>OZ024800.1:32096665-32456665 GCA_964017045.1 Omphiscola glabra | reverse complement strand
CTTTTGTTACTGTTGTAACTGTTGTTACTTTTGTTACTGTTGTAACTGTTGTTAATTTTGTTACTTTTGTTACTGTTTTAACTGTTGTTACTTTTGTTACTGTTGTAACTGTTGTTACTGTTGTTATTTTTGTTACTTTTGTTACTGTTGTAACTGTTGTTACTTTTGTTACTGTTGTAACTGTTGTTGCTTTTGTTACTTTTGTTACTGTTGTTACTTTTGTTACTTTTGTTACTGTTGTTACTTTTGTTACTTTTGTTACTGTTGTAACTGTTGTTACTTTTGTTACTGTTGTAACTGTTGTAACTGTTGTTACTTTTGTTACTGTTGTAACTGTTGTTACTTTTGTTACTTTTGTTACTGTTGCTTTCTTACTGTTACTTTGTTACTGTTGTTACTTTTGTTTGTTAATGTTACTTTTGTTACTTTTGCTACTGTTGTTACTTTTTGTTATTGTTGTTACTTTTGTTACTTTTGTTACTTTTGTTACTGTTGTTACTTAATTTACTATTGTTAATGTGGTTACTTTTGCATTTTTGTGTTATTTTATCCTTCATGGCGCCTAGAGAAGAGTGTTATCAATAGGAATAGGGTTAATGTAGAAGTAAAGAAATACATAATACTATAACATGATAATTGCCTTACAGTTTAGTGCAGTGGTCGGCAAACTCATTAGTCAAAAGAGCCAAAAATCAGTAGCAGGACGATTTAAAAAAAAAATAATTTGAGAGCCAAATTGCTTTTCAAGAATCATGTTTTTCTGAGTGAAAACCGATGTGTGACTGACTGGCCGAGCCGCACTTAGGTCGCTAAAGAGCCGCTTTTTGCCGACCACTGGTATAGTGTAATCGACGATTTGTACAATTCCACAACGAAGAGTCAATAAAGTACGGCTGATGTGGCTAATGTGGCTGATGTGGCTAATGTGGCTGATGTGGCTAATGTGGCTGATGTGGCTGATGTGGCTGATGTGGCTAATGTGGCTGATGTGGCTAATGTGGCTGATGTGGCTAATGTGGCTGATGTGGCTAATGTGACTGATGTGGCCAACGGAATGGCTGTGTTAACGAAACACAGCTCTAAAGTGTTAGAGGTAGTATAACAACTGTTAATACTGCATATTGCAGAATAAACGCCTGCATAGATTAACTGACCTCAGATTTTATTTTAAATATCAGTCGTCTAATTTTTTTCGGAAACCACAGATTATCGCAGAAAAAAACATCAGTCTTCACCGGCTTTTGACGTCAATTAGCTGACCCCGGTAGTATATTATAGTTAATACACTATGTTAATAGAAGCACGGTACATTATTATACCTCTAGGATCAGGTGGTTTTTGTCAAAAGCCTGTGAGGACTGGATTCTTATCTAACTGTTAACTTAGTAGGAATATATTTTATAATGTGCACCAGCTTGGTTCCATGTGTGTGTTCGCTTATCCAAAAAAAAAAATAATAAAAAATTGGTATCCGAAATACCGCCCTGTCCTAATTAGTTCGGAAAATCAACGCTCTACTCTATATTAAGGATAGTACTGCTGCTGATAGTAATAAAAAGAATTATTTTTAATTTTAAGATATCCGTACTTTGCTTATTCGGTTTGGCTTTTACTGGACATGTGGAGCCGTGTCCAAAACATGGAATTAAAGAGACAAAATATCTCGACTTATCCCAAAGTGGACATAATGAACTTTAATTTTAATTTTATTTCTCTCTCCCTCACCCGACTGTAAAATAATATCCCCAACAGCTTGGCGAAAATCACCGTTGAGAAATCGGTGCTGAACTGCGTGAATGCGTGACTGTGTGACGGTGTGACTGTATGACTGTACGACTGTGTGATGGTGTGAATGTGTGATGGTGTGACTGTATGACTGTGTGACTGTATGACTGTACGACTGTGTGACTGTGTGATGGTGTGAATGTGTAATGGTGTGACTGTATGACAGTGTGACTGTATGACTGTACGACTGTGTGATGGTGTGAAAGTGTGATGGTGTGACTGTATGACTGTGTGACTGTATGACTGTGTGATGGTGTGAATGTGTAATGGTGTGACTGTATGACTGTGTGACGGTATGACTGTGTGATGGTGTGAATGTGTGACTGTATGACTGTGTGACGGTGTGATTGTATGACTGTGTGACTGTACGACTGTGTGATGGTGTGAATGTGTGATGGTGTGACTGTATGACTGTGTGACTGTATGACTGTACGACTGTGTGATGGTGTGAATGTGTAATGGTGTGACTGTATGACAGTGTGACTGTATGACTGTACGACTGTGTGATGGTGTGAAAGTGTGATGGTGTGACTGTATGACTGTGTGACTGTATGACTGTGTGATGGTGTGAATGTGTAATGGTGTGACTGTATGACTGTGTGACGGTATGACTATATGACTGTGTGATGGTGTGAATGTGTGACTGTATGACTATGTGACTGTATGACTGTGTGATGGTGTGAATGTATGACTGTGTGATGTTGTGATTATGTGATGGTGTGACTATGTGACTATTTGACGGTATGACTGTGTGACTGTATGACTGTGTAACCGTATGACTGTGTGATGGTGTGATTGTATGACTGTGTGACTGTATGACTGTACGACTGTGTGATGGTGTGAAAGTGTGATGGTGTGACTGTATGACTGTGTGACTGTATGACTGTGTGATGGTGTGAATGTGTAATGGTGTGACTGTGTGACGGTATGACTGTATGATGGTGTGAATGTGTGACTGTATGACTGTGTGACGGTGTGATTGTATGACTGTGTGACTGTACGACTGTGTGATGGTGTGAATGTGTGATGGTGTGACTGTATGACTGTGTGACTGTATGACTGTACGACTGTGTGACTGTGTGATGGTGTGAATGTGTAATGGTGTGACTGTATGACAGTGTGACTGTATGACTTTACGATTGTGTGATGGTGTGAAAGTGTGATGGTGTGACTGTATGACTGTGTGACTGTATGATGGTGTGAATGTGTAATGGTGTGACTGTATGACTGTGTGACGGTATGACTGTATGACTGTGTGATGGTGTGAATGTATGACTGTGTGATGTTGTGATTCTGTGATGGTGTGACTATGTGACTATTTGACGGTATGACTGTGTGACTGTATGACTGTGTAACCGTATGACTGTGTGATGGTGTGATTGTATGACTGTGTGACTGTATGACTGTACGACTGTGTGATGGTGTGAAAGTGTGATGGTGTGACTGTATGACTGTGTGACGGTATGACTGTATGATGGTGTAAATGTGTGATGTGTGACTGTATGACTGTGTGACTTAATGACTGTGTGATGGTGTGAATGTGTGATGGTGTGACTGTGTGACTGTATAACTGTGTGACTGTATGACTGTGTGACGGTATGACTGTATGACTGTGTGATGGTGTGAATGTGTGACTGTATGACTGTGTGACTGTATGAGTGTGTGATGGTATGACTGTGTGACTGTATGACTGTATGACTGTACGACTGTGTGATGGTGTGAATGTGTGACTGTATGACTGTGTGACTGTATGAGTGTGTGATGGTATGACTGTGTGACTGAATGACTGTGTGACTGAATGACTGTGTGACCATGTGACACTTACGTTAGTCAAATATTTTGTAAAGCAATGAATAACAAAAATAAATATTTACAGTAATGGAAAAATCGTATTTCATTCTGATGCAGCGTGATCCTAATCAGGCATTGGTGTTAGTTACACAGTGTAAGAGTGTACGTGTACGGGTAAGTGTACAATAAACAATAAACGCCAGATAACTATACAAACCGTTGAAACGTAAAGGTTTTTAATTTGAAGTGGTCTGCATTGGATTGCTACACGTGGTAATTACTGACCACTTACCCAACTATTATAGGAATGAAAATCAGGAAACGTGAACATCGACCTTCAATATCACAAACTGTACAGTTCATTCCTGGTAAAATATACTTACCGCATTTTCGCGCCTATAAGACGCACCCATATATAGGACGCACCCATATATAAGACGCGGGTTTTGACGATTTGTTGAAAAAAGTATTTGACATAAGACGCACCCATATATAGGACGCACCCATATATAGGACGCATCCATATATAGGACGCACCCATATATAGGACGCACCCATATATAGGACGCACCCTGGGTGTGGGGCATGTAAAGCTTTGTATAAGACGCGTCGTATATACACGAAAATACGGTTAAAAAAAGAATGTAAGAGAGTTTCACCCCTAATCGATGAGACGACGGGTACAGTGGCGTAGCTAGAGTGTTTGGCGCCCGGGGGCAAGATTTATTTTCAAAGCGCCCTCTTTTCCTTTTTTCAACTCTCAAACCCATTATTTTCATCAATAAAGTAATACCAAAGCACATTTTGGCGCCCCTAACTAGCTGGCGCCCGGGTAAATCTGCACCCCCCTGCCCCCCTACGCTACGCCTCTGGACGGGTAATATTAAAAAGTGAACACAGTTTGTACGTTTGTTGATTAGGACCCCATGCAGTAACTTTATTTCCAGTAACTGATGATTTCTTTACAACATGGAATTCAATGGGGATAATTGTGATAGCTTTTGTGTGAACGATGCTGCGCTGCTGACGGGTAATACAAAAAAAAAAAGAAAGTATTTCTTTCATGTGTCAAGAGACAAAAGCCAACGGTGCAAATTAGGCATAAACATTGCTGGATTCATCGAGAGGCTTGGGAGGTGGGCTGGTCCACTGCTCCAGTATTAAACAGAAACTCGTCCATCTCCCACCTTGACAGCGAAGAGGCCACGACAAGCAGTTCCGACTTTTAAAAATTAAGAACTCAGTAAAGGAGCTCCTCATTTCGTCAAAGACAATAAGGGACTGGAACAAGCTTCCAAAAGTAACAGTTGAGTCGACTACACTTGACACATTTGCGTCTTTTGCTTCCTGTCTTCCAACCCCCAGTTCATAACACCATTGCTGCGTTACCGTTGCAACCAGACCGACATATCTTAAGTAAGATAGACATATCACAGCCAAAATTATGATGTGTTATGCAGTGTCAAATTTGAGTGACCCCGATAGTAATGAATCGCAATTCTGAGAACCACTGACAGTAGCTTCAAACACCTTCGAGTGTGAAATGGTCATGTCACTATGTTAGTTTGTTCTTCAACTTATTGGCCCTGTCTTGTCAGTGTCGTTGATGTGGAAAAAGTTGTTAAGTTACAACATGTCTTGCACCGATCATCAAATGACTTCTTTTGTCATTGTGTCATATAAAACGAAATACTATATATCTTTATATAAACTATTTTATATTCACAATGACAAAGTGCAAACATGAATATGATTTTTTTAAATAGTAATTATTATTTTCCAGGCGGGTCACGTGACCCACCTTGACCCATAGTGCGAGCGCCAATGACTCTACCATTGTGTTGAATTATAAAACAACTGGATTACAATATCATCTAGCGCTATTAGCGTGGGTACGCCATTTTGATGTTGTGGTTGCAAAGACTGTGTTGTGTAGTTTTGGCCTTAAGATGCAGCAAATTCTGGTGTTGCAACTAAAGATTACGAAATGATCTTATTTATGAAAAAATAACAGTTTTGGCAGTGGCGTTGCTAAGGTTAATGCCGACCGAGGCGGGTGACAACGCAGCCCTTTAGGGTGTGCTACATGTGCCCTCGCACAGGGTGTCGTGACCTTAGGGGCGCTCATTAAATCATTAAATTCCCTTAGTTTATTATTGTGAAGTGTGAACCTCGGGTCCTGGGTCGAGAAACGGTATTCTAACTTTTCGTACAATCGTTTTTCATACAATGAGTTTTCATACAATAGAAATGGATCACAGGACCATAGAAAAACTATACAGTCTAAATTAATGTGCATGTTAAAATGCGCATGATTAGCTACATGTGTAATAGCATAAAAAAGAGCGGAGCCATACAGGGACAGGGAAGGGGGCGCCGAACTGGTGCTGCACAGAGAGCGAAAGTTTACCTAAAGCCGGCGTTGCGGGTGAAGAATTCTTCCGCCTCCTTTCCACGAAAAAAAGCAAAACAGTGGACCAAAATTTCGCCCTTTAATATAAAGAAATAACGTGCCGACCGAGGCGGACCGCACTCTCCGTCCCATGCACCCTTTCCTACGCCACTGAGTTAAGAAGGTAGAGTCGGCTAACAACCACCCCATCCTTCTCGATGAAGGCTTTGAAGGCTATAACGTGTTCAAATATTAGGCAGGAGCAGACAAAACATATGAATTATTGATGCGAAGGAAGATGCTGTGGTAGGGAGATGAATTTTGATTTTTTCATCGTAGGCCTTTTTGACTAACCCTATTTTGAAAGTGACCAAGCTGACTGGTTCTGAATTTCCATCACTCGTAAACACTAGTGCAAATTAATAATTATGATTCTTTGATATTGTGTCACATTGCTACAATTTGCAAAATTATGGTTGTGCATTACCCACTAACTGACTTATTAAAATTTTCTGAAAACCGCACCTTGGCTATTATGTTTGTCTCATAAAATACTATAAAATAAAAACGTTTAGTCCTATTTTAAAACGGTTCTTACATTTTAATCATCGTCCAAATCTTTACAAACATAATAAAAATCAGAATTAGACTAGTCGGTGAGATTCGACTGAAACCATCGCGGGAGGGGGGAGGCTCATTATAGATATGAGAATGGGGAAACACTAACACTAAACTTTGCTGTCATGTGGCGGGCCGCAAAAAATCGTCTTGCGGACCGCAAGTGGCCCGCGAGTTTGAGACCCCTGATTTACAGTGAGCAATCTTCTTACTTCTACAATAATTTCCATTTTCTAAGTTGTTTTGAAATTTAGAACAAAAAGAATAAAGCCATTTCCCTAGAATGTAAATTTAAGTAGAAAATATTAAAGTATAAATAGTCTTTCACATCCAAATAAATACCCAACACACGCGACACGAGGTGAGTTTTCAGACCTTGCGTAATAGCCTACCAAGGGGAGTACCATGGGGCTACCACACACACATCATTTAAATAATGTTTGTAATAAACATTAACTAAAGCCGCCCGTGCAGTTGCCTCCCCCCCTTCTCATCCTCTGTCGTAGTTGGGCTACTACTCAACTACGATAGGTCCCATTTCAACGCGTTAAATTATATGTTAAATATAGGTTATTTTTGCCCCCCTCCCCCCTTTTGATGTTAGCGCCAGTGGCAGCTTTCCCCTGCACCCATCTTTGCACCAACCTGATTGTTTTCCAAATAAATAGTTTTTGAAACTGCCCACTTATTTAAGTCATAGAGATAAGTAAAAAAAATCATTAGCCTATATAAAAAAATAACAACTGGACACTTAACCAAAGAAAGGAAAGGAAATGATGAAATAACGTAAATCTAAGAGACAAAACATCCCAAGCTTGCAAAAGAAATGGTAAAACTGGTAAATATAATGGAAATTAAGGCGCCATCTATCGGTCAAAATTTACGATATTCGCTGTCTCAGTCCACGATTGAGGACTTGTCGACATGGCGGAAGAACAGCTGTATGAGGTATTATATATATTCTATTTAATGAACATTTTCTAATATTATTGGATTCTGCGAATTGATTAAAATTTTGATACATGCTGTTATGTTTATAAGCGTTATGAATTTTAAACAACAGCATTTATGGAACCTAATTCATCGTCTACGAGCAATGAGCTGATCGGACGAACGAAGGAGTGGAAAAAAAGTCGATTTCGGGTTAACCAATCGTTGTAGTGGGAAATAAAGCTTGCATAATGACATGCCCATGAGTTGAATCCATGTGAGCTACTTGTTATGGGGGAAATACAATTTGAGTAAATGCCACGTGCGCTTTATTTTCTTAAGAAGAAAATGGACCACCATCCGTTTTGCCATACTAAATTTCTTAGTAATATTAGACTTCAAAAATTATTTATAAATCGAACCTGTTTCCCCATTTGACTTTCCCCCTCCCCCATTCATGTCTTATTATTATTATTGTTTAAAATTTTAAAGAAACTTTTAAGAAACCTAGTGTTACGGCTATATGGCATGGTAGCCTCATTAAATTAAGTGAAATGTTAACCCAAAGCTAAATTACTTCATTTTAATGAAGCTGAAATAGTCTTTAGTATTACTATTATTGACTATTGATACTATTGTATTGGACTAAAATAAGAATAGTAATTTTAGGTCTATCTATAAATTTATGCCAGCTTACTTACACAAAAATACATACTGACTGTCTGATCGTACTGTTATTCCATTATAATATAAAAGTATTAAGCTCTATGCAAATTTAAATATAAGAAAATACTGGTAAATACTTTCAATTAACCACTCACATAAGTGTCATTCATAAGCCTAATAAGTAGGTACTTCACTAAAAAGTTCAAAGTTGTTATATATTAATGGAACTTATATCATTAGAAAGGACTTAGTATTTCCTTTCCATTGATACCAAGTTTATGTTTCTATCTTTATTAGAAAAAAAGTTATGACATTTTTAGTGTCAGAATTTTTCCTTATATAGCCTTAGTAAATAATTTCCAAAATTCTGTGACCGAAAAAAGACATCTTTGACACTCAAAATGCGATAACTTTTTATTCAGCAAAGTTAAAGCTCTGAAATTTGCAACACATTTCAATTAAGTATTGGGCTTTAATAATAAATAATTGTCATGCAAATGCTACAATAAATATATTAATGCGAGGGAATTGAACAACAGAGGGTACGTAAATTTCATTAAACATTTAGCGCCTGTTCTCAATACTCAAAATGCCATAACTCTTTTATCTGTAAAGTTAAAGCCCTCAAATTTTCAGCATAGTTTAATTAAGTAGTGGGCTTTTATAATAAGCCATTTTCATATTATTATCTTAACTAATGTATTCATGCGTGGGATTTGAACAACGGAGGGTAAGTATATTTCATTAAACATTTAGCGCCTGTTCTCAATACTCAAAATGCCATAACTTTTTTATCTGTAAAGATAAAGCCCTGAAATTTTCAGCTTAGTTTAATTAGGTATTGGGCTATTATAATAAGCCATTTAAATATTAATACATCAATAAATTAATTAAATCAGAGGCATTTGAGCAACTGAGAGTGAATAAATTTAATTTTAAAATGCAGCCTGTTTGTGCATTAAAAATACAAATTGCATAAATATTACTATTACCAATTCAAACTATTGTTAATGCATACAATCATATAGTCAATTAATATTATTACTGTGAATAAACAGAAAAGATTTATAAAATTATTTATAATAATGGATAAGTCGCATTGAAAAAATGCTAATCATCCATGTTCCAATCCATGAAATTGACAATCCAAGTAGCCATGCTAGTGCTATTAGTATTCAACATCCACAGTAGAAATGGTGATCACTTAATATTATATTAGTACTTTTATAGTTCACCGAGCAGCTGAATAAAAGAATACATTTTCTTTACTAGAAAAGATGATAGTCAAAAGTAACGTTTTGGTTGAGCCCATGGCAATCTTGATCAAATTTGTGACAGTTATAAGTTATAGATATCATTGGTAATGATTCAGTTTATGACATAGATGAATGTAGTCCTAGTGTAGATTCCATTGGTAATGAACAGTTTTTCAAAAATGGTTTACACTGTGTCAATATTGTTGATTCCACAAATGACGATGATAAATAGAAGTCCAATGTGTATAAATTGCCAAACAAATGCAGTTGATGGTGAAAAATATCAATAGATGTTAAGGTTATGCTCTGGTAGTCCATACTGTGGTGGATTGTCCAGTTGGACATTCAGTCACACCTGACAGGTTTTTGTTAAAACAGGAAAGTCCAATACAACAAAGTTAAATTGTTCACGCAGACACATTTTGGCAGTAGAGGCCATATCCAAGAGAAGTATCCAGAAAAGTTTTGCTGAAGAAACACTTGGTACAGCTAGGTACCTAGTCAGTACCTCTAAGCAGAAGAGGCACTATCTTCCACTTCATCGCTACACAAACGCCTTGTAATTAAATGTTGGTCTCGTAGTAAAGACAAACTGAAATAGAAATAGAAATAAATTCATTTTAACTAAACACAAAATAAGCATATTATCGTAAGTAACAAAAGGTACCATCTATATTTGATTTTTATATATATTTAATTAAGTAAAGATTGTATATTTCCGTGTGGTAGTTTTGTAATTAAATTATTAATTAATTAAGACAATGGTGATTTAATTTATCCTGTCTATTCAGTATAGATAATATATTATGATGTTCTAATATTATTGTTATTCAGAGTAAGCCAAGTATTTATTACATATCCATTAGGGAACATTATTCATTCATCGGATATAAAGTTACTTATATAAAAAAAGTCTGGTAGTCGAGTCCCCATTACAGCTTGTCCAAATGGAATGAACAGGTGTGAATCCGGGATACGAGTAGTACTAGAAGTAGAAGCACAACTCTTCACAGCTCCTCCAAAAAGTGGTGGTGACATGGCTGTATATTTAAAAGAAAGAAAATGATAAGACGTTTAAGTAAGAAATGTTAACACCAATATTTGAATACAAACTACGGGCTTAGCTGTTAATGTTATTTTACAAATCAAAATGTCAAATGAATATATTCAATGACCAGAATTCAGAGTGACTGGACTAAGCCTGAAAAGTCAAATATAATAGCTTTGAACTAAAGCAGTAAAGCTTAAAAAGGGTGTACAAAAGTAAAATTAAAAAAGGGATACATATTTAGAAGATAAATATAAATAAAATTATGTAACCTAGTAAAAATTGACAATGAAGTTCAGTAGCTGCCGAGCCTACAATTAATTGATTATATAAAATGAGTTTAAGATAAATTATATCAATATCATTAAGGACATTATTATCCATTACCAAAAATATAATTTACTATTGGATATTTTGATAATTATTACAATTAAAACATAGATTTAAATGACTAAAGTTGATTTAGTTATGACATGGTGTATTCATGAATATAAATTTTATTATTAAAAAAAAATAATGAAATTTCATAAAATATGTATAAATTTGTTTTCAGTAATAAAATTAAAACAAATTAAGTAAGATTAATGAACTGGATGGCTTTTAAAAACAAAAGATTATAAAGATTTTAAATACTTCTTATGCAATAAGAATAATAATAACTGAGAATGGCTATCACTTCCGGTTCATTTGGCCTACTCGATAACTGGTTATGAATTATGCTCAGGCATCATACCTATTTATACAATTTACGACCTATCTAAATGTCATCATGTGTCTTGTTTCAATTAGTTAAATCGTTCTTACACTCGAAACAAAAAAAAATAATTGCAATCTTATTATAGTTTCCGAAATATAGTGCTAGCAAACTTACCGGTTTTCCTAACGAAAGATATCTGTTACAAGCCATGTCAGTCCGGTGAAAAGGTTTATGTTGTAATGATCGACGTCCTCGTGTGCACAAAACAGACTATAGTAAGTTCATAGTCTCTCCCTTACGTGGACAAAGGAAACTAAATATAAATACGACCCCGTGACCTACCGGCATTGACCGGTCACCGGTTTATGGTCTGTTTCCGACATCCGAAAAATCGATCCGCGCGCGCCGCTTAGCGAAGTACCTATAATAAGTAATAAGGACAATGCAAGGACATAAGTTTATAATGAGTTCAATAATGTATAGGCCTACTTAAGTCTACTATAATAAAACTGACCCAAGTGAAATAATTAAAATTAGAATTTCTAAGGCCTATTGATGTAATATTGTTTGAGTTAAAACAAAAGATGTTGTCATTTTTGGAACAAAACTGAAACATGTCATCAAAACAATTAGACTTAGTCTAAGTCTTAGAATAGATAGACACACATTAGTAGAAATGATCAAGTAACTTATTCTATTTTGCTAATATGCTCAAATGTTCTCATTGACCTATTTGAAATAAAATTTTCTCAGATCTTTGACTCGATCCCACAGGTGGAGCAAATTTTAGGCAAGAAAGTATTGAGTAGCAGGCATGTACTATATCTTGTACGTTGGAGGGGATTTTCTTCAGACCATGATTCATGGGAACCATTTGGCAACTTGAAAGCTTGCAAGCCACTTACCAACATGTTTAACAAGCATCTGGAGGAAATTTTAGGAAAATCTCCAATGAAATTTGGTACTCAAGTTATAATGGGAGAGAATGGCCCAGAAATATCATCTATAAAACATACTATAAAGGGAGAAAAAGTATTTACCCTAAAAAAGAATAAGCTTTTAGAAAATGTTAAAGTTGTTAGTAGTGCAAAACTGACATCAGGAGAAATATTAATGAAAAAGAAAGTCAAGAATTTTAAAAGGAATTCTCCCAATATGCTGCCTTCTGAAACTAACTTTTCCCCATCTGAGGATACTATTAATAAAACTGAAGGTCAAAATAAAACTTCATATCATTTACAAACTGGCAGTATAATTGAACACATTCAAAAGAAAAAGCAGACTATTAAAAGAAAGGCAGAAAATGAAGGCAGCAATTCCAAAAGCACACCCAAGGCAAAAAGCCCTAAAAAAACAAACAATGAAGCTGTTTTAAAAAATGTTAAATTCTCAGTGTTAAATGTGGTAGGTGTAAACAAGGCTGAAGGAGAGGTAGATGAAAATGATGATGACATTCTTTACTCATTAAATCCAGAATGTGATATTTTAGAAGGTGATATCATAAAAAAGAGCAAGATAAACGCCAAGAAGGTTATGGGAACAGACAGAAAAGATTCCATGAGAAATAAGTCATCTGTGATATATAGAAAAAGTTCATCAGGAATGCATAGCAGAGAAGGCCTAAAAAAGAATACCAGTAAAAGAAAAAAAATCAATTTGATCAATTCCAAAAGAAAGTCTAAATATTGGCTGTCTAAATCAGGTGAATATTTTATTATTCTTTTCTATTTATTGGATTATTATTCTCAATTATAATTTTTTTTTTAAATTAAAAGGGCCATTTGAAGCCGTCTTGTTCTTACATTGAGATAAGAAGTTTCTATATAACAAACAATCATGAACTTAAAAATAAATAAATAATAAAAAATGTACATCAATTAAATAAAACAAATATGTATTCGCTTCAACACTTCCATAACTATTTACATGTGAAGTCATGGACGGCACTCAGCAGCATCGTTTAACGGTCAGAGGGGGGAATCAGTCGGGATTGTAGAGTTTAAAGAGATGTGTTTTGAGTGCAGTTTTGAAGGCTGTGATGGTTGATATATTGCGGATAAATAATGGAAGAGAATTCCATTGTTTGGGGGCACAGTAAGAGAAAGATCGTTCACCGTATGTTTTTGTGCGAGTCTTGGGGACAGAAAGTATACGCCCGTCTGCGGAGGAGCGAAGCTGTCGAAGGGGTGAATAGACAGAGAGAAGTTCGGTTACATAGGAAGGGCAGGAATTCGAGAAAAAGTTGTGGCAGAGAACATTAATTTGGAAATGTTCCATTACAAAATTTGATCCTCATTAAAAAAGAACCAAACAAATAATGCAAGCAATTTATAATTTATGCTTACAAATATGGTTCTTTCTAATTCCTCAATATTGTGAAAGTCTATGCTCTCACATACTTTTTTCCCCTTGGAGCTAAAGTCATATCAAGTGAACATTTATCTTAAAATATAATATAAAACAAATCACCTATTTATAAAAATTATTTTATTTTCAGGCCTGCTACAGTCTGAATCAACACCACCACATTTTACCACAGTAAAGCATGACACAGGCAGTCCAGCAACACAAGATCCTTCCATTCCCTCTGGTGAATCATTATCTGATCCAGTTTCTCCTGAGGCCTCTGGTTTGTGCAGCTATAAATATAAAATTTCAGAATGATTGACCTTGAATGATTTTGAAACAACTTGTTACTTTATTCAGCCATTAGGAAGGAATTTTCCAGTTTAGTTTATTCCTCTAAAGCCGGGTTTCCCAACCTTCAAGGGGTGCAAGCATAATTTCATTCTAAGAATAGAAGTGACATAAGCATTTAAGTTATGATATAATATACATTTATACATTTTTAATAAATGTCAACATTTCTGAACATTTTTAATAAATCACATGTTATTTTCTAAGTTCTGCTGTTACTCTTTGCAGTTAAATAAATAAATTAGAAGTTCACTATTTGCCAATGTTGAAATGCTTTTTTACTTTTATAAGGAGTGTGAGACTTAGTAAAATGATTCGTAGGGGTTGCCTGGTATATAGAAAAGTTTGAGAAACACTGTCATTCATTGAAAAAATTTAAGCCAGGCAGCAATTCGTTTCCTTTTTTTCTTTGCAATCTCTGTTAATCAGATTTATTGTATTTGTTAATAAATATTGGTTTGTTAGTTTCAAGCTGAATGGAAGGACTTTTCAATGCTGGAAATCCAGCCATTAATACTATATCTTAAGACAGAAGAGATAATTTGGTTATAAATAGAAATTAGGCCTATATTAGTCATAGGTTAATTAGAATTAGCAATTATGCTGCTACTTTTTCCATAACGAAAGGCTACTAGCATTGCAAAGATTTATGTAGTAAATTGTACTTGTTATTAAATTGGATGAATGAAATGACATAGATTTGATTTTTTGGGGTCTATTTTTAACAGAAACCTACCTAGCAGATGTTCCCACATCATATCCACTGCCTGCATTGGAGCCTGTTGTAAATGATCAACCTCTTAGCCCAGCTTCCCTTTCATACAAATCTCTTCTTGATTGTCTCCCTGCGCAACTTCATCCTTCCCATAAAAGTGATAAAAAAAATAAAAGTTTAGATAGTAGTGGAAGCAGTAGTAGTCTTCTTGGTGCTTCTCTGGCCAGCTCATTGAGTACAGAAACAGTAGAAAGACGTACAAGTGTAAGGTCAACAGAGTGTGCATTCCGATACAAGCAGATTGTAGTAAAGAAATGTTTTCGCTATACTCAAATTTGGTTGAACACACAGACTGTGATGAAAAATGCTCTAAATCCTCAGGTAAAGTATTGTTTAACATTTTTTTTTATTTTTATAAAACGAACCATTATCTTTTAGGGAGTTTTCTATCTCTCTTGACTGATGTTATATAAATAATTTCAGAGTTATGTAGTTTACTAAATCAAATTATCATATCACAATTTTTTAATAAAAGAGTAATTAATAATTAAAGCCTATTTACAAAATGTTCTAAATGTATGAAAAAATAAAGGAATATTGCCTTATATTGAGTGATAATGGATCTTCAGCAGTGATTACGTATTTATATTATGATAAAGTTTCATAATCATAAGTTTTATTTTAAGTAATTTAAATCTCAATAATTGATTGTGCATTCTTATTTATAGGTAATACAAGAAGTTGTGTCTGCACTCAATTCAGCAAAATATGATGATAGTCACTTAGTCTTGTTCTCTAGCTTAGGAAATGTGTTCTGTTCTGGAACAGATCTTCATTTCCTTGTATCAGGAGAACGCAAGATGTCAGCGCGGCAGATGACTGATGCCATACGGTTAGGACAATATAAAATTTACTAGATGACAGCTTCTAAATGTGATTATAACTGCCAGATGTTAATTTTTTAAATCTACCTATTCATAAACAATTTATTATTATGATAAAAGCACATTTAAAATATTTTTTCTCATATTGTTATCAGATTAGTTCAGCAAATTTTAACTGATGAGTTCTAAGCACCAATTAATTAATTTTTTAAATGTTAATAGTGGCATGAAATTGGTATGCTCACACTGAAAAATAATGATCTGTGACAACCCAATACATTTGTTGTCATGATTTTATTATAGGGAGCTGACGAAAACATTTATCACATTCCCCAAGCCAATCATTGCCGCTGTTTCTGGAGCAGTTGTGGGACTTGGTGTGTCATTACTTGCCCTGTGCGATGTTGTCTATGCGAGTGACAAGGCATCTTTCCACCTCCCTTACTCTCAACTATCTCAAACACCAGAGGGATGTTCATCATTCACTCTGCCATTAACTGTGGGTCTTCCTTCAGTAAGTGTTGTAGTAATGTGACTGCTTATTGTTTAACTTGGTATATTATACATTTTTGTTTTGCATATCTTATTATTGATATGTTTTATATTGTGTTAAAGACTGGAAATCCTAAATGACTTAGTTTGAGAAAGAGTATTTACTTGTCAACATGTATATATATGTATATTTATATAAAATAAATCATATATATTTACATACATACATTTTTTAAAGGATTAAATCAATCTTTAAGCTATAGAAGTGTTACCATGAAAATATTTCATATTAATTGACACATTAAGAATCATTATGAACTTCTTAAAATAAAAAATGGCTGTTTTTTTTTTTTGAATTTTTATTACCAGGCTAATGAATTACTTTATGGAGGTAGGAAGATCACAGCAATGGAGGCATATCAACAAGGACTGATTTCTCAAGTATTCTGGCCAACATTAATGATGCAAGAAGTCATCCCAAGAGCCCAAAACATGGCAGCTTGCTCAGCAAAGGTTAATCCTATAAATATCAACCTCTGTTTTCTTCATCCATTATGTACTGACTCGTGGTTGATACATTGAATTTTTATGTATGTATATATACATGTTAACTTTGAAAAAAAAATTGTTGAAGAAATCCCTTTTCTATTGATTGACAGGCTATTAAGTTGAGGTTATAATAACTAACATTATCCATATGTTAATTTAACAGGCCCTTGAAGCAACTAAACTACTGGTACGCAGTCATCATCGAACTAAAATGGAGCTCACCAATGAAACAGAGTGCAATCTGCTTTTTGAGCGATGGACCTCTGCAGATTGTCAACGAGCTATTGAAGCCTATCTTAGCATTGAAAAAAACTGGACATTCTAAATGCTTAAAAATGAATGCTGCTATTATTTGAACATCTATTTTTTGATGTTGATCTTACCTAATAGGCTTTTTTATATGATCATGGACAATTTCAATTGTCATCGCTACTTTGGGAGTTCACATTTTTTGTTGTTTAGTAAGTTAATAGATCCTGTTTGAATGAACTGTTGCATGCTATTATTTCTTGAATAATTTAACTGGTATGCTCTACAGTTAGGAATGACCTTCATTAACGTCCATTTCACTCATCTCTCTATATGCACATTAATTCATGTCGTGACCTTCACCCCTGTGTTTTTTTATTGTCACTATTGTTAATTGTTGAATGATGTAAAAAAAAATTAATTTTCCTTTTGAAGAAGAAGAAAACAAACTAATGCTACCTCTTTGAGGACTTCAAATGAGAATAGTACTTGTCCATTCCTATTATTGAACCTCAAGAGTTCTAACCTCAAGAGTTCGAACGTCAAGAGTTCAAATACATATATTTTTTTACATACTCAGCATTTAAAAGGAAAAGGAACTTGTACATTATATGCTCTAATTAGTAAATTTGTCAAAGTTCTAGTCATTTTCTTATCTTGCTGGCTTGAATTGACATGCATTCAAAGAACTGTCACCAATCATTTTTGCTCCCCATGTAGCTATAATAGTTATAACTAAACATCTCCCTAATTGAATCTAAAATACTTAAACTTAAAGCTCATATTCAGAAAAGTAAAAAATCATTTTTTTTCTCCAAAAATAGATTACAGTGGAGCACCGCTATGTATGACATGAATTCAGATATAACGTGGCTCCCATTTGCACATATCTAAAACCTTGTAATAATGGGACCCCTGCTATTAACGCAATCCAATTTAATGGACCCCAATTATCATGTTCCACTGTATTGCATAGCAACAAGTTATAAACAGTTAATCATGGGACAATATTGGTTTTGAGGCAAAGTTTAATTGCATAGATTGATAAAATCTAAGGATGTTATAAATTAACTATAATGTTGATCAGTAAACATTTTAGAGTGGCTCAGAAAAAAGAAAATTAGGCCTACTTAGTCTGAACATTCAGATCTCCCTTTTTTGTTTTGTTGTAAAGATGGTCAGTAGCTAAGTTTTTTGTGTGTAAAGAATCCAAAATCTTTAAAATGGTATAAAAGTTCAGTCACAACTGTGGTTTCTTGTAAAAAAAATAAAAATAAATACACAGCAGATTAAATAAAAATTAATTTCAAGTTTATCAAAGTAAATTTGGTTCAGAAAGGTATCTTTTAATGTCTCAATTACTCTTTGTATATGAATATGTTTCTATCTCTTTGTAAGAATATTGTTGGTGAACAAAGTGTGTTTGTTCCATAAAAATGGGAAGTCTCCTTAAACTATGAGCATTTTTATTTATTATATATTCTATTTTAACATTTGCTGCATCTCATGTTTGACAACAAATTTTTAAAAAGTAAATGACATGATTGATGATTTTAAAAATATCCAGCTGTTTTAAGGCAATTTTATTTAAATTTCTGAAAATAGAATTTGATTTGTGGAGTTGTGAAGGCTTATACTGACCCTAGTTGATATAACTGAAGTGCCTTTAACTCTATTAGTGATCATTATATTTCATGTTGCTACTGTTTGAAAGCCTTTGATCGTGATAATTTGATGGTATATTAAAATATGATTGGGCCTGCAGCATATTCTTTCAGACCTGTTAAGTTGTATGAGTATTGACATTGCTCTTTAGAGAGATAAATGTGTTGATTGATCTAGGGAAATCTGTCTTGCTGAACTTATCTTTCACTTAAAATGTATTAGATTCTGTGTCAAGCTAAATTTTCATCAAGCTTGGTGCAATCAATGCACATAAACAATTATTCAACAGGTTCTTTTGTCATTTAACAGGTCATCCCTGATATACAGAGAGATCTGCCAGGTTTGAGGTATTATTTTCATGGTGGTCTTACTTTCCTTGACACCTCTTAACATTGAATATATACTTAAATGACTTCAGGTTAATGAAGTGTCAAGCTTTCTTAGATCCAGGCAAAAGAAGTATAGTAATAAGGTGTAGTTGAAAGAAACAATATTTCAAATTTGGAAATAAATGTTTACATTAATTTGTATCTAGATCCAGAATCATGTTATATTTAGAATTTTGTATTTTTTTACTTGCACAGGGCTAATGTGTAGGTCTGTAATTAGTTTAATATTTTTGTGTTACTGTTAATCAAGCCGTTGGAAGTTCAATAGTGCAAAGCAAACATTATTTTGGTTTACCGGTATTTCTAATTTAGATTTGAAAATACATGTTCACAATTTTAAAAAGTCTTTCCATTAGTATTTTAGGATGTGCTTCAACTATTTAATTTTTTTTAAAAATTCTGGTGCAAACCCAATTTTAAATGGCTCTTTGCAATGATTTTTAACTCCACATATATTTGATAACTACTAATATGTCAATTTTAGTTTTAACATAATTCTATTTATATAACACATCTATTTTGGAATCTCTGGCTTTTGTATGAATCTCTCATGCTTAAAATCAGGGGTCAGCAAACTACGGCCCTGGGGCCAAATCAGATCCAGGATATCTTTCATTCGGCCACAGCACTTTAAGATTAAACATTCTTTTAAACTTCAAAGTGTATTGGAACCCTGCATCACGCTCTCATAGTTTTTCATTCACAACTTGCTTGATGGCCTCTGAAGTTTGACTTTTGTACACGACGCCTGCAATATTGTTTGATTTTTTAACCAAAATATGTTTTCTGACCCTAATTTTAAATCCACAAAATGTGTGAGAATTTATAGTAAAGAGTATCAATCAAATAATGCTTGAAAGTGGCAAGTGATCTCTGTTAACAGGAGTGTTCTACTACTGAGCTATTCTTCCCTTCAAAGTAGAGTTTTGAGTCGGTTAACCTTGTATTATCATCTGCTTATATACGTGGACTATGATAGCTACTACTACAGGAAGAGTAGTGTCCATCAGTTTTCTTTTAATAGAGTTAAATGTGCCTCTTATTTTAAGAACAATGCAAATTTTATATAGTAAAGGCCAAACTTTTAAGATGTTGTATTAAGTGAAAGTTAATTTATTATTTATATCATTTTTAAAAACTCATATCAATTAAATAATTAATATAAATAGTAAAAATAAATTAGCACTGAAATATGTCTGTTGTAATTTGAAAATAAGATGTTTTTTTTCCTTTTTAATTTTTAATCAAAAACGCCTATTTATTACCTGGACATAGCATTAGTCTGTCTCCTGAGCACTGTTGATGCATTACTATATTTTTTAGTCATATATGATATATAAATAACTTAATTTACACCAACATACTCTCCCATTTTTTTAATAATTTCATATGTCTGAATGAAATTTTGATATGTTACAGGTGTATTTATAGTAGTGTATTATGAAATATTCATAAACTTATTGTGATATTTGTGCTTTGTACCTGAAGAAGTTTATGGCTACATATTTTTAGCATTTCTTTGTATTTTCACACATACACCTTATTTTGGTCTATGTTAATACAGGAAGGTCTTTTAAACAGAAAAAAAAGTTTTTAAAACTTAATAAGCGGCCGGGGGGGGGGGTGTGTTAAGTTGGAGATGTGTTCATTTAAAAAAATAAATCTGTTTTATGGGCAGTAATTCCTACTCAATGAAATTTTGCCCAAAGCTTTTCATTTAATTTTTTTTTTAAATGGATGGAGACCCAAACAGTTTAAATATTTGTGGCGTATGACTATATCTCAATCAAGTATATAGATATAATACACGTCATTTGGTGCAAAATCCTGTATGCAGCATTGGTATTGTATGGAATTAGCATCAATGTTTAATTTCTCATGCAAAAGAAATCACATATTCTGAGAATTCTAGTTATGTTTCACTTTAAAAGCCTTAAGGATGATTTTTTTTACACAATTAAACAGACAATTTTATGTCACATTTTAATTGGCTGACCCTAAATTGACAGACACTTGGCAACTCAGGTTAGGGATATCAGCTGTCTCAAATAGTAGTTGAAAATTAGAGTGAAAAATGTCTTAGCTCCACAGAAACAACCATCATCCCTGAATGATGCCCCTCCTTGATGCGACAATGCTCAATGGCCTATGATAAGACACTTTATGGTTATGGCAATGGCACCATGGACAAGTCATGCATGTCTAGTTTGCAATATGTAATTTTCATTTCAGATTTCAAATTTAGAAACTGATTAAAGACAAATAAATTTCATATGCATATGTTTTGAAAGGGTGGAGAAAAAACAAACATTTGAAGTGTCACAGTGATTATTAATTATATTTCATCTCACTGCAATCTTCATTAAGCTGTTTTCACTATGTCAGAAATATTCTTGCCACAATTGTTAGTGTTTTTGTAAAATGCATGTTTATATTAATATTTTTTACTTATTTGTTAAATGACTATGTTTAAGAATTGTAATAATTCTATCATCTTAGAGACTAACAAGGTATTTATTTATCAGCAATTCTGTAATTCAAAAACTACAATTTATAAGAATGCATGAATTTAAATTGGAGTTTTATTTTGTATGCTTTTAAGCAGGGGTTGGCAAACTTAGAAAGTTGGGTCACACACTCCTTCAAGGATTTTTGTTTAACTTATCTTTTAAACCCCTGTTCATATCAACTTCTCCACACATCAGCTGTTATATGGGCTTTGTGTTTGACAGCTTATTAGAAATGTGTTGTAATAGAGTATGGCAAGTCTACTGATATCACAAGGCTTACAAATAAGTATCTAGTTTGGAAAAGGGAGACGGTCCTTTGAGGCAGATTGTAAAAAATGGTCTTAGAGATTTGCATTCACACAAAATCATTTATGGAGACGGATATGGCGCTATACATTAGACAGGCTTAAGTAATACCCGGTAATGAAAAAACTTGTTTTTTGGGAATTGGATGAGCGTTTTAATTGTTAGGATGGATGTAAATGTTTTTTATTGAAAAGTGTTCAGATAAAGAAATACCAAGCAATGTGGGGATGAAAAGCTGTTAGAGCAGCGGTTCTCAACCTGTGGGTCGCGACCCCTTTGGGGGTTGAATGACCCTTTCCCAGGGGTCGCCCAAGACCATCAGAAAACACATATATTAACAGTTATGAAGTAGCAACGAAAACAATTTTGTGGTTGTGGGTCGCCGCAGCATGAGGGACTCTATTAATGGGCCGTGGCATTAGGAAGGTTGAGAACCACTGAGTATTGGTAGAACTTAATTTTTTGTTAAAAGATGTTAAATCAATTCTTAGCTTATAAGCAGTCCTTGGCCAACTTGTGTTTTAAAGTATTAATTTGTTGAAATTCAAGGGTGGGTATTCTAGGTTAAAATATAAATGTGAAGTAGCAGCTCAAGTGTCTGTTATTTTATTTACATTACAGAGTGATTTCAAAATTTTAATGAAAAAAGAAAGCTATATGCCAACTAAACATTTGACATCACTGGAGGCAGAAAATGTACTAGGACACAATTATTGTATCAGTTAACCTTGAAATGTCACAAAAGCTTTACAAGTGTTTAATTAATATTAATTACTGTATGTTACTATTGCGTGTGTACATTTAGATCATGCATTTGGTCATTTTGATCAGCATTGTTTTTGGAAACTTATTTGACATTCTGTGTACATTACCTTACATGTAAATTAAATTTTAAAAATTTGTCCTTTGTTATTAGTAGTTGTTCAAATTATGTAATATTTCAAGTTATTTCAATACAATGACCAGGCAGACATGCTGTTCAATTAAATAGCCATGTCTCAACACTCTTGTTATCGTGCAAATTAATTCTAAGCCCACTTAAAAGTATCACTATCTTTGTATATACTGGTGCTTAAAAAAGTTATTTTGTAGTATTTTAAAGTAATTAAAATAAAATAGTATGATTCAGGAACCTTAAAAACAGGAAATCTATCCTTGACTGAGCTAATTGCATTGATAACCAGTTAAGTGGAGCAGTTGAATATTTGGAATAACTAAAGAGATTTTTCACCATTCATTAAGGGTCTAGTTATGTGATATAATATTACTCTGTATGTTTATCCCCTTGTAATGTTTTTATTTAAAGCATTTTTATGTATTATTTCACTAGCTATCTTTTCATCCCTGACCAATATCTAATGGAAAAACATCCATGGTTTCAGGCTTAACATTTGCAATCTGAATGAGAAAAAAGTTGTAATAGTAATGTATCTATTAATTTTATTTGACTTGACAACACAAAATTAAATAGACAAAATCAGCAAAGGTTGACTTGGCTCAAGGCTTTCACAAGGATCCCACATACTTTGTGTTAGGCAAAAATCATTATGCAAACTAAAATGAAAAAGTCTGGAGACTGAAATGCGTAATTAAAATTTTAACTAGATGAAATGTATTTCACTTGTGTTCAAATACTTGCACAAAGATGACACATTAGTCAATATATAATGACAATAGCAAATATCTGTAAGTTAATGAAATATGAGTGAAGAAAGATTGCTTATTTAAATTTTAACCTTTTCGTTACCGCTGACGTCGAAGCGACGTCACGATCACCCACTTTCATTAACCAAGGACGTCATAACAAAAACTTTTCTGAAATACCAAGGACGTCACATTTCAATGCTATATATTTCTTTATTCGTTAATTTATAGAGGGTTAATAAGCAAATCAGATGATGAATGGAAAAAATACCAGAAGTTTCATTATTTAGTTATTTAATTGCTGAGTCAGCAAAAATCGATGGGCCCCCCCCCCCCCCCCCCCAAAAAAAAAAAAGCAGTAATGAAAGGGTTAAAAATGTGGAGCACCATAAAAATAAAATTGGATACCTGATACCATCTTAATTAAGGACAGTATTTGAACATCTGAAAAATATGGAAACAATAATGTGTAAAAATCCACTAATAAATTCGTGAGCACTAATTAGTATTTGTTAGAGCTTGCAATCCTTGAAAAATTTCAATCCAGGAATTTATTACACGTTATAAGAAAGTTATCGGGAAAATATACAGTCCAAAAAGGCTAAATATGGATGGAGAATACAAAGCAATGAGAAATAAAAAAGGGACAGCTGTGCAGGACACTTAGAAAGAATGCCAAATGACAGTGGAGTAAAGGAGGGTACACAACCCAAACCCCAGAGGAAAATAGCTTAAATTCAGACCAAGGCTTAGATAGACAATGCGGAATCATTTCTACAGCAGCTGGGAATCCATTCATGGGAAAGAAATGTTTCAGTAAGTTCTGAGTGGAAGGAAGTGGGAATGCAGGTATCGTACAGGGATGTATTAAACTTTTTTAAAAAACTTACCATTTTAACGTTTTTATTGTATTAATGATTTGAATGAGATTGAAGAAAAGTAAATAGTTTATCTACAATAGATCCTTGATATTTTTATATCATGTCATTTGACAAAGAAGGTGTTCAGTAAAATTGCAACATTACATTTCCCAACCTAAGGTGAACACATTTTTATTCAAGTTACAGTTTAGGCATAAGTATGAAATGTATGCAAGTTTTTCTTAACCATAGAAAAAAAAAATGTGTCACTTGGGCTAAATTGAACAAAACATGAAATCTAAATAAGTACTATTCCCAATAATATTAGTTCAGGAAAATGTATAGTCCGGTGATGGACAGTGATGGTTGGTGAATCTGTACAAACCAAGAGATATATAAAATGTACAAAGACCTGCCCATTGTAGCAACAATAAAAAAAAAGTCAGACTGCGCTGACAGGACATATCGAGAGGATGCCGGATTGTAGAGCAGCAAAAGTGTTCTACAGGCAGAAACCTAGGGACAGACAGCTCACTGGTTGACCAAGACAGACGGATGTAGAGAAGGACTTACAGCAGCTGGAGGTTGGCGCATGGCAGAGGAAAGCCAATGATCAATCTGAATGGAAGGATGTGATGGAGCAGGCCTTACATGGGATGTAGCGCTACTGATGATGATGAATAATATTAGTTAAATAAGCTAACAGAAATATTTTAAAACATCTCAGGATTGCAAGTCCTAGTAGTTATTATTACAGATTTGAGACACGATTTATAATAAGTCAAAAAGTTTGGATAAAGCAATGTATAATTAAAAAATTATTCATAATCTTAGCCAAAGCATTGTAAATATAGTAAAATGCTCAACTTCCATGTAATATAGGTAAAAATTTCCGTACTCATTAAATTAAAAATGTACAACTCCTGCTGAATACTCAAGAGGATTAAAGATTTATAAAACTTTATACAGCACTTGCAAGAAACAATAACTATAAAAACAAACTGAGTATTGTCAGTAAGATAATCTTTGATGGTGGTAAAATATACACATTTTGATGTTCACATAAATTGATAAATGCTTGAAAAAATATTACATTCAGCAGTTTAAAAGATCATATTTCTAGATTATTATTTTTTTCACATTGTTCTAGTAAATTGGAAATAGTGAATAATTAATCTCTTTGAAACCTAAATAATGGTCTCAGTATTTTAACACCAAGCATAAACACTGAAATTAGTGGTCAATAATTAGTTCTTAAGACAGTAACAAATCTACACAACTTCTCCATTAAATAATATTCTTACTATTTATGGACATAGGTTTTTAATTAGATGAAAACAGCTGATCAAGAATGAGCTTGCAGCAGCCAGAATAAACAATATCATCATGGGTTTTTTTGTGTGTGTACTTGAAAACTCATAAATGTGACACAAGATTTTTTTCAAGTAAACTTTGTTACATTCTGCAATTTATTTTGGTGTTTTTTTTAAACTTAAAACTTTAATGATATGTGCCACAAAACCTTAATGCGTAAAAATTTGCGGAGAAAAAGAAAAATAAGACCTTGTAAGTATTGCATTGGAAAATAATAAAATTGATACAAATTCATATAAAAAAATATATATTATGACCAAATACAAAGTACAGAAGTTTTTTCTTTGTGAAGTTTAAAACACTTTTTCAAAATCTTAATTTTTTAAAATAAAACTACAAAGTTCCAAAAATATTTGAACATATGACATCACTTGGCATGCATAATGTCATCATATACCTGAGTTATGTAATCTGAGGAAAAGTTATTCATTCCGGACTTGACAGGTCTGCTTTAAAGTGCTTTTTGAGATATAAAATGCTGATACTAATTCAAAAGTTGAAAAAATATCTCCAATCACTTATTAGACTTAACAAGATTCATTATACGGCTGGAGACAGCTTGCACATCAACATTCTTGTCAAACTTCAAATATTTCCCACGTTTAATCTCCACAACTGAAATGAGTTCAGGGGCCAATTCTCTGAGCATATTCACATGTTGCTCAACATCTCCTAGAAAATAAAAATATTATTTAAAATGGTTTGGTGCCATCTAGGTGTCTAATAAGAGGATTTAGTTTTTGAACCTAGCTAAATTTATGTGCATAACATTTCAATTTTTAAATTACTTTCATGTACTTGATTAACAGTAGTGAGTCTGATACACATGGTGGGGGCTCAAAGAAATAATTGTTAAGATCTGTACTTTGCTTACATGTCCTTGCCCTTCCATAAAAAAACTGCTTTAACTCTCCCATCAGCTCTCAAGAAATCATCACCCTTTTTGGGAAGCTAGGCATCTATTTTGTTAACTTTACTCGAAAGTTAAGTGTGAAATATACACGTAACAGGATCCCTATTACACCACAAAAAGAGTACTTGGATTCTTTCCCATCATTTAGCAAAGATCAATACCAAATACTCTGAATCAATACCTGGCAGAAATTCATGTTTTGATGTTTTTTATTTAAAAATTCAAATTTACCATAATATTTAATGAAGACATTAATTATTATTACACTCACTTTGTGAAATGCCATTTTTATAATTTTCTTCCAATTTCTTGCAGACATCCTCCAAAGGCAAAGCAGGCTTTTTTTCTGTCACAAATATACTAATCATTTGGTTAAAGTATTTTGTAACCAAAAACATAATATGGTTGAATTTATTGTTATGTTTCCATCTACTATCCTTATAGATTAAAATCTTTTCCTAATTCAAAACATTAGTATTCTATAAAGTCATGACCGGAACTCATGGGAAACACTTTCTTTGGATAAAAAAAGTTGGCGAGGCAGAATCACTTTTGAAGCACATTCTTCATCAAGTAAATATACCGCAAGGACCTCAAAACACGTGTATCCTACATGCTGACAAGCTTTCCAGGTACAAATAGGACTCTCAAGCCACCTGCCTACTCAGCGTCAAATATAGCCTTTGTCATTTCACATGCAAAGTACGAACAACAACGATAACAATTTTATAAAAGATATTGATGTTATTGAATTAACAAAAGGCAATATCAGATAAGCTAAAAACCAAACGTAAATAAACTATTTCTGAGTCACTAGATTCTACAAAGGGTAAATGAAAGGATACGCTCGAAGTGTTCTTATTACTTCTGGAAGACGATTCATTATCTTTAGTTTGATGTCTTCTTCAGGTTTTCGGATCAAAGATTCTTCAATTTTTTTAGCTTCTTTTGCACGAATCTGCCAAAGATATTCACAGCAGTGACAATAATTTAATTTAAACAAAATAGATACATATATTATTAAATATAATTTTTTAAAAAGATATAGCAATGATATCGCAGTAATTATATGATTCATTTAACCATGGTCAGTGTTAATTTTATTATCCGTATAATATAATGTTATAATACAACAAGAGCACAACTACAATAAACCCCACTTCCGAGGCATTCACTGAGTGAATTGTAATTTGTATTTGTTTTTGGAACCTGGGTTTGGCTACATCAATTCAATATATGTCTAAACGGTAGTGCACTAATTACCGCAGATACTTGTTCTTAAGCCAACATTTTTGAAAATATTTCAGGGAATAAGTGAGGTGGAGATTTTTATAATTCGCCCCAGGTACATAGCATAATGAAATTGATATTGTAGATGGCCACGGTCTTGGCCTACTGAGTGCTATAAAGCTTCAAATATGTTACCCGCATAATTGAATATTATTAAAACACAGATACAGGAAGTAGATGGCGCCACTATTCGTCCAATGTTATGATAACTAGATAATAACAGTCAATTAGAACATACTTAAGGTTGGCTTTCATATCTCATCCCAGATATTCTTTCGTAACTTACTGCTTACAGTAGCATATTATTTTATGGGGTCAGCTGATGAGCTGGTTATACATTTTTTAGGCTCTGCCAGACCAAAACAAGGGGTGTTGGCTATAGAATGCGAATCTATGTTATCATATAAAGCGTAACGAATTTCATTAAAAAAAAACAACACATTCTCTAATCAATTGTAAAAATACCTTAGCAAGTAATGCAGGAGGAATTCCTTTTATTGAATCATTGGTCTGGTTTGATTTACTAATTGATGATAGCTGTTGCAATGAATTTGTAGCAAGAGAAGTATTGTTTTTATTGGCCATCAAATCTTTCTCAACAACTTTTGTCAAAGCTTTTTCCACCTGGAGAGAAAGAAAAAAGAATCACTTTGAAACCTGTTAAAACCAACTCTTTGCCATACAGACCAAACCAACAAATCAATGGGGGCATAAAAACTTAATTATATTAAATTGTCAACACATGATAAAGATAACAGTATTATTTCAGAATAAATATTAACATTTTCAAATGGAAATGATTTTTTTAAATTTATCAAAGAGTTTTGATTTCTTTTCAAATATAGTATAAACACAGAATTACATATTCTTTAAATTATCATTTTAATCTGAATTTAAAAAAGAAAAAGAAAATAGATATATATTTTGTAAAAAGCCATAGAAAGAAAATAAAATTATAATGAAAATAATTTTTTGAGATGTAAGGCAATGGTTCTCAAAGTGGGCGGAATCTCTGCAGGGGGTGGGGCGCTGAAAGGCTGGAGAGATAATAAGAAGTGACAGGACTCCCAAGGGGGCCAGGGGAATTAAATAGGATATACCAATATTTTGAGTTTTAGAACAGTTTTCCCAAAAAAAGACAGTTACAAATAACAGACTACAATTGCAATTATTGGAGTACTATCATCCACTGACTGAAACCATTGGTTGTTGTTTATAGTCTGAGTCTTTATTATTTTTCTTTGTGCCATTCATCGCCAACATATGGCTGTTAAAAAATCCAACAAAGTGACTGACATAAGTCAGGTGAAATACATTATTAAGCATATTTTCATTGACTGACTACTTCTGACTCTGTTTAGAATGATGCAGATTTTGCAGCTTCAATCTAACACTTCTGGCACAATGATGGTGCTCCAAAGACACATGGCATTGCTTTATACATCAGAAATAATATTTGCTAAATTCAATAAAAAAATGAATTTGCAAGAGCAGGTGAATGAGATAAATCTTTTACAGACCAATTATGTGACCCCTATTTTCATTTAAAAAGTAACTCTAAAACCCAAAATTGGCTGTCTCGAATTATACAAATTTCCTTGCCCATTTGAGGTAGAAGTGAAAGATGACATACAAGATGTTTATTGGAAGTATTTTTAGACCTTTAGGATATGCTACATAAGATAGTCTGAGCAATTTAGAACTTTTCTTGAGTTTTGGCTACAGCATGAAACTTTAAAATTATTTCTGTGGATGATGGTTAAAGTTAAATGCCTCATTTTCATCACTGTAAATGGTGGAAGGCGGTTTTATTGCCGTCATCCAGTTTTGTTCAACAAAGCAAATAAATTTAACAGAAATATGAATATAGTCAATGACGTTTCTGCCTAGACCTGGCATTGAAAGTCTGCAATCCCATTGCCAAGCCAGGTTATCCCTTGCATTAAGAATAATTGACTAGTGAAAACGTTAGGTATCTAAAAAAAACTTGCTAGATAATTATTCCATTTTAAAAAGCTGAGAAATCGCTTGATGCAATGGATCAGTTTTTTATTAAATTAATTAAAGCATACATTTCATTTGCATTTTGATTCACTATTCAAATGTATAAACACTTTAACATGTCACTGGGTAATGATCTGCCATAGAGGGTCGTGAATTTTTAAAAATTTCTTAGAATTCGTATACCGAGGTAAGACAGGGGAGTTATTTCGGTGGGTTTATGGTCCAAGGGGAGTGGTTTGAAAAAGTTTGAGAACCACTGATGTTTGAGTGTTCATAGTCCTCTAAATAAATGAAGCTAAAATGAAATAATTTACTAATATTACTTTACATGAAAATAATTCAATGAACTGATTTGAATGGAAAATGAGACCAAAATGAATGTCTAACTTACCATTGGATTTAGTTTTCCCCTTTGATTTTCTAAGACATCTTTGGCTGTACGATAAATTTTAACATCAGGTGATTGTGGAATTGGGGACGGTGTCACATCAACTTTATCCAGTTGAAACCTAGGGTGCCAGCGCATTAGTTGATCATCTGGCACTTCCAGGGGTGGATTTAAGGTGGCTAAGAATGCCTGTTGATTATTACAGAGAGATTTAAGTAGGCCCCTGTTACTTAGAATTTTTTTTAACAATGGCAATGATTACCAAAACATTTCAGTTTTGTAACAGTCAAATAGAAGAATTTCAATTTTCTGGGTAACTTTGTAACCAATAACAACTGTATATTCTCAGAATTTTAGTGTATTATTGTGCAAGAGTAAAAGACGTCCCATTTTGAAAACATCTAAATCTAACTGCTAGGAAATTTATTGATTAGGTATGTATCCTATGTCGTGAATATTGTATGCCGGTAAAAAGTATATATATATATATATATTTTTTTTTTTAAATCTGACAACCTAAATTTAATTGTCCATGTTTATGTATGCTGTTACTTAAAGATTTGAGACTTATGTCAGGGATTTTTTAATATAATATTATACATTATCTCTCTATGCTTGTTTATATCTAATGTAAATTGAAATTACAAAATCAATAAATCATTTTAAGTCGCACCTTGTGAAGCTGTTTTAAATAAGCTAGGAGGTTATTACTGAACCAGCGCTTTCGTTTTATAAGCATTGATGCTGAGAACACAGGCTTTCCACCACTGGTTTTGGGACACTCTTTGCTGGAGTTAGATGCTTCTGTCAAGAAAAATAAAGAAATATAAACATTAGATTTCAATTTTGCTTCATAAATATTTTTTAAAATCAATTAATCAAAGGCATCAAGTCATGAATAACAACATATACATGCAAAAAAATCATGGTTCAAAAGAAAATACCGGAGTTAATTACTTTTCACTGACTTCAGTTTAGATCAAGTACAGACCTGCCAAGAAAAAAAATCTGTAGGGGTGGTGCATGCGGGGGGAAATGTGGGGCCGCTGCCCCCAGGAGGCGCCGACCGGTTTGGGGGGGGGGGGGGGGGCGTTTCTTTAAGATCTGTAAACTAATGCACACTCCTTTTTAAACAAATAAAGAAATATAAAGTTACTTCAATTGTCTTTGAAGAGTCCAAAGAATATGAGAAAATATACAGATTTATACAGTACTGGTACAAGACAGAAGATCCATTTTATTTACATATGTGTACACACACAGGCTGCTAAGACTAAAAGATCAGTTTTCCTGCCTATCCCTAGTGACCTTTTGGCTTTTGTACAACAGATCTTTGGACAACTGGAAATTACCATTTCAACTGATTTTTGATACAAGCAAGCTTAAAAGATAAACTTTCATGCTTGCCCTTGTTTATTTGTAATTTTTCTTTACAATCTTCTAGCAATCTGCGAGTAAGGAAACATTTCTTTGACTCTTGCATTAAAACGATCGGAGTTGGTTGGAGAAATATTTCGTTCAAAAAGATAGGTGGTCAATAACACTTAGCAAAGCAATTAGACTTGGATGTCGTAGATTCACTGCACTTTTAGTTTTAGCTGCAGTTGTATAACTTTATGTTTATGTTTTTTTTTTGTGTGTTAAAATATATTTATTAATATCACTGTACCCACCACTTTCAATAGATTTATCCATTTAAATTTAATTAAGAAAAACTTTAACAAACAAAAAGTCACAACAAAACTGAATTATTTTTTAGCCTAGTAAAAGGATGAATCGCGATCGGATTAATTGATAATTGAAGAATGATTTGAAGATCGCGGCTCGCTTCGATAAAAACAAGGCAGTGTCGAGAGTGTCTACACGTCCGGCGACCGGACTGAGCGACTATAAGCGGTCACGTGACAAGGCTAACGGACAAATATCTCGCGCAACTTTGCTACGGTGGTCATGTGACTTGATCAAGTATATAATAGTAATAGCCGGGCGAATATCGCAAGAACTTATTCATCTGGTAGCCGGGCTTGTAGACACTACATAAAAAAATAAAGGAATGCACCATTGCCTGTTGTAGTCGTATCCGATTTTGTAATTTTTTATATTTTTTTAAAAAATGTGTTTTGGTCGCTTTTGTTTTTTTATGACGGGTGAAAAATAATAATGTTCAGAAAATCGGAATTTTAAGAGGTTTGTCGGAAGGTCGGAATGAGGGGTAAAAAATCTGTATAATTCCGACAAAATCGGAAGGGTTGGCAGGTCTGCAAGTAACAATTTTCATGCTTTTTTAAAATCTCACCACACGAGTTAAAGCTAATTACTCGAATTCAGCTATGGACCTTAGAAATGGTCATAAAAAAATATTGCAATTTTAGGTATGGGTTTTTAAAAAAAAAAGTAGATTGAAAGCAATATATCATGAGAGCCATCTTCCTTTGAAAGTTAAATGTCCAAAAACTTTTGCATATTGGTTTTCAATTCTGTCTATCAAATATTGACACACTCTCATGAACCTCACACACAAATAAAAGAATCTCTAGGAAATAATTTTTTGGAAGGAATAAAAAAAAACCCAGATCTGAAGAGATGTTTAAATTTACTAAAGAAATATGACCTTCATTCTGTAGATTAGGTTCAATGGTGAGCTGGTAGCTATTTGTCTGCTGAAGCAAGGATGGAATATTTTTTTCTTGCCTAAAAATATAAGCATCAGGGACAACAGTTTTTATTTGAGCAACAGCTTTTTCTTCAAAGTTCCTGAAGAAAAGGAAGGATAGAATTATACATTTTTATGGATATAATAAGGTTAAACTTTTTTTAATAATAATAATTTTTTTTTTACATTTCTTCTCTCGCATTACTATGGGGCGTGGGTAATTTTATTTAATAAATTTGTCTTAACTATTATGCTTAATATATGTATATGTTTACACAGTACTCTATTGTTTTGCAGCAGAATGATATGTATTTTATAACTTGCACACAAATAGAAATGACGCTTACTTTCTTGTAATATTTTGAACAGCGACCTTTAGCTTACTAAAGGTGCATATTTCTGTACGATTGTGCAACATGCTGACCACCTGATCCATAGCTTGAAAATTTTCTTCCAAAATTTTAAAAGCATGGGGTAGAGAAAGTGTGGGAGGACCAGGTTCTCCAAGATATTGAAATCTTTGAAATGCTGGTAATCTGGAGCAAATGTTACAAAAAAAAAAATTAAATATCTCTCATTCATAAGAGCATGATGAATATGATATAATGAATATTATTCCAAATGTTTTAAATTATTCAACTTTATTGTACTTGACAGTGACCAAGAAATAATGAAATGGAAGACTTTATTCAGAAATACCATTCAAAACATATTCGGTTAGCCCATTTGAAGGCATTACTTTGTACATCTTACATTTCAATAAAATTAACTTTTTTTTTTAACAATCTAAGAAATGTACTTGCCTGTCTGCCTGTACTTGATCTTTTTCCTTGTCCAGGGAAACAACAGGATGTTTAGCAGCCTTATGTTCTTTGACCACATTCAGTGACTTTTTCAGATCCCCTAGCTTTTCCTTCAATTCAGAAACTTTGCCACATTTTTTAAGACGGTCCTTCAGTGCCTGTAAAGTATGAGCATGAAATGCATAAATGTTTAACGAACTTGACAAGGTGCAATTGAAAAATAATATATGCAATAAAAAGTATAATAATACTATGTTAAAAATTACAATTGAATGTATAAAATGATGAGCCTCAAACTAAATCAAATACCATTAACTTCTGCTTATCTTGCAATTTGGGAACAGATGACACAGGGGTCAGTGACTTCTCTTTTTCTTTGGTTGCTGAAGGTGACAAGGAAAGTAGTGGTGAAACAGCAAGACTTGGTGGTTTGATCATCACCTCAGATACAAGAGCTAGAAGTTGTGATTTGCTGTAAAGAAATTGACTGACTTCCTTGTCAGCCACATCATCACAGGTCTGGAAAATTTGAGAATTATTTTGCATTAAATCAGCAGCTTGGATAAACTTATGGTTACCAGTAGCCACTAATGGTCTATATCAAATACAAATTTATAATGAGAACTACTTTTAGGTTTAAATGTTACACTACCTCGGATTGACCTGCCTCCACTTCATGAATAGGACGGAGTAATTCTGTTTTAGCACATTCAGAATTATAGAGTAATTCTGTTTTAGCACATTCAGAATTATTTGAATGTAAATTTGTTTTAATCCCTTCAGCCGCTTCCGATTCTGTAAATTTTGGTTGCTTGGGAACTTTGATAAGGAAAACAAAATAAACATTTCATAAATATTTATACATTTTGCACTGCTGTAAATTACAATGGGACATTGTCTAAAACCTTTTGAATACTTTCGACAATATATTGTTTATTTGATTGGGTGCATTTGTGCCAATTGACTTTTGTAGCTTATTTTGTTGCCTACGGCTATCAATCCTACATTTTATATTCTCAAATGAACGATAACTCTTCCTATTTCCTTCATGTAAGAAGTAGGGTTTGTTTACAATTTTTTGTCCAATAATTGCGATCTTTCTTTTCACTTTGTGTTAAAACTATTGTAAACAAAGCAATGGCCACTGCTACTCCAAGCACATCAGCTGTTGCTAGACCACAAGAATAGTCAAGTTTGCAAGCAAGAGCTTTTATTGGGAATTATTGAGACTGAAACATCAGACAATAACCATGAACCATTTGAATCTGATTCAAGTGATAATTTTGAGCTTTATGATGGGTCAGTAATTGGAAATAGAGGAGGTGATCGTAATAGTGGTGACAGTGAGGATTCAGATAATACTAGTCCTGTTCCTGCAATGAGAAGTTGGAAATTATGCAGAAAAGATGCAGGAAGAAACATTTCTAAAGCACAAAACCCTGAAACACTGTTTCCCTATTGTCCACCATATCAAAGCTAGGGAAAAAGCCCATCAACAGTGCAGAGGAGCATCTCAGTGACAACAAGCACCTGATTGACTATGATGGGCATGATTGAAAGTGTCCATAATGTTCAGTGCACAAAATAACCAAGTGCAGATGCTATGTAATGTGTGCATCGGATGCACAGAAGGTCTTATCTGTGTATCAAGGAGTGCTTCAGAAAGGACCACACAGAAAGAAATTTGTACTAAAGTGAAACATTTTGTCAAAAATGTGTTTGACATTTGTGTAAAAATGTCTTAATTCTTAATTGAAAAAAAATTACATTTGCGTTATATAAAACTCTATTAAAGGTATGTGGTTATGCCATGGCTCACAAAATAAATAAGGGTGAAGGGCCTAAACCATCAGGAAGTTTCTTATTTAGTTGATGACATAAAATTAGCCTATAATGGTGTGCCTAGATGATGCCTAAGCCTTAACAGTAGATAGGCTAATAAAACTTATTAACCAACCTAATAACATTGTTACTTGGCCTTTTTGGTATTCAAATTTAATTAAACAGAATGTTAAACAAATTAAGTTCAAAGGACTGTTTAACAGAGGCTTTGGGAGGGTTTAAGTAGTTTTAACTTTTTTTCTTTAAAACTGATAATTTCTATAGGCCTACGCACTCCTACGCCTACACTAATAATTAAATGGTGTTTCACAGCATTTTAATTTTATTACTTGAATTAAAATGATGTGAAATAAAGTAAAGAGGTGGAAAACTCTACTGGGCCTATGTCAGTACATCACTGCAAGTTTAAGTCAAAAGTGCAATTATCAAAAGTCTAAGTAGATCTAAAAGCAACACACAAAAAATGTGGCGGCTACCAAAATACTACCAACCAGTTTTAGGCAACTTGGAAATAATAGTTTCATGATTAATTTTCCTTTTTCGTGGTGTGTTCAAAACATTTCCCTCACTGTCATCCCATTCGGAAGTTACTTCTTCAGAAACAGATTCTGTCCTACCGTCTAATTTGGAAGTAGGCCTAACAGTCTGTGTCTCTGATAATAGATTTAATGAAGATTTTTGTCTACTGAACAAATCTGTGACTTTTGGCTGGTGCTTTACTGAAGTTTCAGTTTTATCAGCTCTAGACTTGTTATTTCTTCCTCTAGAAGCTGTGGACGAATTTTGATGTTTATCTAAAGCTATTGTTTCTGGCTTGGCCTTAAACCTAAAAATATCTTCCTGACTTTGAGATGGTAATTCTTTAGACTTTGTATTTTTTGTAGTTCTTTTCAATGTTGAATCACGTAGACAGGTTGTCGTAAGTTCATTCTTTTCTTTGTTTATAGTATCGCCGCTTACAGAATCATCACTTAATGATTGATGCAATTCATTTGTATTTAAAGATAAAACAACTTTACGTCTCTTGGATGGCTGAACGCTTGAATTTCTTTTCCTTGTAGTAAAATATTCATCAACTTTAGCCTGGGCCATGTTGACAGCTCTTCCCGCCTGAGGTAATTTCAGCAATAATAACCTATTTAGAGTAGCGTCCCTTTGTAGGCCTACATTGTCACACAATCACAATATGCAATGTGCGGGAATTGTAGATTTTCACCTTTTATTTGACAATATTAGGTAAAAAATGTACCCCCCCAAAAAAAAACAACAACCGTTTTTCGTATAAATCCTTTATAAAACGTTATATGGAGCAGTGGGATTTTGGTCTGAAAATTTGACAAAACAGGCTTACAAGTAATGCACTTAACAAAAATCCCAACTAGTGCTTCACTCCAAGGCTTGCAACCGCATATTTTTTCACCCCTCTAAACCATGTTAATATTCTGATCATCCAACTGCATAACACCAGCTATTTCACAAAAACAAAAGAAAATATTACACACCAAACGCACTTGCGATATTTTTTAAACGAATATCATTTAGGGCAGTTATCGGGAATTTTATAAGTTATATCATGAAATCTGCCTCATAATATTTTCTGCATCTTCGCCTTGAAAAATAAGAAAAACTGATTTTTGGGGGTTGGGGTTGGAAGGTGGGGCTGAAAATTTGAAAGAATTTGTTGTCATCGGCAACGAGTCTATTGGCTAAGTTTAAGCTCGATAGGTTGATGATAAGTGGGTCAATTACCCTCCCGAAGATTTTGCCAGTCAGCCATGAACAACAGTGAAGTTAATATAAAGGATTTAATAAAGCGTCGTGTTGTTCACGTACATCTATAATAACGTCTCACTCACGTGCAGAGGAAGGATAATGGGTCGATAATTTACTATCCATCCCTACGTTTTTGTTTCGAGAGACCTGGTCCCAGTCCCCTATAAATAAACGCTCACTGCACTAGCTTCCCGAGGCGGGGTGTAGCTAATGTTAGTGCCACCCGGGGTGGACGCCCCATCCGCACTTCCTTCCTGCGCCACTGTTCCAGGGCTTTCCATAATTTTAAAGGTTGAGGTCGGGAAATATGATTATGGAAATAGACATCACCAATGGCGTACCTAGGATATGAAGTGATGACAGAAACGACGGCTTTTTTTGTGTAAATGCTTATTACCAACATTATATAATATTAGATATGTGTCGAAAAATTGAGGGGGGCGGGCGCAATTTTGCTATCAAGCAAGGTCTGAAAAACAACCTCAAAATAAGTGTTCGGGATGTTGAGAGAGAAAGTTCTTTATTTTTAGTTCAAAATCTCTGAACAACTTAGTGATGAAAATTAATATATTTATAGCATATTATACAGAGATGTCCATTTAAAATTATCAAATACTATACATACTAAGAAGGCGGGCCAAGTCTCCCCAGTCATGACCATGTCTCCCTACCCTCTGGTCCGTATTACTCCACCCTCTGTCCAACTCTCCATCATTTGGGCATGCATGAAAAACATACATTTACTATTTAATAAAAAATATATTCCCTAACACCCTTTTAAATACTGGGAATTTTTCTAATTTAAAAAATATATTAAATTTAGTCAAAAGTCTTCGAGCAGTGACCATTTTCTCTTTCAACACTGTGGTGACCCAACTCACCACAATCTCCCCTAAGCTATAAGCGAAAACCATTTTAAAACTATTTTTAAAATAAATTTTAAAGTTGTTTGTTCGGCTCGCCCATGGCACTTGTCGTGTTCATGCCCACAATCTCGATACATCTCTCCCCCACCCCCTCCTTGTTTCTTCCAGAATGAGGCAATGGCATTGTGGGCGCCAAAAGGTTAAATACCCCAAAGCAAGGACGCCCTGCCCCTAGCCCTACGATATTAAATATATTATTTTTAGTCACTTATTGCCAGTTATCAAAGCTGTTGGAAATCGGCTAAGAATATATTTTAATTTTTATTGCATATTAATAAAAAAAAGTGTAACTTTTTCTGTTTTTGCAAACAAATTCAATTCATTATTTTTCTGATCTCATTAAAATGTATATGTAGTATTTTAATAGTAAATTTATGTATAAATTTATTGTTTATTTTTAATATGACACCGGAAATCGTAAGGGATGCTACTCTTATTATTGTTTTTTGTTTATTTCACAATCAACCAACAATGGAGGCCCCAGTTTTGTATTTAGCTGTCACAAATATTCCTTTTCATTTCCATGCTGCTGATTTGAGATCTCATTTTTCTTCTTTAGTGGAAAATAAATCCTTTCATTGTTTTCATTTTCGCCATAGGCCTGAAAAGACAAATAATACAAATTGTGGTGATGATTTAAAAAATGTCCAATTGAAGAAATCTAAACGATGCTGCGTCGTAAAAATTGTTGAATCTCAATTAAATGCAATGTTACGTCACAACGATGACCACTGGACAGATGCAAATGGAGAAATTCTGAGTGAAATTTGCAAAATAACACCACTTACTTTAAAATTAACATCAGAATCTAATTCTAACTTAGATGGGGATGTGCAGAGGCAAAGTAAGAGTAGTACACTAAAGTCAAGTTATAATTATAATATTGGTAAATTTCGAGAGATGGGTCCACGTTATTTACCATGGCCGCCATCTTGGTTGCCCCGACCCGCGAACTTTTACGTGTTCACGGGTCGGGACAACCAAGATGGCGCCGTGGAAAAATAAAATAACTCATGTTTTTTATAAAATGACAAATAAAAAGTTTTTAAAAATGAAAAAATGACCTAAATCTATCCCTCACCCTAACCTGAACCCTAATTTCTCCCAGGGTTTTGACCCTCTCCCTAACCAGGGTTTTGACCATCTCCCTAACCAGGGTTTTGACTCTCTCCCTAGAATTTTGACCCTGAAAACTAGGAAAATGAAGAGAAAAAACAAACTAAAAAGGGCCAAAAATAATTATACAATAAAGAAATAATGAAAACCCAACTTACAGTTTCATGGAATACACTTTTACACATTTTATTTCAGGTTCCACAGAAAATAAAAGCCACAAAATGAATGAAACACGTGTGGTCATCCTCTAAAATAATCTTATGAAATGGCAGACGACATAAAATAGTAAATCAGCCAACCAATCAAATTTTATAATTATATTTAATCAACCAATAAAAATTTAATAAAAAAACATGCCATCGTAATTTAAGGAAAATGTAACTCTAATTACAACAATAAGGGGAGTGAATCCACGCAAATGACGTCATGGCTACATAACTAGACATTAGCCATAATATTAATATAATTAAATGGATTTGACTTTGATACTTAAATGGCTTATACTAACTTATACGAGGAAAATGGCTATTAACTATCAATGAAATTATTTATATATCTTTAATGACTTCCATCCAAAGTATCACCTGCACACAATCTCCCCTCCACTGGCCCAATCCACTTATCTTCCTCTAACCTATGCCCTCCTCACATTCACAGTTAATCATTTTCATAGACATCACATTAAACTCACTATTAGACACTATCCCTTCATTTCCCCAACCATATTCCCTACCTTCCCCAACAGTATCCTCCTTTTGAATTTTCCCCCCTGAAATTTGAAAGTTACAAAAACTGATAAGCCTATTTATTAGAAGCTAAAATGTTGATAAGAATAAAAGAAAAACAGTTTGAAATTATTTGATTGGACAAGAAAATTCTAAAAGCACAAATGAGAAGAAATAATAACTTACTTGTAATCATAACTTAATCATTTCAATTTTTTTTTGTTACAATTCTTCTGGCATTCATTTTCATGACAGAAATTTCTAAGAAAATCAAGCATATTTTTTATTGTTTCAGATAATCAAAATGAAGTTGATGAAAAGCAAATATTAGCTATGCCTGAGCTCAACCCGCCTCCATTAATGCCCAATGGGAATGTAGGAACACCTACTCTTGTTTTCTTAGATCTCATACAAAAATGTCTTCTTCCAAACAATCTCATCAGCAAGTTAAAGCTCAAATTTCCCATGATGTCTGCTAAAAGGCTTTATGGAAATGTTAACTTTGAATATGATTCTGAAAATTCCCAGGAATGCGAAGGACCGCCAGTAAATTCAAAAATGCAGATGGATAGGTCTTTACAAAAACTTGACAGAATCAAATTATTAATTCACAGACCTTCAAGAAAATTAATCACTAATAAATCTCAAAGAAATGCCATTAAAAATGAATTAAAGCAAACTAAAGAAACAGGCAGTTTCAATGATAATTTCAGAATGCAAGTTATTAGTAGTTTAGAAAAGGATCAGAAGGACAAAAGCTTAAGTGAGTCTTCAATGCAAGTGTCCACTAGTTTATTGATAGGTGTGAGGGACTCACCATCTAATGACTTTACATTATGCACATCTGACTCTCATACTGAAGACACGATTTCTGTCAGTTCTCCATCTGAAGATACAAGAAAAACATTTTCATCGTTGTTAGACGATCCACAGACTCATAATAAAGATATTTTTATTGCACCCAATCCTCAAAGTGTCATACCTCTTGGGAAATGCACGAACAGGGAAAAGAAAAGGCTTACTAAAGAGGACAGAAAGCATACACAAAGACTTATGGCTGAAGGAATAGAGGAGCGACTTATTGCTGTTGAGAGGCGATATCATGTAAGTGTATGAGACTAATTTATAGTCGTTTTTCCAAGCACATATGGAACTGCACATTTGCCCCTTTTGTATAGTATGCTTTGTTGCCATATGGTTATATTAACTTTAAGATAACAAAGGTTTGTGAATGCACATTTTTAACTTGGATTGTGTTGTTGTTGTTGCTTGTCCTTCGCGTGCAAAGATGACCAGGGCTACATTCAGTAATGAGTACACAGGTGGCTTGCCATTCCTATGAGTGTCATTCAGTAGTGAGTACACAGGTGGCTTGCCAGTCCTATGAGTGTCATTCAGTAGTGAGTACACTATGTGGCTTGCCAGTCCTATGAGTGTCATTCAGTAGTGAGTACACAGGTGGCTTGCCAGTCCTATGAGTGTCATTCAGTAGTGAGTACACTATGTGGCTTGCCAGTACTATGAGTGTCAAGAAAGTTTTCCAACATGAAGGACACTGTATTTTAGCGTCCTAGTTGGATTTGAGTCAATTCTGCTTTTCCAGACAAGATTTCTTGTGTTTGAAGCACCTTTTCTAACTCCCTTTTCCATGTAGGTGAATAAGGGGGGGGGGGGTGTGTTAGAAATAGGGTCGGTTAGAAACCGAGAGATAATAGCCCTGACGTGCTCTTTATTTTGATTAAAGTGAAGGAGCGTTGGGCAATTCATCAGCCTCACTCTCTCGTCTTTGCCTATTTTGATCCAGTGGCAGACTTGGCGTTATACAAATGCAATAAATGCTACTGAATTAGATGTTTTTATACTTTTAATTGCTGAGAAAAGTTTAGATGCAATTAAGGTATATTTGAAAATAAAATACAGTGAGATTAAAATGAGAATGATAACTGCCATTTTGTGTTCATCTACATACTCCCCCGTATCAAGTGTTTTAATACCTATTAATGTTGACATTTTGCACAAGATTTAAAATACATTTTTTAATTTATTATAGAGTGATTCTGATGCAGAAGAGTGGGATCGTCATGAAGCAAGTGAAGATGATCCAAGTAATCAAGAACGAAACAAGGAACGTCTTTATGAAGAGGACATTGAGCAACCATGGGAAAAAGGAGGTGCTGGAGTCAATTTTTACACTGATGCCATTTACTGGCAGCAGCAAGAAGGAGGTATATTATTGTTTCATTCTGGTTAGGGTTAAGGTTAGAGTTACTGGCAGCAGCAAGAAGGAGGCATAATATTGTTTCATTCTGGTTAGAGTTAAGGTTAGAGTTACTGGCAGCAGCAAGAAGGAGGCATAATATTGTTTCATTCTGGTTAGAGTTAAGGTTAGAGTTACTGGCAGCAGCAAGAAGGAGGCATATTATTGTTTCATTCTGGATACATATTTATGATTTTAAAAAAATAATTCAATCTACACTATAAGTACATTTTTCAAAACACATAGTTATGTATGTATGTCTGGATATAAGTTCATAAGATGGCACTGCCCACATGCTCTGTGTGCATTGATATAACAAACCTTGGCTAGTATGACTCCATTTTAATTGTGGTTTGATTTATACTTTCCAGTACATTTTATTTATGGTTCACACACACACACACACACAAAACTAATCTTGTAATTAATTTGATTGCATGTTTTAACATGGAGTATGAATTTTCATTCTGCTATCAAGCGGAATTGTGCAAAAGTGAATAAGTTGTTAAAAGTGTGAATTGAGCAAGAAATTTAATACCATGGGTGAGGAATTGTATCTCTTTCATTTCACAAGTACTCCTCAGCTAAGTTTCAAAATGTGAACATCCCTATTACGGACCGTTATAGATGGAGAATTTAATCTCTTAATTTTAGACTATGGCTCGTTCTAGAAACAGTCCATAATAAAGGACGATACCAACGTTTAAAAATAATACCAAATAAAACGACAATCAAGGCCAGAGCTAATTACAATTAATAACTTTTTAATTTGTGAACTTCAATTAAATAATAACAGCAAGTGAAATATGATTGAAATTATAAACTTACAGATTTGCTGGTACCGGTACTGTATATAAAAATACAATGAGCACAAAATTGTACGAGGAAATAAAAATCTCAACACACAACAAAGTATAATGACACATAGCATGCCTCGTAATCAAGGAAAGGAAAATCTCTCTCTCGTCATTTATTCTTATCCCTTTTATACCCAGTTTCATATGATCTTTCTGGAAATGGAATGCGCAGTCTTACTGCTTCCCGCATTCTCTAGATTGTTCGATCCTGTTCCACAGAAACGGACTATAGTAAACAAAAGTATCAACAAAGGGATATTTTTTTTCTAGCCGCCCCAACACGGAACCGACTTGAAAGAGGTCATGCACGTGGAAGGCGGGCAAAGCGTCTTAAAATACGTCATCCCTTATAACACCTCCCCTCTTAAAAGAAAAAATTTCATTTTTCGAAAAATGGAATTCTTTTCCATTAAACAAGTACAAGAAAATAAACTTCTTACTTTAAAAAAATATTAAACAAGCTTCTTTATAGCTTATAATCAACTACATAATTTTTTGTGCAGAGAAAATTAATTTCTGGACAAAGTATCAGCAATCACATTATCTTTGCCTTTGATATGTTTTATGTCCAAATTATATTCTTGTAAAAATAGACTCCATCTTAACAATCTTTGATTTTTGGAGACCATCTTATTCAAAAATGTTAAAGGATTGTGATCAGTAAAAACAAGTACTGAATGTAAGGAACAACTGACATAAAAATCAAATTGTTGTAGAGCAAGAATTAAACCTAAACATTCTTTTTCTACAGTGGAATAATTTTTCTGATGGGAGTTAAATTTCTTTGAGAAATAACAAACAGGATGATCTACACTGTGGTCATCTTCTTGAAAAAGAACTGCACCAATGCCAACATCTCTGGCATCTACAGCTAATTTAAACTGTTTGTTAAAGTCTGGTGCAATGAGAACAGGAGCATTAGCTAGTATATTTTTAATATTTTCGAATGCTTCCTGACAAACATCTGACCAATGAAATTTTGCATTTTTCTTTAACATATTACTTAGGGGAGAAGCAATAACTGAGAAATTTTTGCAAAATTTTCTATAGTAACCTGCCATTCCCAAAAAATCTAACTGTTTTCTAGTAGTGGGTGGTGGAAGTGATGCAATAGCATTTATCTTAGCTTGAACAGGCTTTACATGACCTTGACCCACTGTGTGACCTAAATATTCCTCGGCATCAGGTGGCAAGACAAAGTTCCTGACACAGAGGTTCTCGCTAGAGCGAACCTACCTAGTATCTTCACCACCCTGATGCAGTATCAACTCCGTTGGATGGGACACGTTGCCCGTATGGAAGATCACCGGCTCCCTAAACAAATATTCTATGGTGAGCTCACGACAGGCAAGCGCTCCCAAGGAGGTCCAAAAAAACGTTACAAAGACTCACTGAAAGTGGCACTAAAGGCCTTCAGCATCGACACTATTAAATGGGAGCAGACCGCCCAGGACAGAGTCAGGTGGAGATCAGTGGTCAAGATAGGGGCTAAATCTTATGAAGCCAGTAGGATGGCCACCATTGAGACACGCAGGCAAGCCCGAAAGAACATTATTAAAGTCACGACTGCACCAACTATCCCCTGCCCGTGGTGCCACAGACTATTCCAAGCACGTATAGGATTGGCAAGCCACCTACGAACGCACCGTAACCCACCCCCCTAACCGGATGACTGGATGGTCCTAGTCGTTTTGACGGACGAACAACAATGTGACCTAAATATTCCACAGTTGCATGACAAAATTCACACTTATTTAAATTTACAGTTAAATTTGCCTGCAAGAATTTTGTAAACAGAGATCTTAATTGGTTTACATGTTTGGAAAAATCTTGACTGTAAATAATTACATCATCAATATAGGCGCTGCAATTTTCCTGGTCAGCAATAATGTTGTTAACTAGACGTTGGAATGTAGCTGGGCATTTTTCATTCCAAACGGCATTACTTTATATTGGTATAAACCATCTGGAGTACAAAAAGCAGAGACTTCTTTTGCTCTGTCAGATAGAGGAACCTGCCAATAACCTGATAGTAGGTCTATCTTGGTTACATATTTGGCATCGCCTATTCGATCTATAAGATCGTCTATCCTTGGAATCGGAAAGGAATCAGACTTGGTAACTGAATTCACTTTCCTGAAATCAGTGCAAAACCTGTAACTTTTTTCAGGTTTTGGGACTAAAATATATGGAGAACTCCAGTTACTAGAGCTTGGTTCAATTATATCATTTTCAAGCATGTATTTTATTTCAGACCGGATTACTTCAAGTTTTTCCGGATTGACCCTATAGGGGTGTTGCTTGACCGGAACTGCATTGCCAATGTCAACATCATGCACAGCAATGTTGGTTTTATTAGGGACATCAGGAAAAAGTGAAACAAAATCAGCAATAACAGACTTGATAACATTTTTTTCCGACAATGACAAATGTCCAAGTTTCTGATCAATATTGGCCAGTATTTCTGAATTTTTAAGTTTGTAATGACCAACTTTTTCTGGGACACTGTCAAATATTTCAGTAACATTTACTTTAGGTACTGAAGTTACAGTTGAGATTGTGTTAACATTAGTTTCTGAGGATGGACAATTGTCATCACATTTTCTTTCTACATATTCTTTTAACATGTTAATGTGACATAACTGTTTCTTTCTTTTACGATCTGGTGTTAACACAATGTAATTTAAGTCATTAAGTTTGGACTCAACTACATAAGGACCAAAATATCTAGCTTGTAGTGCCTGTCCTGGTATTGGCAAAAGTACAAGCACTTTGTCCCCTGAAGCAAACTGTCTGAATTTGGACTTTTTGTCATACCAAACTTTCATTTTGGATTGAGAATCCTTCAAATGTGACTTAGCCAAATTAACGGCGTTAAAAAGTTTAGTTTTAAACTTTAGGACATAGTCCAAAAGTCCTTCAGTGGGTGTCGATGACATCCACGTGTCTTTTAAAAGTTTAAGGGGGCCTTGAACCGTATGGCCAAACACCAGTTCGAAGGGGCTGAATCCAAGTGATTCTTGAACTGCTTCTCTTGCGGCAAACAGTAGCATGTTGATCCCTTCATCCCAGTCTTTCTCTTGTTCTAGGCAGTAAGTTCTCATCATGTTCTTTAATGTCTGATGGAATCGCTCAAGTGCTCCCTGCGACTCAGGATGATACGCACTCGACAAGCAGTGTTCTATACCCAATTGGTTCATCACTTGTTTGAATAGTCCAGCCTTGAAGTTGGTTCCTTGGTCAGACTGTACAGACTTCGGAAGACCAAACAATGTAAAAAATTTCGTCAGTGCTTTGACGATGTTCGGAGTCTTGATATTGCGAAGAGGAATAGCTTCTGGGAACCTTGTTAACGCGCACATGATTGTCAGCAAGTATTGGTGACCCGATTTTGTCTTTGGCAGAGGCCCAACGCAGTCTATTATGACGCGACTGAAAGGTTCTTCAAACGCTGGAATGGGTTGAAGAGGAGCTGCTGGTATCTTCTGATTTGGTTTCCCTACCACTTGACAAGTATGACATGATCTGCAGTAGTCCACCACATCTTTCTTGATTTTGGGCCAAAAGAAGTGTGACGTAATTTTGTGATATGTTTTGTTCACTCCCAAATGGCCTGAAAGTGGTGAATCATGGGCTAAGTTGAGGACTTCGTTCCTGTAAATTGCAGGAACTACAATTTGGTGAACAAGCCTCCAATCTTCGTCAGCTTTGGCGTCTGGAGGTCGCCATTTCCTCATAAGTATGTCATCTTGTAAAAAGTAACAAACAGGGAATTGCTCAGCTTCTTCTTTGGTCATAGCGTTCTCTCGAAGTTTAACGATTTCTGGATCATTCTTCTGCTCTTCAATGAGCTGTGTTCGAGTTGGTGTTTTGTGATCCTTTGATTCTTCATTAAGTTGGGCAAAAAAGGTCATTCCCAGATCAATTTCAGACTGAATTTTATTACTTTTTGGTGAACTCTCTTCTTTGGAGATCTTCAAACTCATTGCCCTGGTAACAGCACATGCTGTATATATTTCTGGATCTTCTTCTGGAGATTCAATGAGACAGGGTTCTTGAGTTACGATGGGTTCGGCTATCACCTTCCCACCAGCTAAGTCGTTGCCTAGCAACAACGAGATGCCATCCAATGGTAATGTTGGTCGGACACCTACAACCACAGGTCCGGACACTAGGTCTGATTTGAGTTGGATGAGATGTAGAGGTACATCAATACATCCTAGTTCTACGCCTTTCAACAGTATGTTGCTTCCAGTAGCAGTTGATGCAGATAAGGGAAGTATACCCTCTAGTAATAAGGACTGTGAAGCACCTGTATCTCTTAGGATTTTGATTGGTCGTAGACTTGAAAAATCACCTGGCAGTGATACAAATCCTTCCGATATGAAGGGCATGAAGTCTTGTATGACATCAGTGTTTTCTGATGTGGAATTTTGGACCTTGGTAGAAAAACTCTTGTTGGAGTCTTGAGAACATTCGGCTAGGGTAGAGGAAGTAAAACTCTGTTTAGAGTCGTCAAAACTTGCACTCAAGTCCTCGGTAAGACGCCCTCTGGAGGTAGACCTCTTCTTGGAGCAAAAGGATCTTGGCGACAAGCTCATAAAACTCGCAGTCGAAGCAGGAACTTGGCTGGAGTCGGTAAAACTAGCCTTATTGTTCATATTGAAACTCTTTGATGAGTTGTGACAAACCTCTTTGAAGTTTGTATGGACATCTGGAGAGCCAAAACTTTTGACTTTTGAAAATGTGTTTCCAGATGTATGACGAGACGTACAAGCGGAGACTTTGTGTGGTGTACCAGGATGTGTGGTCTTCTCAGTTCTCTTCTTGAGTTTCCAACACTCATCCCTCGTATGTCCTTCCTTTTTACAGTAGGCACATGTGTCTTTTGCACTCGTTTCTTTTGTACCGGGCTTATGTGGTTTTTGCGGAGGTTTGCTGTAAGTCGATGTTGTTGCCTTGTTTTGCCTGTCTTTTCTGGTGTCAAATGGGTTCTTTGAGAGTTGATGTGAGATGGTGAAGTCATCAGCTAACACTGCTGCCGTATGTGCGTCACCTTCGCCACGGTCTGCAATATGTGTTCGTACTTCTTCACGAACACAATTCTTAAACTCTTCCATCAGAATTAGGTTCTTGAACTTTTTGAAGTCTGTGTCAGTGTTCGTTGCGTGCAGCCATTTATCCAGGAGTCGTTCCTTTTCCCGGAGGAACTCAACGTGAGTTTGGCCATCCCGTTTCCACAGCTCCCTAAACTTTTTACGGTATGCTTCGGGGACACATTCATAAGCCTTAAGTATTAAGGATTTAACAATGTTATAATCCCCACGCTGTTCTGCGTTCAAGGACACAAAAACTTCGGCTGCCCTGCCAGTCAGAGCCGGTTGCAGTCAGGTAGACCACATGTTTTCAGGAATTTTAAAATTTTGGGCAGTTATTTCAAACTGTGCAAAATATTGATCCACCTCTTTTTCTGCAAATTTCGGTATTACTTTTGCAAATTTAATTGCATCGCAACCCTGACCGGCTGGAGCCGTGAGTCTATTTTCCATTGCTCCTAAATTGGCCTTAATTTCCATTTCTTTTAGTTTTATTTTTAGTTCTCTATCTTTTTCTTCTTGCTCTCTTTTTAGCTCTAGCTCCATTTGTTTAAACTTTCGTTCTTTTTCTTCTTTCTCTCTCTGAGCATCTAGCTCCATTTGTTTAAGCTTCAGTTGGAGCTCCATACTAGGATCTTGAGGTTGTGCGACTGAGGCCAGCTTGTCCTCAGACAACATATCCTCATCCACAAAGTGGACAATGATCATATCTCTTACAGTCTTTTTTATTGCTGAATGAGCTACACTTATTCCTAACTCTTTAGCAATGGAAAATAGCTCCCTTCTAGAACACTGGTCTAATGCCTCTACTGATGGATTATTAATATCAAAATCCATTTTGACACAGGCAAAATACAACACTAAGTTTTATAAAAGTTTAAACTTAATGAACACAATTATAAAATATACTTTTATTTAAAATTGCAACTAGCTCTGTTGTTGGTATCGTTAACAATATGGTATCGTATACTAAATTTTAAACTTAGTAAATTAAAGAAAACAGTGGGTCAAAAATCCATAAACACTCAATTTATTATTGGTGTATTTAATAAAAGTATGGATTCAAAATATCTCAGAACAAGCAAACCAATTTTTTTATTGGTGCTAATGAGAAATAAACATATGGATTCAAGGATCCAAGAACAAACCCACAATTATTACTTTGGGGCTTCTTTGCCGCCAATTTATTTGGGGGCTTGTGAGAAATAAACAATATGGATTCTATATATCCACGGAAGAGCCCACAATTTATTACGGACCGTTATAGATGGAGAATTTAATCTCTTAATTTTAGACTATGACTCGTTCTAGAAACAGTCCATAATAAAGGACGATACCAACGTTTAAAAATAATACCAAATAAAACGACAATCAAGGCCAGAGCTAATTACAATTAATAACTTTTTAATTTGTGAACTTCAATTAAATAATAACAGCAAGTGAAATATGATTGAAATTATAAACTTACAGATTTGCTGGTACCGGTACTGTATATAAAAATACAATGAGCACAAAATTGTACGAGGAAATAAAAATCTCTACACACAACAAAGTATAATGACACATAGCATGCCTCGTAATCAAGGAAAGGAAAATCTCTCTCTCGTCATTTATTCTTATCCCTTTTATACCCAGTTTCATATGACCTTTCTGGAAATGGAATGCTCAGTCTTACTGCTTCCCGCATTCTCTAGATCGTTCGATTCTGTTCCACAGAAACGGACTATAGTAAACAAAAGTATCAACAAAGGGATATTTTTTTTCTAGCCGCCCCAACACGGAACCGACTTGAAAGAGGTCATGCACGTGGAAGGCGGGCAAAGCGTCTTAAAATACGTCATCCCTTATAACAATCCCCTTAGTGACTTAGTGTATAATTTAATAACTTTACCTTTAACAGCGTTACTAGTTACATATTTTGAGCATCATTGGTTTGAATGGGCTAAATAAATCCTACTAATTTATATATGCTTATATAATATATATACATAATATATATATACACACACATATATTTACACACACACATATATATGAAAACAATTATTACTCATATTACCATTAATAACAAAACAAAATAAAATGCATGAAATACATTTCAATTTTTATAAATGTATTCTCAGTAAGACAATGCTCTCATTGCATACCCATCTTAAAGATGCATAGACATAGTGCTATTTGGGTTAAAATGTTTTTTTTATGTTTCAGACTTTGATGAGCAAACTACTGATGATCTAGATGTTGATTTTAGTGCATATGAGGAACCAGGATCAGGGGACAAAGACATCAAAGATTTCATAAAAATACAACAGGAAACAAGGTACATTTCAAACCAACTAACAGGAATATTATAAAGCTCATAGAAGCCTTTAAGACAAACTAAGTTTGAATTTTGAAGAACAAAATTTGAAAATATTGTTTTAAAAAAAAATCATTACCAATCTTAAAAATGAATGTTAATATTAATGTTTATAACATGTATTATTCTTAATTATAGATTTCGGAATGGATATGACAGTACAGATAGGTTTTCTATTGGGATAGGCAGAAAAATAGATCCTCGCACCTCCAAGGTCAATAAAAAGAAAGATTTAACCAAGTTAAAACCAAAAATTGGTGCATTTGAACAATATACCAAAGGCTTTGGTCGCAAGGTTATGGAATGTCAAGGTTGGCGAGAAGGTCAAGGTCTTGGAGGTTCACGGCCAGGTATTGTTGATGCTCTGAAGTGTGAAGGACAGAAACCATTTAATAAAAGAGGCCTAGGGTGAGTAATCTTTTTGCTAAAGCTAGCAACGATGGAGGGGTAGTAATTCAGACTCCTAATTAGCTAAATCTTATAATGTAAACAAACAAAAATTTGACTAATTTAATTACTTCCACTTCCCTGCTGTTTTTTTTTTAAAATACTGATATTTTTTGGCTTTTGATAATCGGTTCAATAATTAGCAATTAAAAATACTTCTCTATTTCATGGATGATGTGTTCCAATCATATTATTAACAAATAAAATTATTTATATCTTACAGATACATTGATGAAATCAAAAAGAATTATGGCGCATCTACCTCAAAAAAACCTAGAGAACCACATCATATTACCACCATTTATGACAACCCCAACATGACAGATCCTAAAACCCCTTTGCTGCAACGACAAGAGCTATCAAGCCTCAAGCACAGATCATCACATCTTAATAAATTTAACTCTTAATATACTGTTTAAATGAATGTTAACACAGTTAAATCTTCATTGTACAAAACAGAGGAGCTTATTATGTTGTAATTTTTATTGCTTCAGATTAATTTAAATTTGTTCTTTTCTTTGCATCTTTGAGTCGCCAGACCTAAGTTATTGTTAAAAATAAAAAATATGGGAATTTTTCCACTATTTACACTGATATGTTAGGTTCTTTTTAAGATGTTCCTTGATTTAGCTGGTGCAAGATCTTTGCAAGGTCCTATTTTTTTCATATTGATAGTGAGGCAGTAGTTGTCATAGGCCTTAGCAAAGTTATCAAGTACCGGTATCTGCTGCATTTTCATTTCCGAGTTTGCATGTAAAAGGTCTCAGATAATCATTTCTTTAACTTTCATGATGGCTTGCAGTCTCCTAAGATTAAATAGCTCTTCGTTTGTTCTGTATCTAATAGGAATGCCATCATTATTGATGTCAAGAAAAGCATGAGTCAGCATAGCTAGAAAGGGCTAGAACTCAGCCTTATTTTACGCCATTAGTTTCAAGAAACGAAGTGGCTCTTCACACCCGGGTACCAGAAGTGAGAGGTTGGGATTAAAAAACTATTTAAAATATTATTGTTAGACAAAATGAGGTATCAAATGAAAGATAATTGAATGGACTATATGTTTGTAAACTTACTTCTTCAGTTTAACAAAATAAACTACCGTACCACAAATGACATCTAATGGGATCCGGATACGCAGCGCTGCCATTTTGGAACCGGATTTTAGCTTTAACACTTCAAGTATAAATAATGGTTTGTGGAAATACATATTTTTTTATTGTAAGAATTTAAGAATGGAATACTTATTACTGTACTGATTTTTTGTTGTGCATCTATATTGCTATATTTTTTCCTTCAACAAGACTAATACTAATAGCAAACAGTCCAGTATAGTCTGTGTAGGGCTTCAACCTGTCTCTATACCTCCTTCCACTCAGACCTGATACTTTTCTTTTTCCATGCTTGGATTCCCAGCTGCTGTAGATCTTTTTCCATTGTCTATTCATCTGTTCACCATAGATACCTAAGTTCAGCGTGATCAGGGTGAATCCCATGTCTTAAACTTAAGAACAAAAGATATACAAATTCTTTTGTTTCCCAGTCTGTACGTATTTACCAGGGTGCTCCCGCAGTGAGCAAATCTAAATGATCACCAAGTAAGTCATCATTGTCACTAAAGGAGTTGATTTATGGCTGATTTCTACACTAGAGAAATACTTTACATGTCTTGTGTTTAAATTGTTATAATTGTAAAATGTTGTCTTGGTTAAAATATGTTTATTTTTATGGTCTGAAAAAAGAACATGTACAAAGTAATCGAAAACATTTCCATTTATTTGGATCAATAAAGAATCTTATCTAAATTTAACCTAAGTCTGCATTTGAGCCATTTTCTTTTAGGCTGGCTAAGAGTACTAAGACTCCTAAACAGCATTATAACATTCCAAGATGGAATCCAAACATCTTGTCTATAGCTATATCCAGGCAAAGGTTAATGCCTTCTTTTCTTCAGATAAGTTTCCCTAGTCTTTGTGGATCTCTCCATTTCCTACCAAGTGGTATGTTCTGATTTTGGTCCACCCCAGGTACTTGGTGGGTTCTCTTCCATCTGGGGTGGAGCTTGATGGAAGATCATTATGTCCGCAAAAGTACAGAATAATTAGTTTACTTAAAATGTATTGTCATAAGACATTGATAGGAAGTTGTAAAAATTTTGATGACAGGAAGAATTAATGTAAAGAATTAACCCCTATGCTCTGAAGCTAGCCACTGGATTCAGACTTAGGTTAAAGTTCAATAGATTACAGTTGTTACCCATTTATTTCATAGTTTACCGTACCTTTAATTACCAGTTTACCTTTAAATACCAATTTCACATGATTCAATGCGCGCCGCATTATTCTGTGATTTTTTAATTCTATCCAGGAGCGTAACCAGAAATCTCACCATGAGAGCATTGCAGTAGTCCATGCGTGATAGCACGAATGCAGACAGCCTCTTTGATACATCAAACGTTAAAAAAGGTCTCATATGACTAATTCTGCGCAGCTCTAGAAAAATCGCTTTGCAAAGCATGTTAATGTGATTTTCCATAGTTAGTGCTCTGTCTTAACTGTCTAAGTAGACACCCAGGTTCCGCACTGTTTGAGCAAACTCATTCTGCACACCTGAGAGAGTAAGGGATGGTGTGTTATTTACAGATTTTAGCTTCTGAACGGTAGCAATGGTGATCAGCTCCAGGGCCGGCCCTAACAGTTGCAGGGCCCTATGCGAAACGGATTGCGCGGGGCCCAGTCTGGGTAGGGATAAGGATAATAAGTGAAAATTAAGATTTTGTAATAGAAAATAAATTCGCGCGGGGCCCATGAAAGTGCGGGGCCCATTGCGGCCGCATCGGTTTCAATGGCCTAAGGCCGGCCCTGATCAGCTTGTCTTTTCATTGTTCAATTTTAGCTTGTTTATGGTCATCCAGTGCTTAACTGACTCCACTTCTTCTGTGTCATACTAAGAAGCTGAGGGAACTGAGAGGGGATCACTGACTGCTGAAGTTGAGTATCATCTGCGAACATGTGATATAGCATGTCAAACTGCTTGATCACTGAACCCAAAGGCTGAACGTACATAGTGAAAAGCACCGGGCCTTGACTTGTGAGTTGGACTGTGCAATTTTTCTTAATTTGTCCAAACCACATACCATACCCCAAGTGATAACACCAGCAAATGACAGCTGCTTAATCCGTATATTTAAATTTCTTCAATTGCAATAAAAGTTCTTTGCAGAATCAGAGACAAATTAGTATTATTTAAATATATTTTATTTACTTGAATGCATGACATAGTACTATATGGAAATAATAATATTTCTATACTCATTGTCCATAGAAGCAATCAGATAACCACAGTCGTATTTAACATTTATAGACCAAAATAGAAATATTTTGTTTTACTGAAACCACTATTTTTCACATAAAACCTTGAACTCAAATATTAGTAGGCCATCAAGTAAAATAAAGCATACTAATCAAATTCATGGTACAATTATATTCATCTTGAACAGACTAACAGAAAAGATTTTTCCCCATTTTTACACCACAAGCAAATAATAAGTATTGACTTCCCTTTCAAAACAGAATGAGTTGCAACCCAGATAATTAGAAACAAAATCAACCAAAAAGTTGAGAAAACTCTATATTTTAATGGCTGACTTCAGAATCTGCTTTACCATACTGCTTTTCCCATCTTTCTATAAATTCTTTCTTTCTGATTTCTCGAAGTGCAAAATATTCAGGGTACTGAGCTTTCTCAAAAGGATGCCATGTGTCCAAAAGCTGAGGAACAAAAAGAGTAGATAACATTCAAACCAATATACAATTAGTGATTGTGATTTACTTTTCTGATTCAAGATGAATTAACATATGTTGCGTTGCAATACCGCGTTTGTAGAATAAAGTAGGTGAAGCTTTGTTTAAATAAGACAAAATAAAAGCACAGAATATTTCTGCAAATAGCCACGTCCAGTCAACAGGTGAACACACAAAGGGTAATTTGTGGTAATATGGCAGATATATTATTATCCAACTTATCTAATCTAATAGTAACTTGCTTTGACACTCCTCCTATACACTGAAACAGTCAACAGTTTTAGTAATATTTGCACAATGTGTCTTTGGTGTCTGAATTTCTGTATTAGTTTTGAAGTGTTTTCAGAATATTTTTTTAAAGAAAGGTTAAAAACCACTGCTTTACACCATTTAAATATTTTCTGATACATTAAAATTTTAACAAGCAGCTACTAACTACTAAGTGGGTTAGGTCAATAAGAAATAAATAAACCTAAAAGTTCAATTAAAGCATTGAATCCACTGGTAAAGGCTTTTAATGTACCAAGGGTACTCCTTCTTACCAAGAACCAAAAAATAACTAGCTGCCTTGTTGGGCTGTGACTTTACCACCTGGGTATTTCGCACATAGTTGGGAATGACCAGGATGTATTTGAATTAAGGATATTAAACAAAACCCAGTTTTCTGTTTTGAAACAAAAAAACGGTTGCTGATTTTCACAAACTGGTTACCGATTTACTTAATCACGATTTTTTTAAATCCAGTTTAAATTTTTTATTAAACACAATAATGAACTAACAGTCAATGCATATAATAGTTACTACCATTGCGTGTCAAACAACACAGCACGCTTTAACTTTAAGTGGGTTAGCTGAATTCGAGGTGGGACACTTCCAAAAATAGATTTCTGCCTTTTCTATGAATTTTGAGATCACTTTGTTTTAGCACGTCTAGTCTGCTGTCAGTTACCATGTTGGAATAAGTACAGATATCATCATCAAGGTAACCATTCAATAATTATATTAAAAATTACAGCATTTATTTTATATACAATCTATGTAGTTCGAGTAGAAGTCAGTTCAGCATAAAAAATACAATTTTAATGAAATCAAAATTAATTTAGTCTACAAACATCACACTGCCCTGGGGTTTGGTGTGACAACCACCACACACTGCCCTGGGGTTTGGTGTGGCAACTACCACACGCTGCAGAAGAATGTCAAAATATTACTTTGTTGTGCAGACAAATTATTTGCAAAAACTAAAATCCAGTTTTAAACAGGTATTATAAAACCAAAACAGGTATCTAAAAAAATTCGGTTTTAACATCCCTAATTTGAACCAGCCACCACTTGATTAGGAGGCATGCAAGCCACCACTGTGCCATATGCAAATGTTAAAAGGTATGAATTATTTTTCCAGCGTACTTACCCAATCAGGGGCAGGATATGCCCTTTGAAAAGCTACACCACCAGGAGAAAGAGGGACTGCAAAGAATTTTTTTTTAAATGTTAAAAAACTTTAATTCCTATACAACCCACTTTGCTAAGCTAAATAAAACCTCAGTTATTTTTGTTGAACTGTTATCCTCATTGTCAAGGTCATGGAATCAGACAGGTGCGTTGTGTTTTGTGATTTTGACACTTGGGTTAAGTGAAAGATAGTGAACTCTTGTCAAGTCAAGGACGGGTGCATGGCTTTGGGGTTAAAAGGGAGAGAACGATTTTTGAGCATCAGAGAGAGAGAGATAGGTTTTTGAGCAGATACACTCTTGAATAATAATGTTCTGCTGGATGTAATTAAGTAGTAATGTCGTTTGTGTACCAACTGGAATTTTTAGTGCAATATAAATGACTACTCAGTGTTGTGATGAATTGAAATAAGCAAATAGTATAACATACACTATTCAGTGTTGTGATGAATTGAAATAAACGTACAGTATAAAATACACTAGTCTGTGTTGTGATGTGGTGAGAGATAATATCCAAAAAAGATAGTCTGACATAAGGTTAGACAGAATATTAGACAGAATATTTGACACTCATCTGTGTGATATCTTAAAGTGATCTATTTTGAAGAAATCTTAAGAAAATATTGGCTATCATCTCCTTTTGTAATTTCTTTTAATACCGGTATAATTTAATTTTCAGGATGATAATTAAATAAAAAAATTATTGTTTAAAAAATTACCAAAAAATAATTATACTAGTGATAAAATTAACTTTCCATTTGAATTTGAATTAAATTTGTATTCCCTATCTATTCAAACCACATACTCATCAAAAGTGTGTGTCATTAAAATTAAAAGTAAATTCTTACATTTAATAGGCTGTGGGTGTGACTTGAGGAAAAGCTCTTTTTGTCCATCTAAAAGTATTTTTTTAGCTTTTCTCAAATCGACTTCGTTTTTGTTTTCATCAAATCTTGCCCTCATCAAGACGGCTTGATAACGAAATTCAGCTCTGAAAAATTTATAAAAAAATATTGAAGTATTGAAAAATTGGCTAATGTTTTTCTCTGACATTACAACATTTTGTCTTTTTTGGGCCATATGGACAGATCAAATCAATCAAATGTGAATAATTATAATGTGATTACTGTGAAACCAGATGCTCAAAAGTTCACTTAACTTAACCCTTGAGGGTAACAGTGTGACCCCCTCTTGTTAATAGATTGCACAACAATAACAGAAAAAATATGTATCACAAGATTTTGTAATAAAGGAATAAAATGATTGTAAAAAAAAGTTTGGTAAATGTGAAGAGATTTCGCATTGCTGCGTGCCGCCATCTTGGTTGCCGTGAACTTATTTCCTAAGTTTATCCCTAAACCTAACCCCTGAACTTATCCCTAACCTGAACCTATTTTGATCCTATCGGAACCAGGGACAAAACACCCACATGACATCATGGCGATATCTCTAGTCAAACGTTTTGTTAGGTATTTTACTAAATTAGGTACGTCGAAGGTCTCACGCGCATGCGGTCTGCGCATATGGAAAAATAACGCAAACGTGCACGGCCATTTTAACATTCGTCTCAGTGGTTATCTCGTTTTTTTGTGTTTTACGTCACAGTTTTCTAATAATAAACTATTTAGTCATCAGTGACGTAGAGCACATATTTTTTCCAAACACGGAGGTATCATTTTTGCAGCATTGTGTATTTTGCAAGTGGCAACGGATTTATTTTTATGGATCGATATGTATTTATTATTATAACTTTTTAATGCAAGCTCGCGCCGCATAGCGCTTAACCCCGCCAGAGCTTGATTTTTTCACAAAGGGGAATAACTTTATTTCATTAATATTAGCAAACGCTGAAAAAAGTTATGCACCATCGAATTTTTGAAATTTGAGTATTTCATTAGTTATCCCCCCCTCAATTAAAAAAAATTGGGTTGTCGGAAATGGCTTCGTCATTAATATATAAATATGAAGATATAAAAAAGATGACTGTTATTGTTAATCTTCAAAATTCCGTGGAACACTTATCAGTTAATTAGTTGGATACATTTTTACAATATTATTAGAAATGAATGCAACCCAGTAAATTAAAGAATTTTTAAAAATTTTGTTTTGTGTAGTCTGTTGAATTTCGGACCAGTTTTGTCCCTTGATTTACATTAATATTATACACTAATAATAATATGTATAATATCAATTAAAGTTAAGAAATGTTATGAATGAATGGCGTAATGTTTTATCGTATCTTCTTTATTGAATCAATAATAGTTTAATAATTTTAATAATAATTGGTATTCTCTAGTTAGTGACATTTAACTAATAAGTCTAATCCTAATGCCTAATAATAAATAATACTAATTACTGTCACTGGACTGGTACAAATATTACTAATAAACTAATAATACTAAAACTATTTCATTATTACAACTGCATTTACATTTACAGGCATAATAGTATTGAAGTTAGTATTTTAAAAATATTAATAAGGCATTTAATTATAATTTAAAATAAATAACATCATCATAGTAATTATTTTTTTATTAAAGTGTAAAGCATGCAAAAGGCATAGGCTACTATTTATTATTTCTAATAATATAAAAGTAAAAGAAATTAATAGTTATTAAACAAAAAACTTGAATAATATTAAAAAGCAGTAAGAAATTGTGTCTGTTCAGGATATGAATATGATTAGATGTTATTTCTAGGTTTCATTCAGACACGAGAGAAAATGTAAATTTCCATCGACAAGGAGGCATGTTTGGAAAAAGTATAGAGAGATTGTAGATTTATAAAAAAGATCAAGCAGTTTGAAGAGCAGTCTAAATAGAAAATGATAGATAGAACATCCCCATTACCTTTTAAAATTTAATCTCACATATCCCAGTACTGTCAGTACTGGTATTAGTCTTATTGGTGATATTAGTAGTTTTTATTTATAATCTTATACATTCAACAAAAAAGACTTCTACTAACCTTTCTTAAATATAAGAATTGATTTAAAATTTAACTTAAGCATATAATTCATTAAAATACAATTAACATTTTAATAATAATATGTTGGTTTTTTTTCCTTTACAAATATTAATTTTTCCTTTTTACTGTTTATGTTTTTCTTAACATACCCTCATATAAATATTAAAAAAAAATAATATTCGTGATGCTATATAAAAGTTTTGATGTTTATTGTGTTGTATATTGCATTGATAATGTGTCCTGAAAATCTGGTAGCATTATCTCTTAAATTAAAAAAGTTTTGGGCAAAATAAGACAGAAATTTGGAAAGTGGGTCACACGTTTTTTTAGTTAAATACAAAGATAAATAAGGAGAGTTTAAAAAATCACCAAAAAAATCATAACTCCACTTCTATAAAAGATAGAAAGATGAAATTGGTGTTTTTGTAAACCTTATAGCTAGCCCTTTAAAATGGTGCATCATTTATTTCAATATGACAATATTTAAATTTCTGTCAAAGTACAAAACACCCACATGACATCATGGCGATATCTCTAGTCAACATGTTTTGTTAGGTATTTTACTAAATAACTATTCTTTACTTACTTTACTTAGCTATAATTTAATAAAAAAAACTATTACTTCTACTCACTGACACTGTACTTAAAGTAACTTAAACTAGTTGACTTTAAAAAGATATTACTTTAGATTTTAGATTCTAGAATGGTTTGCTGCAAAGTTAAAATTATTATTCACAATGACATATATATAAATAAAGTAAGGCAAGTAAGGATATTTCAATAATCTCTTGAGTTGACTAATCTTGTTTGGATCATTCTTCATTATGTTTACTAATTGTTACTGTTCAGAAGGTAAGTGTTTTCTTTTCAATTACCTGTCAAAACATTCATAATAAGCCTGGAGAAGTCGGATAGCTTGTTTATATAAACTACGAACTTTTCTTGCATGAGTTGGTGCTACTGTTTGTAAGTACGACATTTTCGACCTACAGCACCACGGCGAAGGACGTACGAATCCAACCGCAAAACGGCTATTTGTGCAGTTAAGGTATGTAACTATGTTTATGCAATGATAAATTAACCTCCGAACGCAGAGAGCTTCGATTCCCAACAAATAACAAATGTACACACATTTTTGTCGACACTTAAATTTGTCTAACCAAACATGACCGATGTGTAAACTTTAAATTATAATTTTTGCAGGGCAGTGAGAGTCCGTTACTTAAGTAAGAAATTAATTGATTGTTGACTTAATCTTAGTATCTTCTTCTTCTATATATTAAGGGCCCACGATTGATTTATTGATCATTATATGATTATGGCTCCTATCCTATGCCTATCATAATATTTTTTGTTTAACAGTGTGTAATTTCTTGACAGGACATTTTGGACATCGGAGCATGCCGTGAGCATGTTAACATATAGCATGGAAATGAGCGCTATATAAGTACTCAAATAAATCAATCAAAGAAAGTACATTTAATAATTATCTTGAATTTCTCACACTCAAATACATCTATTAAAGCCAATTTTAACCTAAACATCTGTGTGTGTGCACAGGTTAGGAAAATGCGTTTCACTTACGAAGAGGCCAGATACGAACAATAAAATACTAAGAAATGCTTGCTCTTTACAAAAGTGTGGAACTTACCCAAATATCTTCCTCCCAACCCCCAAAATACCCCCAAAAAAATATGTATATTACCCATTTAAAAAAAAAAAATTACAGTTTTACAGGAACGTTGACGTTGTTCCCTTGCGTTCATGCTGGGCTCAAGCCCATGCGTACAATAAAAGTATCAGTTCTACTTTTATTTAATCTTGCAGGTATTAAATAATTTTTAAATAAATAGTTTTTAAGAGTTTAACCTTAATTTTACAAGAACCGCATGCATATATATAGTTAAAGACTGGCAAAGACCAAGGTTTTGCTGCTTTTACCGCCACGGTGTACGCAGGCCAAAGTCCATGGTTTTGCTAGGTACACCGCCGCGGTGTACGTAGTGCCGGCCAATATTATATTGACTATACTATACTATAACTTCTTTTTCTTGTATTAAGCGATATCAAATTATAATTATACACCTTCAATGCCCTCAAAGACAAAAAACATAGTTGTATAAAAATATAGGATAAATTTGGAGAGATCATTATGGCCGCATCTTGGTTGCAGCAACCTGTAAAATTAAGAATAAAACGTTAAATAATAATGAAAAAAATTCCTAAATGTATCCCTAAACCTAACCTGAACCCTAAATCAGGCAAAAAAAACAATATTTAACTAAATTCTCAAAAATAAACAAAAGGGAAGTGACTCCCAATAAACACGCAAATGAATTCAAGACACGATTTCTCCAAATTAGCCAAATATAGAAATGTGTGACATCACAATTTAATGTAACAACACCCCCCCCTCCCTTGCCAACCAAGCATGACATATTTTATGAATGACCCCTTTGAAAACTTTGGCTGAATGAATGTATCCAGTACTAGTTGAATGGTGCTCAAATTGAAAATAGAAACCTTGATGTAAATGTTATAGTTATCGAGGATCTTAATAATTAAATAAAAAAAAGATAAATTGTTATTTTAATGTTGTAAATTCAATACAAATGAATATTAAATTATTACATTTTTATTTCTCTTATTGTTCAGCCTTTATTTTTTTGTTAATAACACCTTATTTTATTATTTATTATTATAAATATAGAGGTTTTATTGTTCCAATTCTTTATATCTGTTCCTACACAGTACACAACAAGCTTTTAAGTGATCCTCCATAAAGTCTTAATAAAGAACATCCATGAGGAGGGGGTATTGGGTGGGGATTTGATCAAATGTAGACAATTGTAGACGAGGGGGGAGGCTGGTAAAGAATTTTGCTGACACATTCCACTGGTACTGGTTGTCACCAGTTTTTTTTGTGAGACATGGTCTTTCAATAAATACAGAGAAAGTTGAGGACTGGTTCTTTAACTTTTCATTGTTATAGACTGGCAAGAGTTATCCACATTGCAATTTAGACAAATTCCAAATTTATTGATTATTATTTTCAATCGTATTTAATATTTCTCCTTTTGCTGACCAAATTCTGGAGTCTTGTAGACAAAATACTTTGATTGAGTGGCTCCCTCTCCTCATTGTGTCAATGTATATAATTATACAAACGTTTGAAAAATTTAACATAGAACTTAGCAATATGTTATAGCTTGACTAATAATATTAACTGCATGAAATTTTTCTAAAGGTGTCATGGATGCAGTGACTGAAAACAATTTAGAAGTGGTTAAGATTGTTCCGAATCCTGAAGAGTTACAGATTTCAAGCAGACTGAATCAATGCTCTGTTAAATGTCCAGAAAATGGTTGCAACTATGTGGCTGTTAATTCATCTTTGCTTGGATTACATAAAGCTCAAGTTCACAATATTGTAAGTTTTCTTTCTTATTTTCAGTGTTAATGGAATGAATTAAGATTCTTTATGAAAATCATAATTTTGCTGAAACAATTTATAATTGGAAACTCACTTTTATTAGAGTTGTGATAACTTAACTGTCATTTAAAAATGTGTCTGTGCAGTCAGTTGTGGCATGCTAATTTAATGTGACTTTATAACATAGAGTATGTTGTACACAATTAATTTTATTATTGTTTCAATTAATTGTGTTTAAAGTCTATAAATAAATAAATGTCTATTTATATATATAAAGCTATATTTTTATGAGGTCAATTTTTCTATAGTTTTCCTTGAATATTATGACTCTCCCTTGAGAAATATTTAAATCACAAAACCTTACTTGTGCAATATTTACATACATGTATAAGTTTTTTTTATCCAGATAACACTGCAATTATATTCATAAATATCAACAGAAACACATACCAGTGGAAGGAAAAGTTTTTCACTATCACTGCCCTGTAGCCGATTGCAAATTTAGCCCACAGTCCTTACGATACTTCAGAAGCTTGGACATAGCAAGAACTGTGAGTCTGATTTTTATATGTGGCTATTCTTGACTTTAAACAAATAATTGGATTTCATTAACAAGAAGCTGCATTACTTTTTATGTATCTATATCACTGTCCTGTAGCCGATAGCAAATTTAGCCCTTAAGATACTTCAAAAGCTTGGACATAGACTGGTTATTCTTTACTTTAAGAAATATTTGGATCCCATTAACAAGAAGCTGCATTACTTTTTATGTGCATAGATACATAAATGAATCAGTGTCAATCTGTGACTCTGCACACATCTTTTGAGTGTTTACATTGTTTCTCAATTTGTGTGGGTGGTGTGATGGGCAGCAACAATTTTAGATAATAAATATATTTTAAGTTACAGTAAGAAAATAATTAAAATTCTTTTTTAATCTAAATCTAATCGTAAATTTAAAAAAAAAGTAAAGAATTTTGTATGGCTTGGATAATTAAATAGTGGGGATCCCTTGTACTAGTACTGTAATATTCAATAACAAATATTCTTTTATTCTGTGATAAGTTACTATCATTCAAAAAGAATTGAATAGTATCAGTGAATGTCACTTACATGGTCTAAATCAGGGGTGTCAAACTCAATCGCTCGGTGGGCCAAAACTCAAATCACATGTAAGGTTGCGGGCCGAACAGGATATACGTTCAATAAGAGGAAAATTAATCTTTTTAAAAAAACATGTATATAATTTTTAATAATTAAAAAACATTGGCATACTCATTTTCGTTCTTATGCCAATTTGTCAGAGCTGGATGTTTGGCACATTTTCTTGGCTACAAAAACAAGTAAGTTCATTTATGTTGGGAGTAACGTTATGTGTTATTGAGATTCTCATGATGGACTGCAAGTGTTCACCTGTGAGATGACTCCTGGGTGATGTTTTGTTAATCTTCATCACAGAAAAAAGCTGCTCACACATATATGTGCTATACAACATGCTCAAGGTTCAAGCCGCATGTAGATGAAGCTGGGGTATCCCTTCAGGAATGAAACCAGTGAACTGTGCAGGCCCAACTGTGTCGTACTTCACCTTTAGTGTCCCATTACACTGCAGCTCTATTAGCTCAATCTGAAAATTTACAGGTGCAGTTTCCATGTCCATGACAAATGGGTTACAAGATAGCTTGAAATGAGATTTCTGTGCTTCAAAGTCACTAAAGCGCCGTGCAAATTCAGCGCGAAGTAAGCTAAGTTTTTCAGAAAAGTGTGCATTGGGAAACACCAGTGTTGGCTTGGATATAATTGTAAGCCAGTCAAGACCTCGCGGGCCTGATATAATTGTTCGGCAGGCCAGGTGTGGCTCACAGGCCTTCAGTTTGACACGTGGTCTAAATGGATGACATCATGGGGTCTAAAATTTTAAATACTCTGAAGTATTATTTGATGCATTTTGCATTTCAATCATATATTATGTGTATACCGGTACTGATATTGAAATATGAGATTTACTATTGTTATGCAATTTTCTACAGCATCATATGATGAAATGAGAGGTCTTTTGTCAAAAAAATTACTATCCCATGCAAGAAATAACTTACATCAATCAAACTCATTTTTTAATAGGAGAATTGGGTTATCGATTTAATTTACCTTACAAGAATTCATTACAAATATTAATTTAAAAGGTCAAGTGTTATTATTTATAATAGTTTAAATATATTTTAATTGCTTTTGTAGTTTAGGGGTGGAGATGTATGTGTAATAATTTATCATCACCCCAGCATGCATACAATGTCTTAAAAATTTAGAGTACTATAGATATGAAGCAACATAATGAAGGATAAATTAAAAATACACAGCTATAATTATTTGAGGTTTAAACTATTAAAAATATTTTTAATAGCCAATTTTAAGAAATTAAATTAAACTCCTTTGAAATTCTGCCCAAATATAGTTCATGTAGCAAACAGTTTTGTATTAAAAAGTGAAATACATTAGGTGTTATTGTTATTTTATTTACCATATTTTCCGGTACATAAGACGACTGGGCATATAAGACAACCCCCTACTTTTCCTTTTAAAATATAGGGTTTGGCCTATACTTGCTGTATAAGACTACCCCTCTTCAAACGCACACCAAATAAAAATTAAAGAACATCAGATTTGAATTCAATATGGTAATTTTAATTCAAATGCTTATGACATGCAGGTACTTAGCAGGAAAACTGTCACTTATAAACACAAGGCTGTTTGTCATCAAACATGTAAACATAAAACAGTGCAAGTGGATTAAACTTTTCCTAATTCACTCTAAAGCTGAAAGGAAGGATACGACAATAAACCCTATTTGTTTTCTAAGCTGTCAACCAAACTGGAACTAGAGGGCGCATGTCCCTGAAGTTTCAGCATGCCGTATACCAGCTTATAAGATAACCCCTGGCGTATAAGATGACCCCCGACTTTTGAAAAGATTTTCATGGGTTAAAAAGTAATCTTATATGCCAGAAAATACAGTACCGTATTTTAGTTAATCTTGACTTGCTAACCTCAGATTGGTATTTTTTAAAGTCAAATTTTATCAGGTTTAATAAAGAATCTGTTAAAAGAATATTTATTATGTATTTTATACCCATTTATTATTACAGCACTACATGAAGATACATTCAGAGAAAAAATTCCTGTGCTCAAAATGTGAGAAACATTTTGGTTTGGAGCGAGATTGCCAGAGACATGAAAAAGAGTGTGGAGAAACATTTAACTGTCTTGACTGTGGTAAAATGTACACAAATAAAGCTGCACTGATCAGGCATTGTGACTACAATCGTCACAAAAAAACAGATTATACTTTAAAGTAAGTCTATTTAAGTGGGGAAAGTCTTTACAAAAGTACAAAATTGCCAAATGCTAATATATAAATCAACTATAGAGAAGAGAAATCTTTAAAAATGCCTTGTTAGCAGATGACTGAGAACTGTGCTTGGTGTCATACAATCTTACCAACTCAATAGACTTCCCAAGCACTAAATTATGTTTTTAAAACACATTTTTTAAAATTTAAATAAAAATTGGCCAAACAATATCATCTCAACATAATTTTAGCTCAGTGATGCGATTTTCAAAGATCTGACTAACATAGCTTTTGTAGTGGCTTGGGGGAGGTTGGGTGAAGTTTAAAACACCTCTCTTATACTACTCACAATACCATGGTCTGTATGTGAGCTATTTTTATTTTGATTGGTATAAAATTACCCTACCCCCACCTTTTTTAATAATTACCGTTATATAGATTTTCTAAAAAGTGCACATAAGTTGGTATAAAGAAAAGATTTAGTTGCAGTCCCATTAGGGTTAAAAGATAAAATCACCGGTGAGTAGTGCCCTAATGCGAAATATATTTAAATATTTCTCATAATATTCATTGTGTGCTCAAGATATGCAAGGCGAAGAGCTTGATCTACTGTTTTACATTTAGAGTACCAGTAATGAGAAATAAACCCATTTTTCAAAGTGTTAACAAATTAAAGAAAATAAATTCAATCAAATTTAATTGTTGATGCATTCATTTCTCAGGACTAAAATTGTGAAAGAAAAAATTTCCCATAAAGATGGGAACAAAAAGAAGACACCAGTGACCCCTATGAAGACCCCAGCTTTCATTCTACCCAAGAGTGCTCTACCTGTTGTGCTGACACCATCTCCTCTCAAACAGCAGAGCCTAGAGATTCAGACAGACAGTCTAGGAGCCCAGCTTTTCCTCACCAAACTGATGTCAGAACACTCAGTGTCCCAAGCTGTGCAAACAAGTATCAGAGAGAATGAAACCAAGTCTGCAGCTATACAGACCAACCCTGTTTCGAATCCTTACATCAGCCCAAACCCAAGAAAAATTAGCAAGCTCTCCATTGCCATGCAAACCCTGAAGACAGACGTTTCCAAAATGAATGGTAATCTTTGTGCTGCGCAGACACAGACAGGTGAATTCATCCTTAAGAATGCCATGTTGGTGGCAGACATACCTGTTGTTAAAGTCTGCAAGTCAACCCAAAAATATGGTGCCCGGGCTATGAAAGGAAAAAGAAAACCCAAGGTTACCTGTAGCACTAAGTCTCACACAAGTACAGTGCTGGCTGAAACAAAAATGAATTGTAATGTGGACAGTAATTCTTTCCCGAATCCTGCCCTGTTTGCACAAATGCTTAGCACTGAAAAAGAAATGGAAATAGAGTTGGATAAATCTTTGGATGACTACATGGCCACAATGTCCACACAAACCACATTAAGTTGTGTTTCTGAAGATTGTGTTTCCCAGTTTCGTGATTTGTTTTCTGGTGCAAGACTTCAAGACTGCCACACACAAACCCACAGAGTGGCTGGCCATTGTCAGATTGTGCAGCCAAGCAGTGACCAAGTCAGCCAAACAAATCTCTGTGCAGTGAGCAGCGACCAAATTACACAGACTGCCAAATCGGCTGGATCCGGCGCAAGCTATGTGTCAGGTTTTCTCCCATGTCAAGACAGCCACACTCAAACAAATACCTACCAATCAGATTTCAGCAGCATCAACAGCAGTCACACTCAAACTCTGATATCAACCCTTTTCAACATAGCAGAGGTACAAGACCAAGGCACTACATGTGATGGACTGCTCGACTTTAGTGTGGACAACTTTTCCTCAAATGCCTCCATTCAATATGATGTTTTAGCTCATCATTTAGATACACCTAAACATAGATTTGAGTCTCCTTATTCTGAAGACAATTCTAAAATCTCTCAGAATGTTTTCATATCAGATCAAGACAGGACATGCCAAGTTGATGCTCTTACATCAAGCCAGTCAACGGATATGTTAGAAGACTATCTAATGAATGAAATTGATATACCAACAAATTCCCACCCTACAAATGTTCAATACTCGGTACACAAGGCCATAACTCATGCAGATCAAGCAATTTGCATGGAAACTCAGACTTTTGGAAGTTTGGGAATGGATTCCATGACGCAGACAATTGACGACCTGGTCTGGGACATTGGGACGCAAACAGTTGAGGATATTGTAACTGACATGATGACTCAAACGGGAGACGATTTACTAGAATATCTGACCAACGATTCCCAAACACAAACACTGGATGACTTTTATGACCAACTGTCAGCATGGGGAGAATCTAGTGACCCATCAGACGCTGAGCAAAACACATCACTTCTCAGATTAGACAGTAGTACTCAGATTACAAGCTTATTACCTGGAGACAATGCAAGTACACAAACAGCCGGGGACTTTGATAGACAAGATCTAAGTTTTCCAAGCAACAGCTTTGCTGGACCATGGAACAGCCCTTCAAGTAACTCAGAGGAAGAAAATCATAACTATTCTAACTATCCAGCAAAATGGGATTATGTACAAGGTTCCCGTCAAGGCAATATGCATTGTGATGGTGACTTCTCAGAAAGAGCTACAAGAAACCACTTTAACAGTGTTACCTTTCCTTTAGAGTCTGCATCAAATCAGATCAATACAGCAGAGTGTTTCAAAGAAACAGAAACATCAGAAACACAAACAGTTTTTGACCCAATTTTTTCTTATTTTGACACCGCAGATATCTTGATTCAAGCACCCAAGCCAACAAGGTATCTAGAATCTTCACACACACAGACAGCTTTTGACCCCATGTTATCATCAGTGACATCCTATGATGAGGGTTTGGTGTATTCCAACAAAGAGACATCTGAGACACAGACAGCGATGGAAATAGAATCCATGGTAAGCCGAGAGACGGCTCAGTGTCAGACACCTTGGGAGGATACCCTGACATCAGAAACTCAAACTCATGATGCCATCTTCTTGGATTATCATTTTCCCCCTAATTTTGATACAAGATGTGTGTCAAGAAAAAGACCAGACCCGTACCTGACAGACTCATTTACTCAGACAAACATGGATCGTAATACGCAAACAACTTCTTTGGTTCAGCTCAGTGATGTTTAACAGTCTTGCTCTTGGAGTTCCCACAGAATGAAAAGATTAAAGTTCATTTAAGTTTGTTTCTACAAATTCATCACTCCAGTGTCAACTGAAAATCATTGTCTGAGGGTAATGAGTAGACAATTATTGTTTTGTGATACCGGTAACTGATTAAGATCTGTTTTTGACATTTGATGTTTACCATTGGATATTTTGCGTCAAAAATGCTCTTTACTTTATAATATAAAGACAAGATAACAATTTTTACAATCTCTATTTCTTTAAAGTTTTTTTAAAAAATATTTTAAATTTTCTCAATATTTTAAAATGCAGTTGACAATCTGTGGTTTGCTAAACTAGATTGTTTAAATAAGAATCTCTTGCCCAAATGAATGGCTGATTTAGACTAGACATTTAGTCAACAGTTCATCGGTAAGGCTTTACTACTGGTAACAAACATCACCAGCTTTCTGTGATGAAGCATAAAAAATCTGATGTGTTTTTTAAAATTAATTTATATCTTATTTGATTAAACAAAAGATCAGTAAAACTTGCCATGATAACAGCTTGTTCAAACAAAGTACCTGCTTACCAAACCCCACTCATGCTGTCATTTTCAAGCAACTTGCTTTTATTTATTTGTTAAAAAAGTTTTAACAATGCAATCCCATTCTTTGTGTCGACAGATATTTATTAATAGTATTTAGTAATTTAGTAGTAGTGGAGAGACAATCTGTTATAATTAATGAAAAATACATTTTTTTTCAAAAGCTTAAAAACAAACTCATTATCATTAAGTCCTTAGAGTCATTACATTTTACATTGAGTAAGAGAATGCACTGGGTTAAAAATATTTTTTTTCTCCTTTCGCTGAATAAATGATTAGGCACGCCCAATCTGGAGTAAGTAAATAGAATTTAATTGTAGATGTTGATTTTTTGTTACTGTATAAGTATTCTTTATTGATCCAAAATAAATGGAAATGCTTTTTGATTATATTGTACTGGGTACATATTTATTATTTATTTTCCGCACATGAATAAATACCAATTTAACCAAGACAACATATCACAATTTAAACACATGACATCATTATTATTTCTGTAGCGTAGAAATCACACATTAATGAACTCCTTAAGTGACAATAATGACTTAATTAGTCATCATTTAGATTTGGTCATCACTGGAGGAGCACGCTGGTAATACAGACTGGGGAACAAATTATATTTTTCGGAAAGGATTTATCCTGATCGAGCTGAACTTAGGCACCGATATCTGTGATGAAGTGGGTGGGATGTATCAGCCAAAATTTGTCTTCAAATACTTCTTCAAGTGAAAGATGTTTAGTTTGTGTGATATTACTAGCTTTCTTGATTTCATCAAGCTAATATGAAATATGGTACCTAGTAATGCCTCCTGTGTCAATAGTATCATATTTGAATTTTTTTTTTAAAGAATTCAAAACCCTTTGATAATAATTTTTAAAGTCCTGATTACTACTAATAATATTAATATTGTGCATATCAAAATTTTATTTTACTGGCCACATTTCATTAAAATAATATTGATGGTGTAATCATGAGACCAAGAAAATAAAAAGCAATCAATTAAATCAGTCTGCAGCACATTATTTTAAAAAATGTCTTTATCATACTATGACATTTATAGTTTATAGCATAGATTGCCAACTCCCATTTTTATTGGTAAACCGTAAATTTATTTGAAAATTAGTCTCCAAGTCAACCGTTTTTTACATTTTGAAATCATATTGATAAGATAATTAATAATATTAATTAATATGCTTTTACTTTAATATGTGAGTTTTGTTCTCCAAAACTGTTGATAAAGGATAAGTTAAAAGGAGAGTACTTAGTTTTCTGCCAGATGTCCACCATAAGTAATTCAGAAAGGTAAAAGAGTGACGTAGTTGGATGACCTGTAACTCTTTGATTACCTTGTAAATATTGTTTAAAATTTTGAAGGAGAAATGCTTAAGTGAGAGTATTCATCTCCGAAAGATATCATCTAATACCTAATAATTTAAATATTTATACTGTGTATAACTGTTGTAATGTAGGTAAAAAATTAATATTGCATAACAAGTTAATTTTATAAGGTATAGTGTATTTATTAAATGACTTTTATATTGTACATCTTCAATGAATAGTATTAATTACCGGTACTGTGTATTACAAAAGTGTATGATAGTGAATGAATAAATTTTGCTTTGCATTTTTAAAGATTTTACAATTTGCTACAAAAGCACTGTCATCATATCAGTTGTTTTAGAGAGCTAGTTGACATTAAGAATTTAACTTTAACTGACCTAAATATCTACATTTGTGCATTCTCAGTTTTATTTTTACAATTGTGAATATAGTACAGATATGTGTAAATTTATTAAATCTCATAATTTTATTACTCAGTCTTATTATAAATGAAAGAACATGTTTATCAATAGTATACATAATATCTAAACATAATATTAATTAAATTATTTAAGGTCAGCTTTATGTAGTTGAACAAATTATCATTATATTTATAATTATAATCTCAACAAATAATTTGTGATACTTGTGCCCTACAAAAATATTTCAGGTATATTGAAATTGTGAAATTAGTATTAATAAAGTGTTAGTGTTTGAAATTACTCAATTATGTTTGGGGGTTTTCCTCATAGAAAATTTTAATTTAAAATGATCAAATGTGTTTCTTTTCTATACGGTACCTAAAAAAATAATTGTAGTTTACGGGGTAGCCATGTTTTTATTATTAGATTTTAAAATAATTGTAAAAGAAAAGATTTATAACACATAATGCCAATCAATAATCTTTATTATTCAAAGAATAAGGATTACAAAAATCCAACTAAGCTTCACACAAGTTAAATTTTATTATCATTAGCACCAACATCTAGTGTCTAGTGTACTTCAGCTATGAGCAATTTAATGACTGTTACTGGAACCTACAATATTGAACATCATAAAATTACACCTGATTCTTAAATTGAAGCCTGTATTACGCCTTTAACTATAAGTGAATTAGCATTGATGGTTTAAAATTGCCTTTTTTTAAAAAAACAAACTAAATAATTGTTTCCTGTATGCTTTGAAATGAATATGCACAAGTGTCAAGAATAAATCCATTGAAATTGTCCATAACTGGCAAGTTAATCCAGGATCATAAAACGATCTTGGGTTGTTGTGTTGGAAGAAGTCCAAATCGTTTTTTAGTAATGATCCTGTGACGAGAGTACTTGTCTTCTGGTGAAAATCTAGCAGGGTGAGCAGATAATGTTGGCTTCCCCTCTGGATCTGTTTTCTGTGAAATAACAATAACAAAAAAAATTAGCACATTGGCATAGGCCTAATATTTTTACATAAAGTTGACAACATTCATAAGAAATGATTTCTTCTACTTGTGACACAATTTTTGGCAAATTTTATACAGCATCCCCTTTTTTATTCTATCACCGGTATCTACATTCAGTGATGATCATGTTTCAGATCCATTGCCCATTTGGGCATGTGCCCTTCGGCTTGCAGCCACAGTAAAGAATTTACACACTCTCCGCAGCTGTTCTGTGTTTGAATATAGGGTGTTGGTATACTCTAGTGATTTTTGGTAGATAGATTAAGTCCTAAAGTGCAGAGCAGTGGAAGGGGTGATGTGTTACTGTCTCATTTGAATATCTGCATAGGGAGCACATTAGTGTTTTATCTGATTTTATGCGGTTAAGGTAGGATAAGTTGTACCGGTATGTGTCCTGAACGTGCAGGTGAAAGGTAATCTACCACTTGAGTATCGGTTATGAAAAAATTATGTTGTTCCAGTTTGAATTTGAAGTGCTATTTTAACGTTTATTGTTTTTATTGATAATATAAAATTATTTTATTGATCCAAATAAATGAAATTGTTTTTTATGACATTGTACATGTTCATTTCAGCAGATATATAAAAGACAACATTTTTAAAATAGAAAAAATTAAAACTGTTTCATAATTTTTCAAATAGACCAAAATTCAAAATTTAATGTATAAAAAGAAAACAAGAGTGGATTATATCATCTTCACAAAAACAATTGCGAGACAGGAATTCATGCAAATATTGAGGGAAAAATAATCTAGGCTTGTGCTAAACTTTCTTTTCAGTTTGTGCTTTGCGTGCATCCACACATTTCATCAGACTATGTGTGGAAACATGTAGAATCAGTGTCTGATCTGGTTTATGATTGCATATGTCACCCATCCGTCTTTTACAATAAGTAAGCCTGGAAGGATATATCTCTATGCACTCACTCCTGTAACGTGATTGCACGCTGGTCTGGCACTTCAACGAGAAAACAGTGCCCACTCTCTCTTTCTATGCCACCGAAAACCCAGTCGCTCTTTCTTTACAGTACTAATAACGGAAACGGACATCAATAAAAGAATAACAGTTTAAATTATACTTCAAACCAGTACGGTCATAACCGACGCTTAAGTGGTAGATAACCTGTGAAAGATTATGACATTTTCATGTCTTTGGAGGTAATTTATTAGGTCTTTGGATTTGGGACTGGGCATGCTTGAAAACATTTCTTCTTATCAGCCCATCTTTTTTGTTACCTCTTTTGATAATCTGCTTTGCAGTGTTGAGTGATGTAAATGTAGGTAGGTATGTTCAGGATGTTCATTGAATTATTCCTCTTTTGCAACATATTGTCTTTAAAATTTCCTATTTCTTAACCCTTTACAGTCCGATGCACCCGAAATGTGCCGATTTTTTCCTGAAGCTTACAGTCAGTTGCCGCCAAACCCGCCCGTTTTGAGTTTGTGTACTTCGTCGCATAGCACAGCGGAAATATGTCGCGCATTACAATTTATAGTTCTACCGGAAGAAAGCCTCGTTGTTGACATTTATTTTGATACTAGTTTGAATGCTGTGTGTTTAGGGGCTCATTTTCTACGTTTTTAAAAAAAAGTTGTGATTTTTTCGCTGTAAAAAATGGCTTTCCAAGCATTGGATAAAAAGAACTTAGGCCTAATAAAGCTTCACAATTTCATGCATCTAGCAGTGATAGAGAAGAATTTGATTTAGACATTAATTTAAATGACGCTACTAGTGATAGTGATTCAACTGAAGAAGATAATAGTAATAGTAAAGACATTGATGACAATGGATCTATCAGTTCCACTCCAACTGATCAGCAAGATCATGAGTGGTCTGGGAATTTTTCACAAATCAAAGCAACAGTGGGAGGGTCCCCGAAACTTTTTTTATGTGCAACTTTTGCTTAATTCATTTATTTGTATTTAGGTATTTTTTATTTTCTTCCTTCTAGTTTATTTTCTGTAAATTAATTAAAGTGACCCTTCATTTAAAATGGAGTTAGGCCCCCTTGCTCGGTCGCTGGAAGTAGAAAAGGCTGAATAGGCATAAACTGTAAAGGGTTAACTATGACTATACTCATACTATTACTGCCAGGAGTTAATTTAAAAATAATGAATACAGGTAGGTACTTTGACAGAAATTTTAAATATTGTCATATTGAAATAAATGATGCACCATTTTAAAGGGCTAGCTATAAGGTTTACAAAAACACCAATTTCATCTTTCTATCTTTTATAGAAGTGGAGTTATGATTTTTTTGGTGATTTTTTAAACCCTCCTTATTTATCTTTGTATTTAACTAAAAAAACGTGTGACCCACTTTCCAAATTTCTGCCTTATTTTGCTCAAAACTTCTTTATTTTAAGAGATAATGCTACCAGATTTTCAGGACACATTATCAATGCAATATACAACACAATAAACATCAAAACTTTTATATAGCATCAAGACTATTATTTTTTTAAAATATTTATATGAGGGTATGTTAAGAAAAACAAACAGTAAAAAGGAAAAATTAATATTTGTAAAGGAAAAAAAAACAACATATTATTATTAATGTTAATTGTATTTTAATGAATTATATGCTTAAGTTAAATTTTAAATCAATTCTTATATTTTAGAAAGTTTAGTAGAAGTCTTTTTTGTTGAATGTATAAGATTATAAATAAAAACTACGGTAAATATCACCAATAAGACTAATACCAGTACTGGGATATGTGAGATTTAATTTTAAAAGGTAATGGGGATGTTCTGTCTATCATTTTCTATTTAGACTGCTCTTCAAACTGCTTGATCTTTTTTATAAATCTGCAATCTCTCTATACTTTTTCCAAACATGCCTCCTTGTCGATGGAAATTAACATTTTCTCTTATGTGTCTGAATGAAACCTAGAAATAACATCTAATCATATTCATATCCTGAACAGACACAATTTCTTACTGCTTTTTAATATTATTCAAGTTTTTTGTTTAATAACTATTAATTTCTTTTACTTTTATATTATTAGAAATAATAAATAGTAGCCTATGCCTTTTGCATGCTTTACACTTTAATAAAAAAATAATTACTATGATGATGTTATTTATTTTAAATTATAATTAAATGCCTTATTAATATTTTTAAAATACTAACTTCAATACTATTATGCCTGTAAATGTAAATGCAGTTGTAATAATGAAATAGTTTTAGTATTATTAGTAATATTTGTACCAGTCCAGTGACAGTAATTAGTATTATTAAATTATTTATTATTTGGGTTAGACTTATTAGTTAAATGTCACTAACTAGAGAATACCAATTATTATTAAAATTATTAAACTATTATTGATTCAATAAAGAAGATCCGATAAAACATTACGCCATTCATTCATAACATTTCTTAACTTTGATATTATACATATTATTATTATTATTAGTTAGTTATTAATAGTGTATAATATTAATATTAATGTAAATCAAGGGACAAAACTGGTCCGAAATTCAACAGACTACACAAAACACATTTTTTTTAAATTCTTTAATTTACTGGGTTGCATTCATTTCTAATAATATTGTAAAAATGTATCCAACTAATTAACTGAGAAGTGTTCCACGGAATTTTGAAGATTAACAATAACAGTCATCTTTTTTATATCTTCATATTTATATATTAATGACGAAGCCATTTCCGACAACCCAATTTTTTTTAATTGAGGGGGGATAACTAATGAAATACTCAAATTTCAAAAATTCGATGGTGCATAACTTTTTTCAGCGTTTGCTAATATTAATGAAATAAAGTTATTCCTCTTTGTGAAAAAATCAAGCTCTGGCGGGGTAAAGCGCTATGCGGCGCGAGCTTGCATTAAAAAGTTATAATAATAAATACATATCGATCCATAAAAATAAATCCGTTGCCACTTACAAAATACACAATGCTGCAAAAATGATACCTCCGTGTTTGGAAAAAATATGTGCTCTACGACACTGATGACTAAATAGTTTATTATTAGAAAACTGTGACGTAAAACACAAAAAAACGAGATAACCACTGAGACGAATGTTAAAATGGCCGTACACGTTTTGCGTTATTTTTCCATATGCGCAGACCGCATGCGCGTGAGACCTTCGACGTACCTAATACAGGTAATATTCGACATTTGTCAAGAAATAATATTTTTATACGCACCTGAACAGCACTTTTACTTTTACCTATATAATATATCATATATATGCATATATATTAAATAGGTAAAAGTAAGTAAAAGTGCAGTTCAGGTGCATTTAAATTATTATAAAAATGATGAATATCCTACCCATTTAGAGAGTGAAAGAAAAAGGGTTTAGCACAAGTCCGAAGCAAAACCAAAGACAGCAAAGCAAAGATGCAGTCTTAGTTTTGTCGTGTATTAAGAATTATTCAATCTTGAGATACTGTGAGTTGTTGTAAGAGTAAGTCAGTTTCAGTGTAAGAATTGTTGATCCGTTTAAAGAGTTTAATTAAAAATAAAATTAAAGTTTAACACATTTAAATAAAAAATTACCTTCAATGTGTACATACGTTCGCCTTCGTCGCTCATGTAATACATTAGTAACAACGACATTTTGACGTTAAACAAGTAATTTTACTAAATGTAACAAGTCTTTCAGAACTTATTAAAACACACTTCTAAATAATATGTAACGCATTTAGTGCGGCTTAACGGAAACGGTTATTCTAAATCACTTGAAAGTAATCGACTACTCAGAATCTGGGTGATGGTTATAAAGCACTGACACTCCCACCCTGCATCAGATAAATTAATTTAATAAAATATAAAAATAAATAGACATTAGGAGTCAGTTCAATATGAGGTTAGCCTTATAAGGGGCAGATTTTTTTTGATGAAATTACTCACAATTTAAAGTTTAGAATTCCATAAATTATTTAAAATACAAGAAAACGAAAAAAAAGTTTGTGCGCTGATGAAGTCTTCTTACTGAAACGTTCATTGTTTTGTTGCGTCATTTTTTCAGGATTTTCCATACTTTGTTAAGCTCATTTCTATAGTTAAAACAAAGCAATCAATACAAAATGTTGTTGTTTTTTATTTTGTGTACTGTGCTTTTATTACCGCCCTCACTCGAAGTTTAAACATAAAATAATTATGATGTTCTAATAAGTCTATGAATATTATTTTTAAAATGCTATATCGATGATATTCATATTTCTTAGTGGAAATGTTTAATTAATGCCCGTTTTTTAATATTTTTTAAAAATTTAATAGTTCACGGAGCACACGTAAATTAAAATAAGTAGTGCCTGATGTATCGACTTATTAATTATAAGTCCATTACAAATAATAGAGCCGCACATACTATTCTGATAAATAAAATAAATACATTAAAATATTGTATATATTTGAATGAATAAATTGATTAAAGAATACTTTGCATTAAATGATTATATTATATTTAAATTCTTTTCTCTATTTTATTTGGGTTTGAGTATGGTACACGCGCACGTGTGAGGCACACCGTGTTACTGATTACTGTGTAACGTTTAAAAGTACTTGGCAACTATGGCGGAATCGGCGGAAACCTTAAGTAAAAAGTACGATAAACATTTTAGATTTACTTTCAGAATCCCCCCCCCCCCCTTACAAATAGTTAAAATTTTGTGACCACCTTATGGGTACTCTAAGTATTTTCAGTTTAGAAAGCTTACTTAACCTTTTTATTAAAAAGTAAGAAAAGCTCTCGGTAGTTGGGGGTACTAAGAAGACTAGTGTAGAGTTTAGACTTAAGTCCTTGTCATAGTTATCGTTACTGCACACTGTGTGCTACATATTGCATCACTATGTTGATAAATTGGTCCACTTATTGTTAAATTTAAATCCTATTTACATAGTGGTGACTTTCTAAACTCTCACAGATAAATTTAATTAGCACCTAATAATCATAGGTCTAAGTCTTAGCCAGCACTTAATAAGACTTGAATTAAAATAATAAATTGAAAATTTCTTAGTAGACAAGTCACAAGTCAACCAAGACCAACCTACTAGTACTAGTACTAGGTGCCCTAAGTGACTAGACACTACTAATACTAGACTGCACTATTGTTAGCTAGTATAATCAGATCATGCTAGCCAAAATTAGAAAATACAATGTCACAATAATGTTGATCACTGGGAAATTTCACTTTTCAGTCTAGGTCCCTCCTACCTTTGAGCGGCCTTAGCCTTATGCCTAATTGTTAACAATTATTGGCCATCCATTTCTTAAAAATGTTCAATAAATTATGGAAAAAAAGGTCTAAAACTATTTTACTTAATAAGCAGATGCTTACTGTTTTAAAGTTCTTTTCAAATGATATTGCCTTCATATAATCTATTGTTTCATCACTTAAGCTTTAATATAATTTTTTTTTACTTTACCTGGAAATAATATTACTGATGTATTACATTAAGTTACATTTAATTTACATGATGTAATACTGTGGTAATAGTTTTAGTGATCCTGTAAAGTGTATTTAAAGATTTTGATTTGGAAGGAAGGCATTGTTCAAGGTTAAATATTAAATAACTTTTCACAAATAATTGGTCAGCAGAAGTGCTTGGAAATTCTAAATTTTATTTTAACATCTGAATTGTCATTGGAATTTATTATAGTTTAAGAAACATACCATGGATGGCCAAAATGAAGTAAAAATAACAAAAAAGTATGTTACATTTTTGTCGGCTTTTGATTTAGTTCAAATATGTTTATAAATAATAGCAACTACTGTACAACTTTTCTTTGATCATGTACTCAGTCATAGTTAAATTTAGCCAATTATTTCAGATTAAGCATGTTGAGAGTTAACTACCTCTTCTTTCAGTCTCAGTACTTTGTGTTATTCAGCTAATTTTTATAATGCAGAATCTTGCTCTCCTATGTCTATGTCTTAGATAACATAAAACTCTGACTTATTGTAAAGAAAGTACACTGCATTATGATTATTGGTTTCATTTGAAATGGTAGCAGCCTTCTAAATGCAGGTCTCAGCTAAAGAATAATAAATCACCAGAAGTCACGATGATCTGTTTTCTTCTTTGTTTTGGCAGGAACTGTCCAAGCCATCCTATCAAAACCAGAGAAGAACACTGACACTCGAGACTCTTAGCTTGTCATATCAGTTTGCTGTTTGGGCAGAAATTCACATCAACAGTTCTTCAAATCCTATCCATATTCATATTTAGTCATGTTCAAGCTGTTTGGAACAATATCACGCAATCACACTGTTGTTCTGTCTCAAATTAAATATTTAGCTGCACTAGCAGCAAATCAGAAAAAATGTCTATATTTAATACCAAATTCTCTGTTTCATGAGACTGGAATCAGTTATAAAAAATCTCGGTAAAACGTAAAAGTTTTTTTCAAATTTTTTTCTTCCCTAAATAAATTTTGTAATACATCTATTAATTTGTAACATATTAGTAGTCTATATACATAAAATAATATGTATTTGAGTAACTATTTTGTTTTCTATTTTCCATTTTTATTAATTTAGTGAGCTAAAAAGGCGTCTGAAAGCTGAGAAGCAAGCAAAGAAGAAAGCTGAAAAACTTGCAGCTGAACCAGCAGTAGAATCTAGTTCTGCAGATTCTAATGCCAAGCCTGAAGAGGATGAAGATGTTGATCCAACTGTAAGTAATGTTTCTCAATAATTTCTTTTCTCTTCACAGTCTTATGGGATGTACAATAAGGATTTTAAAAAAGTATGAAGAAACAGTTACCTTCTAGTGAATTTATATTCGTACAAGACTATTCCTCTTATTATATTTATAACATATAGTCTTGATTGATACATTAAACTCAGATGTAACCTCATTTTATACTTTAAGGTAATTTTTTAACAACTTCGTTTAAAAGAAACTTTTTGTCTAATATTTTAATTTTAACAAAATAGGAATACTTCAACATGCGCTCATTGGCAGTGGCCAATCTGAAAGAGAGTAAGGATGAGCCACCCTACCCACACAAATATCATGTTGGAATGTCTTTGCATGAATTTATAGAAAGATACAATCACATTGAATCTGGAGATATATTAGATGAAGAGGTGACTGTTGCAGGTAATAACACTTACATTCATTCTATTTTCAAAATTTGTTTCAAATAATTGCAACAGATCTAAAAAAATTTTTTTACTGAATTGTTAAGTAACTTATGTTTTTTTAAAAAAAGTAGCATAAGGCTTTTCATGACTGATGTCACGGATCTGTTAATCCAGCTGTTACTCTTTTTACTTTTTGTCATTTTTTCCAGGCAGGATTCACGCCAAACGATTATCTGGTGCCAAGCTGATATTTTATGATCTCAGAGGAGAATCTGTCAAAATTCAGGTTATGGCTAATGCAAAGTAAGCATTATTGAATTTTATTTGTAATATTCTAAAAAATTATGCATGTTAAAAGTTAAAGCATAAAAGAATCTGCAGGCACCCGCTACATAGAGTTATACTTGATGAAAATTAAACTTGTTTATCTCTATATTTTCGACAGATATTATGAAAGCCCTGAAGCCTATGAGAAAATGATTGATAAAATAAAAAGGGGTGACATTGTGGGAATCAAAGGCAAACCAGGTGAATGTCTTGAGAGTCAGCCTAATACTATTTTAATAGGAATGTTGTACATGTTAAAGTGATTTATATTCACTGCATTACAAACAAACATATAAACCAGAGCCTAAAATATTTTGAATCCAGTAACATGAAAGCACCGTGAAGTTACATCATTAACAAGGCAACATTATTTTACTTCATACCTTTTTGAAATTAATGTTATATCTGATTCTTTTATGGCCCCAATATACTTTTAAAACTGATCTATACATACTTATGTGAAATAATCTACTTTAAACATACAAATAGTTAATTCCAGCCATTATTGTCACATACCTTGAATTAAACAAAAACATTTCATGCTAATAAACTGAAAAGAATTATTACAATATAGGTTAAAGATTTCATTGAAGTGTCGAAATTGTACTTAATGGATTTTAATAACCCTAGGAAAAACCAAAAAGGGAGAGTTGAGCATAATCCCAATTACAGTGACTTTACTTTCTCCATGTTTGAGACAGTTACCTCATCTTTACTATGGCGTCAAAGATAAGGTCAGTGTTTCCCAAATTTAATGAAAGATATATAGTTTCTTCTTATTCACTAAGAACCTTTTCTCAATAAAGTCTTGTTATCTTGTAAACTTGGCACACTAGTTACTTTGCCTGACTCTCGACCAAGAGTTAGCATGTTCAAATCAGGCTGTGGTCATCACTAAAAATGGGTAAATAGCCAGGTAGAATGGACTTATTATTCAAATAAGGGAGGGAGTTAACCCTGAGTAAAAAAAAAAAAACCTTCAACACTCAAAATTGGAAAAGAGCAAGCAGCTTATTCAGTAAACAATTAAAATATATCTGAATCTGTGTAGGGACATATACTGTGGTTTTTTTACTAGTTAAATTACAGCAGCTGGAAAATCTGGAACATAAAAAAATATTGAAAGGACAATGAGCCTGCAATTAATGATCTTTTTTTCAACATGAAGATAAAAAATATTTTTTTAAGAACCACTGTCTGTCTTTTTAAAGCATGCCTTCAAGTAAATGATTGTTTATTGTCATAAACGCTGACATTATTTCAGTTTTATGATAGATTACCAAGAAAAAACAACAACCAATATTAAAAAACAAATCGACTTGATTATTAAAATAGAAATAATTATCTTTTTACGCTTACAGGAAACAAGATTTAGGCAAAGATACTTGGATCTAATGATAAATGAACCAGTGCGAGATATTTTTATAACAAGGGCAAAGGTCATCAACTATTTGCGCAAGTTTTTTGATGAGCTAGGCTTTTTAGAGGTAAAAAGTTAATTTTTTATTTGAAAAATAAATAGGGAGACAAAGTAAATGTTACATTACTGGTAAAATCTAGTTTCATATAATTTGAAATAAACGAAGTTATGTTTAGAATTGTGATTTGTGCTCTTTACAGAGGAGTTTCTACAGAATGGTAGTTCCGAGTCTCTTTTTGTTGAACTTTTCTTGTTTTAAATTGTAACTCCCAAGTTTAGTGCATAGTTTGATGAAATGCTTATGAAACTTGTCTTCTGTTCGCTATGTACCCACTTGTGACTAGGTTGAAACTCCAATGATGAGTCTGATACCAGGAGGTGCTGTTGCCAGACCTTTCATCACTCACCATAATGACTTGCATCAAGATCTTTACATGAGGATTGCTCCTGAGTTGTATCTTAAGGTACCAGTAACATTAAAATTTTAACTGAGATATTTTAATAAGATTTTCAACATTAAAACCAGCCAAACTATATTGTGGTCCAAACAACCATTTACTTTTTGCAATGTGTATTCATTAAGAGACTCCTGTGTACTTACAATTTTAAAAAAGTTGATTAGGATTTATGAAAATTTAAGTCTTTAACTTTAATATAAAGTTTTAACCTAAAAATTGAAATTGGCAAACTGCAGAATCACATTTGTGAAAAAAAGTTGAATGCACATTATCAAAAAAGCAGACCTAGAAAAATAACTATACTAAGAAAAACTTTTAAGAACTTGGTGTATATATAGAGAGAGAGATAGTTGCTTCACCCTTTAGTTAATGTTTCCTAAACTTTAAGGCTAGGGAAACATTATTCAAACATTGCAATATTATAAAAAAAAAAAAAGGTACCAAGAAAGAAATCATCATTTTAAAATGTTAAAGAGATAATTGGAACTAGATCATTTAAAAAAAAAAATATTACCAGGGAAACAAGTTCTAACTCTAATTATTACACCACTCTGCAATTTAAAGACAAAGAAAACTTGATGAAGATTCATATCACAGAAAAAAACTGCTATGAATGGATTTATAACACCTTTTTAAAAAAAAATATTTGGATTTAGATGTTGGTTGTTGGAGGCATAGACAGGGTGTATGAGATTGGCAAACAGTTTAGGAATGAAGGTATAGATTTGACTCACAACCCTGAGTTCACAACCTTGGAGTTTTACATGGCCTATGCAGACTACAATGATTTGATGACCATAGCTGAAAGTTTGTTGTCAGGTTAGTAATAACAGTTTTAACTCTTTCCCTGCAGCGCAATGCACAGCACGTTCATCCGCCTTGCTAAAAACCACGGACCAATCATGGTTGTTTCTCTGCTATTTCTTGGTTAAACATTTTAAGAGCTATTTTTTAATAAGACTTTTACATAAAAGAATCGTACTTCATTGTTTATGAGCGAAACCAAGATTTATTTGTTGTCATTTGAAGCATTATTTTATTGATACTCTTCGCTGTTTTTTTCTCTTTATCCTAGACGATCAACAGCTCTAAAAGCTTTAGAAATGTTTTATACTATGTCAATTGATAGTGAAGAGGATTTAGATTTAGATAAACATCACATGATTCCGATAGTAGTAGTTTTAGAGGATTTGAGTTATAGTATAGCAGTGAAAATGATGTATGCGTGCATCAAAAGGTTTGGGGGAAAAATTGTTTTGCATATAATGTTTTCACATTTTATGTTCCTTTTCTTTTACTTATTTTATTTAAACTGAAGAAATAAGTTTACAGACATATATTCCATTTAATTATCTATCATTTGATAACAATTTAACCTTATAAACCAAACAATATTGTAATTTTTTAAAATAAATCCAACCTCTCACTATTTTTTGCACTTTGAAAAAAAGTAAATTTTTTCAATTAAAAAATTCAGCAACAAAAGCGTTAAGACTTGTCTCTCCTTATTCACATGCTTTCTACCCATGGTTTTCCATGGTGACCGGCTGAAATAGTAAACTAAATAAATGTTTATTTAAACAGCAATTTCCATTTTTAGTCTGTGTCTCGGAGTTGGAATAATAAAATACTCACATTTGCTTCCACACATCTCAGTGAGAGGTCTATATTTGGGAACCAAAAAATAACCAAATAGATCAGATGTGGAGAATGACATGTCAATTAACGGAAACTCAACTGCAAATTTTAAAACTGTTTAATGAATTGCCTTTAATGAATTTAATGACCTTTTAAAGTGTATCAGGATGACAAGTCATTTTCCTTTTATTAAATTATGTCGCCGGTCACTTTGGTTCTAGTTCCATACTATATGGAGTCTAAACTCAAAAAAGGTTGAGAAAATGTTCTTATAACAGAACTAGTGTCAGGCAATTTCAGATCCATTTTTTTAATAAACAAAATATGTCACCAGTCATTTTTTTCTCTCCATATACTCTTCTTTCCCACCCCTCCCTTCAAAATAGATTCATCATTGGTTTCCAATTGTTTCCAAAAGTTTTTTAGTTATTTAAAATATGAACTTTAAGAGGATCTTTCCCTCCATTGCAGGAATGGTGAAACAACTGAAGGGAGGATACAAAATCACCTACCATCCCGATGGACCTGATGGAGAAGGTTTTGAAATTGACTTTACTCCACCTTTCAAGCGAGTTTCCATGATACCTGCGTTAGAGGAGGCCATGAATGTCAAATTCCCTCCAGCGACAGAACTGCACAAAGAAGGTATTGAATCCAAATTTTAAAAAAAACTTGAAAAATAAATTATTGCAGAATGAGTTTAGAAAAAATGGATTGTTAAATTGATTGTCCAAAATTGGTGTTGCAAAATGTCTTTGAAATGAAATGGAACAAACATGTCCTCTTAATGGTATATTCCTTTCAATTTTTGTTGAATACAATCAATCCTGGAGCAAGAGTTGCAAACAGTAAAGAACAGCTCTAGAATAATAGTTTGTCATTTTTTAATAACAGAAATTAAAGGCTTAAAATGTTTGTTTCCCCACACCATTAGCCTCACGCAAATTTCTGGATGATCTCGCTGTTAAACATGGTGTAGAATGCCCTCCACCAAGAACAACAGCTAGATTGTTAGACAAGGTAAGAACTATAATATATGATTTCATTTTAAGCTTTGATTAATTTTCTAGAAAACAACTTTCAAAAATAAAAATTTTTCATTCTAATTTTATGTAATTTAAAAATAAATGTATGATTTATTCACTAAACTTGCTGTAAAAAATATTTTACTTGAAAACTATTTATCAGATGGTTGGTGATTTTATTGAGGACAAGATTGTCAACCCAACTTTTATCATTGAACACCCTGAAATAATGAGTCCACTGTCCAAAACGTAAGAATTTTATTCCAAACTGTTTTACCAGCAGGCATTTTTATAACTCATTTGTTATCTATTCATCAACAAGTTCAAAATTTTTTAAATAAGATTCTCATAATTTTTTTTGCTTCTATTTTTGTCAGGCACAGATCAATTCCAGGTTTAACAGAACGTTTAGAATGTTTTGTGATGCGCAAAGAGATTGTGAATGCATACACCGAGTTGAATGACCCAGTCATTCAAAGGGAGAGATTTCAGCAACAAGCAAAGGTTTATTTAAATCAATTCCTTTGTTTTTCCACTGATTTGAAGAATAATGTTAACATATGCAGCGCATGATGTTTCTAGCTTGCTGGACTTTTGTAACTATAAGATACATTAATTGAAATTGGAGATATGATTAATACAATATATTTTGTGATTACCAATAAGTAAGTTCGATCGTTATAGATTTCATATTTTTATTTTGAAGCTAGCACTGTTAAAGAATAAGAATATAATGTTCCTATGTTAACTTCAAGATTTGTATGTGTAACAGGACAAGGCTGCTGGAGATGTTGAAGCAATGTTTGTTGATGAAAACTTTTGTGTAGCCCTGGAGTATGGTCTTCCACCTACTGGTGGATTTGGTCTGGGTATTGACAGACTGACCATGTTTTTGACAGACCAAAATAACATCAAGGTAACACCTCTTGCTGGAGATACTGTCAGAAGCCAGTTTGGCCATGATCATTTGTAATTAGAAATTGTTCTTCTTGAGTGGTTCTCTAAAACTTTTCAATCTTAACTACAAGGCATTAGCGTTATAAAGCAATGAAGGTTATTAAAATATTCAGCTGTTACAAGGATTGGCAGCGATAAAACAGAATTACGCAGCTCAGTCATTGGAGACTTGGTAAAAAGAAAAAATGTTTACAAAAACCCAGAAAAACTCTAATAAAACATGTTGCTATAAATACGTCAGCATATCCAATACCCCAGTAATATAAATTAGGTGATGTTTTGGTTGACTAAAACAATCTGTAATGTTTCTAATAAAACGATGACATTTTTCCACTCCACAGGAGGTGTTGTTTTTCCCTGCAATGCGACCAGAGGAGAACACTCAAAAGCCTGAAGCTGCAGCAGCACAAAAACCATTGTAGCACACCTGATTTCATCTGAAACAAGCTTTCTAAAAACCACTATTTGGAAATGGCGTCTTATAACATGGAAATACTTAGCTTATTTATCACTACCAATTTTAAGCTTTATTTTACCAACTTATGGTTTACTAGAAGTGTTTCAATTTTCTTAATACTTGATCATTACTTGACAAAAATCAGTACATAATTGTCTTTCGCCTTGCTCAAATGGGAAACTACACTATTTGCTATGTTAAAAAAATATGTTAAAAATTATTTCACTTAAAGGTTAACAAATAAAAACAATGTTGCTTCTTTGCTATAAATAGTACAAGTGGCTGAGAGTTAGATTGCATAAAAATATATCTAGCACATTTGGAAGCATCAGATAGGTTTATCAGAATGGTAGGTATGTTATTGATTTGTATGACATTTTTTTTATAGATTAATGTGAACGTGCAGGCTTACATACCTACATTTTATTATTTACAAATAATTCCAGAGGTCATGCGTTTCTTGTCCAAATAGGCTTAAAAAGTTTATAATTATTTAAATTTTGTTTAGAGGTTATGCTATTAAAGTGTTTTTGGCTGCTTTAGTTGTGAGGTAAATCCATGTTGATGCTAGTGTGTCAATTAAAAAAAAAACAATTAAATGTTATTAATGTTGAAATGAGTTGTTCTCAATTTGTTATGTAAGAATGGAATATTTTTCAACATAAGTAAAATAATTCCAGACTTTTGAATCAGTTGTTTCTTTTACAAGCACTGCATTATTGATTATTTTCTTGGTCCTCCTCTCCATTATCTTTGATTAGTCAATCTCTTACAAATGTTTTTATAATAAAAATATATTTTCTAGTGTTTTTTACAAAATCAACTAAATATGAAAATACTGACTGACATGGATTACGGTAGTTAAAGTCCACATCAATCAGTTAAATTTATTAATTATTCAAACAAGTATTTAAAATACAAATTTTATTTAGAAAGCCTATTAAACTGTCATCTGAAATTGAAATCGGTAGTGCGTGTGCTAATAATAGATTTAAAAAAAATGATTTTTAAAATGAACATTTACTTTGTTAACAATACTTAAAATACTGTTCCGGTATTTGGAACACCCTTCCTGTCGCTCTCAGAGACAGCCAGACACTGGAGTCCTTCAAAACCGATTTGAAAACACATCTATTTCGCCAGCACCTGCTGGGGTGATGTTGTCTACCATCTTTTCCAGCTAGCTATTATCTCCTAGATGTATATTGGCTCATTTTGTTTATGGTTGCAAGGTGATGTAATACTTTGAATGGGTATGCTCATATGTAATTTTGTATTGTTGCGTTTTATATTTCAATGTGTTAAAATATAGATTGTTTTCATTTCTCTTTTAATGTTGTTGATTTTGTACAGCGCTTCGAGCCTTTGGGGATCAAGCGTGATTTTAAAATAAACTTTATTATTATTAATATTGACCAATTATACTTGCAAAGAAAAGTTTCTGATTATGCACCCAACTGATCAAGCCAGTCAAAAGACTTGATAATTAAATAATAAACTAGGGCTTGGATTCCCTTGTGGAAGTTAGTGGGGCACTCAACAGAAATCATTTCACTAGTCAAAGGCATCAAACAAGAAAAGGGTAGCTCATACTCCCTCAAAGGTACCCCCTTATAGTTTGTACGGTACTTATACCAGTACTTACTTTATAGTTATAGTATAGCTGACTTGAGCAAATTTCAAATGAGTTAGTTGCAAAATACTAATTATATCACTATCAAGATATACTTAATCGATTGCTGGCTCTACATTTACATGACAACTCTTTACAAGCAAACGACCAGCTTTGGTAAATTTTTATTGAAATTAAAATAACAGGTTCTATGAAGCAGCTCGGGTGATGCATGAGTTTCTCTTAGCCATGAAAGAAGCAGCTCTTTGACCAAGCAGTAATAACTTTAAACAAAAAGTCTATATTTCTTATATTGGACAGATTTTATTATATAGAAAACATTAATCATTAAGTGAAAGTTACTAAAACTCATTTTTAATCGTTTCAAATACATAATAAAAGAAATGAAACAAGTCTACTATAAATTACCATAAAATAAAAGTTGTCAAAATAATAAAAAAGACAAAGGGCAAATATCTGCCTTCAAGTTTTAAAATAAACCTGCAGTTCAGATAATCTCATATCATTTATTTCCTAAGTTGCATTTAACTATAAATGCAGAACCAAACACCATTTAAATTCCAAGCATTATATAATCCAGGGGTGGGCAAACTACAGCCCGCTGGCCGCATCAGGCCCGGCAACTGATATTATGCGGCCCTTGAAGGCATTTAGAAATAAAAAAATTACTGGCTTTTTAAGAATTTTACAGAATTTCATGTACCGTTATGATTGTTTTAACATTTTTTTTGATCAAATTTCTTTCTAATTTTCTATTTTTTTAAACAGTCCTTGACTTTTGTCATGTAATGTAATGCGAATTTACCGATTTTAATATAGAGAATTGTTTATCGACATGTAAAAATTGGACATAATATATATACATGCGGCCCCCCCAATAGCTTTACAATTGTCAATGTGGCCCTCCGCATAAAAAGTTTGCCTACCCCTGATTTAATCTATTAACAATTCGGTAACAGAATTATTAAACGCTTCTTTTTAAGCATTGCATTAGTTCTGCCCTTTGAATTTGAAATGACTTTATAATGTTTCCTTCAGTCCTCAACACTCATTCCAACTGGTTCAGAAACATTTAATACAATACTTTTTAACAGTACATTCGAACAATTTGTTGGCCAGACCATTTTTATAATTGTAAGATAAGGTACACAAAGAAGTGTTATTTCAAGGGACTATCTTCATCTTCGTCATTTTGGGGTGCTGGTGTGACAGAGTTGTAATGTTCCCCAAGTCGAAACACATGTCGGTGGTAACTGCAAGAAATAAATCACCTTCATGTTAAAATAGTCCCGCTAAATATCCACTCATGTAGGAATCTGTTCCAACAAGCTTACACTATGTTTCCTAGATGATAAACTATAGGATTTTTAATAAATCACCTTTGAATTAAACTAAAATAAATAAAACAATTTCACAAGTGTCCAAAGTCCATAACAGTTACTAGTAACAGCTGCAAAGAGAAGCCTTTAATTAAAAAAAAAAAAGAATTTTCACATTAAAATACTTTTTCATACCCTCCCTCCTAAAGCCCAGGTTTAAAATAACCTCCAACCTGCCAGCTTTTTCAACAAAAGTGGGAACGATGTTAAGTTTCTATAGTGACAAGAAATTGATATACCAGTAATTTAAACTGAACTATTCCAAGTAGTGGGTCCTTTAACATCAGCTTAATCATCAATTTTTTTAAAAAGATGTAACAATACTCTTAAAATATAACCAAATAAAATTATTTGCTGTCAAGGCATTGTTTACCCAAGGTGGTGGAATCATGAAGGTGCTGAGAAGGTGAGGTTTGTAAGTGACTCTGGATAATCACTTACTTAATAAAGAAAAACACTGAGAAATGACTGGGAAAAATTATCTGAATGTCCATCTTTATTTAAATTGTTAAAAAGGAACAAGGTTACAATTTTTACATCAGCCTTGGTAAAAATAAGGGAACAAAATAAAGACAGCAAAAGCTACTTGACTGTAAAGTTACTTACACAACAGTTAGTGGTTTCTCTTCTATGCCTTCGCCTATAACAAGGGGTTGCATATCAGCTTGTAGAACTTCAATTGGGACTTTTAATACTTCTGATAATGCTCTAAGCTGCAACAAGCAATTCATCAAATTCTTGGTAAAGAAAAGTTGCATTGACTTTGATCTAGGCAAAAACATAAGCTTCTCCTTCTACCATATGAATATAGAACAATTTAAATATAAAATCAGCACTTTCATTTTTTGTTTTAAACAACTACATACCCATTTCATTTGATTCATTTGAGTAACCCTAAACAACAACTACATACCCATTTCATTTGATTCATTTGAGTAACCCTAAACAACAACTACATACCCATTTCATTTGATTCATTTGAGTAACCCTAAACAACAACTACATACCCATTTCATTTGATTCATTTGAGTAACCCTAAACAACAACTACATACCCATTTCATTTGATTCATTTGAATAACCCTAAACAACAACTACATACCCATTTCATTTGAGTAACCCTAAACAACAACTACATACCCATTTCATTTGAGTGAACACAACCCAAGAAAAACATGTTCCAATTTCATAAATTTTATATTTTCTTGAAATAATGATCCCACCTCAATTTGTCCTCCCCATGTTGGAGAATTTGCTGTCTTATCACAATACTTTTCAAATTCCTCTGAAACCAGATATGGGAAATTATTGTAATTAATATGATAAATATATGATCAATGCTATTCCCTAATGAAATGTGCTCATAATTAATATTTCCAAAGAAATTGTAAAAAAAGACATGAAAAGATAAAGGGTTAAAAGTTAACTTTCTGCACTGCTATGCAGAATAATCAATTAAAAAAAAAATAGGGTTAAAATTCTTTCTTGCATTGAAAAGAAGCACCAGTTCTTTTGTAATAATATCAACTTTTATACTTTTAATTGATTTTGATAAAATAATATAACCTTTGAACTGACTTTGCTCAAAAGAGGTTTGTTGTAGGCAAAGATTTATTATGTGAACAACATCCTACCTGGTGTCAGCATATCCCCAGTGTCTGGGTTGGTAAGGAAAGGGAGAAAATCATCACTGTGAGACCTCATAAAATCTGCAGTCTTCAGCCTCAAATCCTCATTGGTGGACTGGAAGTAGTGGAGCACTTTACATGACAAGTAAAAATTAATAAGGATTTAAGCTATATTTTAAAAAGGAATAAAAAGCAATCAGTTATGCAACTTGTATTCATCCTATATCATGATGTGCTGATCTTGTTGGTGATAACTGAATAATATAACTTTCTTTTTAAATCCTTTATATTGACTTTGCTTTTGTTCGTGTCTGGCAAAATCTTCTGACTGCTATTTGACCAATTTCAGTCAACCTTTCAAGCTGAAACCTGGCACAAAGATTTGTTGCAGATGACAACACATTCTATGAAATTGTCAGCCCACACCCCAACTCCTAAATAGTTTTTCCTGTTTTTCAAGTCACTCGTGAAGGAAATATGATGACATGATTTCACAAAATAAAATTCCAGGTAACTGCGCTAAAAGTGATTCTCTATAAAAAATATAACAAGTGCGTGTGGTGTGTAAAATTTCTTTTTGTTTTTCTGAAATTGTTTGTGAAATAAATCTGTCATTAGAATATTAATATAGTTCATGGGCTTAAAAAAATGTGCAGTTGCAAGCCTTGGGTGAGGGAGACTAATTGGGATTCTTATAAAGTGCGTTACATGTATTGATTGATTGGATACTTCTATAGCGCTGGTATCCATGCTACTTTAGCATGCTCACTGCGCTCAGGTGTAATCAAATTTATTAAACAAATAAGTATTTAAATTTTTCCTAAATAATTTTCTGTCCTTGTCAGTACTCCTCAAAGATGGAGGTAAAATATTCCATAACTTTGGCGCTACCGCTTCAAAAGAGCGCACTCCGTACGACTTTTTTCTGTGTTCATCCACACTGGGAATTTTCAATAAGGACTGAGTTGAGGACCGCAGGTTCTTTAAGGTTACATGTTTATAAAGCAGTTCTTTCAGATATTCTGGTGCAGAGCCTTCTAATCTCTTTTTCCGCGACACAATGCATGCTGCAGAATTTTGCACCCTCTGGAGTCTCTGAATTTGATTCTGAGGCAAACCCCACAAACAACTGTTACAATAATCTAATCTTGACTGTATGTATGCATTTTTAATTAAATTTTGAGCTGCACCCCCCTTCGCTTGATAATACATTTTATAAAGGATTTGTACGAAAAACTTTGTATTTAGGGGTAGCTTAATTAGAGAAAATAAGTTATGTCTATAATAACCAGAAATCTACATTTATTGATATATGTCAGCTCAAGGTGTATGAAATAAATATTTAATGGTAAAACTGCCCTTAGTAAAATCAAATATTTTTACAAGGACTTAAAGATAATTTGATAAGGAAATTTCAATAGGAATTTCCTGATAATATTCTGTGGTTTTCACAAAACAAGAAGAAATGATTTTTTTTTAGTAATTAATATTGGTCAGTTATTGTTTGAATACAGACTGAATGTTGGGTGTTCTACTTGTATTGGTACAAAATACTGGTATACTGTGAATTGATCACATGGTTTTCATTATTTATAATACAATTAAATATGGCACAAAAATAATAAATTTTTATCTGGGTGTAAATATCAGTTGGTAGCATTTCAATAATTGGTCTGTGCTTTGTTTTATCTTTCTAGATTATAGATTAAAAAAAAAAGAAAAAGCTTTTCTAATGCAATGGACAGAAAATGCTGCCCATTAGAGAGTGACGCTGACTGCCCTTTCCAGCCAACCGACAGAATGCAAGACTCACCCCATATTCTATAAATCCCACATTTGACTTTACAAGTTGCATTATCGCTTAAAGAATTTTGTATCATTTAGTTCTTCTTCTTCTTCTTCTATATTTTAAGGGCCCACAATCAATGAATTGATCATTCTGGCTCCTATGTTTCAGAAGAGTTTGCGATGTTACTGTGCGTGTTTGTGAATGGGATAATTCACTGGTTGCAAGGGTAACTCAGCAATGGTGTTATGAACTGGGGGTTAGTTAATTTACAATATTACAAAACTTATTAGCCATATACAGAAATTTCCATTAACAACATTTACATGTTACCTTTATGTTTCTATGTGACAGCTGATGACCAACAGCATTGTACAAGCTGAAGGAGAAAAATACAATTTGAGATTTATTACAATAAGATGGAGTAAACGTAAATAAATTAGGATTGCATTTGATAACACATTATCTGACTTCAAAATAATTTTTAAAAATATTTACAGTTTTATTTAGCTACTCAAATCTAGTATTTAGTAGTATCATGGAACTACTCAAATCTAGTATCATGGATCTACTGAAATCTAGTTTCATGGAACTACTCAAATCTAGTATCATGGAACTACTGAAATCTAGTTTCATGGAACTACTGAAATCTAATTTCATGGAACTACTCAAATCTAGTATCATGGAACTACTCAAATCTAGTTTCATGGAACTACTCAAATCTAGTTTCATGGAACTACTCAAATCTAGTATCATGGAACTACTCAAATCTAGTATCATGGAGTACTCAAATCTAGTTTCATGGAACTACTCAAATCTAGTATCATGGAACTACTCAAATCTAGTATCATGGAGTACTCAAATCTAGTTTCATGGAACTACTCAAATTGAATGCAAAATTATAACTTGAGATCAAATCAATTTAAATAATTTTAAATTAAAAAATAAAACACGCTATCTATAAGAATTTCTTTTGTAAAAAGGCATTTGAAAATTTGCACAATATTAAAGTTATAAATTAAGATAGAAAATTTTGCGTGTGTTCGTTTCAAGTTATTATCTGACAATACTTACCAATGGCCGTCTGCTGGAATCTGTTAGTTTTTAAATAAATTTAAAAAACACCAATTTCAGAGTTAGATAATTTATCCTATTATACTATATAAGAAAGGTAATAATTAAAAGGTTCATTACTTTTAAGCACAATTTAAAGAAAGCAGTATGTCCTTTTCTCAGTTATTTCAGACATAGTTTGAGAAATGATATTTATACACCTCAAGCTAATTGTAAAATGGCTTTGGTTTCTGGTTCAGGCAGTAAATAAACTTGTAAGAAATCCCAACAGAAACAAATTGATTAATATTATTGATCCGTTTGAATTTTTGATGAATAATAATTTATTGTTGGGTTACACACCTCAATTAGAACCAAGCCTCAGCTCGTAGGGAACCAAGCCTCACCTTGTATGGAACCAAGCCTCACCTCGTACAGAGCCAAGCCTCGTTGCTTTAGAATAGCTTTGATTTTTGCCATCTCTTGTTGTCGAGGACCCAGCTTGTTCTCCGACTCTTGTTCCTTTATTCTCACTTCCCTCTCCTTATCTTTAGTTTGCTTCTTCTCCTGGAAAGATAAAGATGGGTTGGGAACGGTGGTGGTTTCAGAACCAAAATATCACCCTTAAATAAAGATTAAATATTCTTTATATTCTGTGGCCAAGGCATTTATCATGTCATATGTGGCCAAGGCAGTTATCATGTCATCTGTGGCCAAGGCAGTTATCATGTCATCTGTGGCCAAGGCAGTTATCATGTCATCTGTGGCCAAGGCAGGGTTGTAGATTAATTTAATAATCCTTAGTTAGTAGCATTGGAGTTAGATTGATTAGTAGAAGTGATTGCAAAATGTCCAATGTTTCATTCAAACTTTGGTCATGACACTATATACACCAATGCCAGGTATCTTTGCTTGTCTTATAAACTATATTATTTAAGGGGGGGTGTATGTGGTTACTATCATGCATGGAATAATAAGCAACATTGTGCTATCTCTCCTTGTGTAAGAAATGAAAACACGGTGACATCATGTGTTAAGTCAACGACCCAATGCCTGGTAGGGTACAAGATTGGTTTTGACGTGAGCTAGGTTAAATAAAAGGAGGCCACGTGCAGGGGCGGATTCAGGGGTCATGATGGTTTGTGCCCACAAATCATTTTCCCCAAAGATAAAGTACTGTCACCGTACTACATGCTCAATCTTTTTAGCACACGTGCATCAGGCGGCCCAAGACCGGGCGTACTACAATCACTGTCTTTGGACAATAGACAGCTATGAATCTCTATGTTGCTGTACCCAGTACCTCACACTACAATCACTGTCTATGGACCATAAATAGACAGCTATGTGTTTCTATGTTGCTGTACCCAGTACCTCGCACTACAATCACTGTCTATGGACCATAAATAGACAGCTATGTGTTTCTATGTTGCTGTACCCAGTACCTCATACGCCTTAATCCGACCATGCCATTGTACCAAGGAAAAATGAGATTACCGGTACAACACATGAGAATGTCCAAAGTCATAATAGCAGAGGTGAATTTACTCTTAAGACCAAACGAAACCATGTCTTTTGTGTAAGATACCCGGGGGGGGGGGAGGGGGGGAAAGGGGGGGGGAAGGGGTAAAAAAAAATCAAATCATCGAAATCATAATTAAAAGTGTATATAGATGTATTGAACTTAATCTATTATTAAACTGTACTTACAAGTATATGCATACACTCACAATGGCTGCATTCAAAGTTAATTTGATAAAATATCGGCTTCTCCTGCAAGCCGAGGGATTCTACTAAAAAGTTGTTTTAAAAAAAACAAACAACAGAATCATTGTGGGCCTACACTGTTCCAGCTGTCCCATAGGCCAGCGACGAGCTTGTTATTTTAAGCCATATCGAGTCATCATTAGAAAAAAAAATTATATCTTAAATAATCTCCTTTGATGACTATCTCCTATAGTTGACGACGTTTTCCACTTTTCCACATAATATTGCAATTTAATTGCGCCTGCGTCATTAAAAAAAAGGGGTAAATTAAATAGACAGTATAGAAATGAGACACTTAAAGTTCCGGTATATCATGACAAATATCAGTAGCAAATGACAGTACAATCAAATAATGCTCTGCGTCTTTTGCGACGAAAATGCCGCCCACTCCTATATATAAAGAGAAAAGTTCCCCCCAGGGGCAGACCGCCCCCGACTATTTCCTACGCCCCTGGTTATACATTTATGGGAGATAAGCTGGCATATGCTTATGGGAGATAAAGTGGTATAAGTTAATGGGAGACCAGGCATCGTAGACTATCATACACTACCAAAGTTGTCTGCGTCGCATTTTGTGGATTCGATGGCAGGACAACGTATCTATCTAACTAACTATTCTAACACGTGGGTTTTGGAAAAGTGCCAAAATGTGTAGCATGCGCAAGAGGCGCCTTCGTCGTGTAGGTCATGTATGGAGAATGGAGCAAGGCCGTATTCCAAAGGATCTGCTGTAGGGAGAGTTGACAGAAGGGGGAAAGACTTATTGGACGACCGCGGTTGCGATGTAAGGACGTTTGCTACAGGAGCGTGAGGGAAGCCAACATTGACATCAACGAACGGAAGATCACCGCTAGACATCGTCCCAGCTGGCGAACAGCAGTGTATGAATATGGATGAGTCAAACAGGCAGAAAACGCGCGAAACGATGCCAATGCAACAGAAAGAGCATTACGGAAGGTCAAATTTAACCTGGGGTCAAGGTTACCCTGCGAGAAGTGCAGCCGAGACTGCCATTCCAGGATCGGCCTAGTGAGACATTTGTTGTAGCATCTACAGCTTCTCCGTTGTCTCATGAAGACGGAAGGATGTTATATAAATATATATATATATATATATATATACGAAGAGCTGATTTTCAAAATGATGTATATCCATTGTTGGGGTTTTGAGATTATTCAACTTTTTACAAAAAAATTACATACTGCGTTTAGAGAATTAAATCATTTTAGACAAGAATAGGAATATAATGGGTTCCTAAAAGAACCTGGTTTGCTCCACAAAAAGGTAATTTTTGTTGTTGTTTTTTGTTTGTTCGAAAATGGTGGATACCGCGTTTGAAAATCAGCTTTCATCTATACAGTCATGGTCTGAAATCTGGAAATGTAAACGCAGGTGAAGGTTTTTGGGTGCTCTTGTCACGGTCAACAAAGGATGCCATTACATACCACTGCCAGTGAAAAGCAGAGGATGTGCAAAGCCTCTCAAGCTATGGACCGCGCCCCCCATGAGCCCTGGTCCGTGTGCCCCTTCAACCCTGGACACGTTACCCACCTTACCCCTTGGGTAAATCCAACCAGGCATATAATCATGTTTGGACGCACTTGGTTCGCAGGAGTTAAACTTGAGTCAAGATGCTCGATGACACCAAATAGGAACTGTTTTGATGAGCGAGCAGAGAGGCGTAGCTAAGGGGACAGATACCCCCGGGTGCACGACTAGTTGAGGCGCCAAAAGGGGCTAGATAATATTGTATTGATGGGAAAAAAATGGGTTTCAGAGTTGAAGGGGTGTAAAAATGAATATTTTACCCGGGCGCCAAACACTCTAGCTACCTCATTACACGATTCTGATGGCAATAATCTCTGCCAAGCGGCCAAATGGAAGTTCGGAAAACCCAAAACTCTCAGAGTATTTAACATTAAGCAGCGACACTGCGCCTTTGCCACACTTTATTTTAGTCTGAGATTTTAAGACGCTTAACGTTATATCACAACCTATGATGATAACACACAGAAATCTATGAGATTTTAAGACGCTTAACGTTATATCACAACCTATGATGATAACACACAGAAATCTATGAGATTTTAAGACGCTTAACGTTATATCACAACCTATGATGATAACACACAGAAATCTAGAAGATGAAGGAGCATACCTTGTCAGTGACGCACTTAGTACGGGGGAAATGAAAGCTTTCTGATTTATAGAATGGATCAGATAGACCACTTGTGGCCAAGGCTGGTCACTGATTTCGATCATTGTCCATGTCATTGTGGCCCGAGCCTTGTATTGTGTCAGCTCTGCAATGCTCATCTGTCAAACTCTATCATAGGCGAGTCTTTTGGAGTCCTGGCCTACAAAGCGGGGGTGGGGGGATAGTTAGTTGCCACAGCAACACTTATACATCGCTATTATAGTTCATAACAAACATGTTCACGTGCAGACACAAACTACCGCGTCATTATAACCACAATTCCCGGGGCCCTACTGATCAGTTGTCACTATAACCACAAGTCCCGGGGCACCACTGATCAGTTGTCACTATAACCACAAGTTCTGGGGCCCCAGTGATCAGTTGTCACTATAACCACATGTCCAAGTGCCCCACTGATCAGTCGGGCCAAGAGAATGCCGCTATGCTACGATCAAATAGTTAATTTCCAGGATCCCCCCCCCCCCCCGGGCCAGTGAGATATTATTTGTGACAAGGAAGAGATTGCAGGACAACCACCCAAAGGTCATTTGTGGCCAGGAAGAGATTACATTACAACCATACAAGGTCATTTGTGGCCAGGAAGAGATTACATTACAACCATACAAGGTCATTTGTGGCCAGGAAGAGATTACATTACAACTACAAAAAGGTCATTTGTGGTCATGAAGAGATTACATTACAACCATACAAGGTCATTTGTGGTCAGGAAGAGATTACATTACAACTACACAAAGGTCATTTGTGGTAAGGAAGAGATTACATTACAACCACCCAAAGGTCATTTGTGGTCAGGAAGAGATTACATTACAACTACACAAAGGTTATTTGTGGTCAGGAAGAGATTACATTACAACCACACAAAGGTCGTTTGTGGTCAGGAAGAGATTACATTACAACTACACAAAGGTCATTTGTGGTCAGGAAGAGATTACATTACAACCACAGAAAGGTCGTTTGTGGCCAGGAAGAGATTACATTACAACCACGCAAAGGTCGTTTGTGGCCAGGAAGAGATTACATTACAACCACACAAAAGTCATTTGTGGCCAGGAAGAGATTACATTACAACCACACAAAGGTCGTTTGTGGCCAGGAAGAGATTACATTACAACCACACAAAGGTCGTTTGTGGCGAGGAAGAGATTGCATTACAACCACACAAAGGTCTTTGTGGTCAGGAAGAGATTGCATTACAACCACGAACACAAGGGTCATTTGTGGTCAGGAAGAGATTACATTACAACCACACAAAGGTCATTTGTGGCCAGGAAGAGATTACATTACAACCACACAAAGGTCGTTTGTGGCCAGGAAGAGAATGCATAACAACCACACAAAGTTCATTCTCACAATGTCCACGGGTAGAAGAGAGAGTTGAAGGCCGCATTCTAAAGATAAGATTTCGCCATTTCACGGGGACCATTCAGAACTTATTCGCCAAGACAAAGTTCAAGGGCACTGCAAAAATAAAAAAGAGCACGGTTTCAAACACACCAGGTGAGTTTTTTTAATTGATTCATTTGACTCTTTATCAGCACTCTTGCGTATCAGCGCTACCGATTCAATTGATTTATTCTACAGTAAGTTCTTCGAATTGGGCTGAAACATTTAGTATTCGCTGTGTAATAAAATGACAAATGTTTGAAATTCAAAACATTTAAAGAATGCAGATAGTTGCTTTCCACGGAATGTGCCGAGCAATGTTCCTTATAATGCTTCCAGTCTCTATGCGCAAAATTTGATGATGTTGCGAACAGTTTGAATGATCCATTCAGCTGAAAGTGGATGCCACAGGAATGATCCATTCAGCTGAAAGTGGATGCCACAGGAATGATCCATTCAGCTGAAAGTGGATGCCACAGGAATGATCTATTCAGCTGAAAGACTGTTGGAAGTTTTCACAAGTTAGGAGACATCTGGCAGCGAACTGAAACGGGAAATAGTCAACAATTGGATGAAATATATTTTATAACGTCATGGGTCATAGGCCATGTTCTATGACGGAGCTGACAACATGCGTGGTCATAGGCCATGTTCTATGACGGAGCTGACAACATGCGTGGTCATAGGCCATGTTCTATGACGGAACTGACAACATGCGTGGTCATAGGCCATGTTCTATGACGGAGCTGGCAATATGCGTGGTCATAGGCCATGTTCTATGACGGAGCTGGCAATATGCGTGGTCATAGGCCATGTTCTATGACGGAGCTGGCAATATGCGTGGTCATAGGCCATGTTCTATGACGGAGCTGGCAATATGCGTGATCATAGGCCATGTTCTATGACGGAGCTGGCAATATGCGTGATCATAGGCCATGTTCTATGACGGAGCTGGCAACATGCGTGGTCATAGGCCATGTTCTATGACGGAGCTGACAACATGCGTGGTCATAGGCCATGTTCTATGACGGAGCTGACAACATGCGTGGTCATAGGCCATGTTCTATGACGGAGCTGACAACATGCGTGGTCATAGGCCATGTTCTATGACGGAGCTGGCAATATGCGTGGTCATAGGCCATGTTCTATGACGGAACTGGCAACATGCGTGGTCATAGGCCATGTTCTATGACGGAGCTGGCAACATGCGTGGTCATAGGCCATGTTCTATGACGGAACTGGCAACATGCGTGGTCATAGGCCATGTTCTATGACGGAACTGACAACATGCGTGGTCATAGGCCATGTTCTATGACGGAACTGACAACATGCGTGATCATAGGCCATGTTCTATGACGGAACTGACAACATGCGTGGTCATAGGCCATGTTCTATGACGGAACTGACAACATGCGTGGTCAGAGGCCATGTTCTATGACGGAGCTGGCAATATGCGTGATCACAGGCCATGTTCTATGACGGAACTAACAACATGCGTGATCATAGGCCATGTTCTATGACGGAGCTGACAACATGCGTGGTCATAGGCCATGTTCTATGACGGAGCTGACAACATGCGTGGTCATAGGCCATGTTCTATGACGGAGCTGGCAATATGCGTGGTTATAGGCCATGTTCTATGACGGAACTGACAACATGCGTGGTCAGGCCATGTTCTATGATACAGCTGGCAATATGCGTGATCATAGGCCATGTTCTATGACGGAACTGACAACATGCGTGGTCAGGCCATGTTCTATGATACAGCTGGCAATATGCATGGTTGGTATTCTGTATTAACTACACTCAGCCAAAACGAGTGAATTGACACCGAGAACACACTTGGCCTCCTGGAAGTTTTCTATACGGAACATTCACGAAGTTTCATTGCAGACATGCTGACTTACATCGCTCTCAAAATGAGTTGCGCCATCATATGCATTGAAGCGTGCTTGAACGACTCGCTGGAACAGTACAGAGTCTGAAGTACAGACTGTAATGACACGCTATTCATACACCTTGACCACTCTGTCTTGGTTAGCAGGAATCTTCATCGACTGACATTGAACCAGTCACTGTAGTATGTGGTCTTCGCGAGAGACTGAAGGACTTACGATTAATTTTAAAGCGTGAAAATCTTAAAATTGGTCTGTTCATCATTCATTGGTCTACAACATCATTGGTCTACTCATCATTCATTGGTCTACAACAAAATTGATCGACGGAAATTTGATCGAACGGAAATTTGGTCGAGTCTTTTTTTCAGTTCACACGTTAAAATTTTCGTCAAATTTCTTTTTGAACGCATTATACTTTAAAGTAAAACAAATAAATGCGTTCTAAAAGAAATTTGACGCAAAATTTTAACGTGTAATCTAAAACAAAGATTTTCCGTCGACGAAATTTCTTTCGATCAAATTTCCGGATCCGGTCTACAACATCACCGGTTAAGACTAATTTTGTCTACAACACCATTGGTCTACAACACCATTGGTCCAGTATATAGAGACGTGCGAGGCATATCGATTGATATGGCCGCATATGTGTTAACAAGTTTGACAGTCTCAGACAGAGAGTAGATTCAAGCTGGAACAAAATTCAGGACGAATCTGTGTCATGTTCCTCATCACGCGATGTTAACACTGAGTTTCCGTTTAAACTCGATGGCAAAAAAAAAAGATGATGGCTGATGAACGCTTGACGAGGCTAACCAGCAAATGTCAAATATATTTGAACAGCACAACTTGGTCTTAATGAAACAGTTAGCCATGTTCAAGAGCCAAGACACTTATACTAAGTGATCAATGCATCAAGGCAGGTGACATCGGGGCAATATGCAACCAGTATGGTTCGATTCTGGTATTGCTGCAGCTGAACTTTCTACCTTTAGAAGAACATACAAATTGTTATGTGACGGAGAGAAATCAGAAGATGCGGTCGTTTCCAAGACACATGATCAAACTGCAGAAGACATAAAGACACATGCATAATCTGCTGAAGACATCAAGACACATGCACAATGGGCAGAAGACATCAAGACACATGAGCAATCTGCAGAAGACATAAAGACACATGCACAATCTGCTGAAGACATCAAGACACATGAGCATTCTGCAGAAGACATTAACCCAGATGCAGCAAGCTTATCAGATGAGTCAGATGTCATTGATGGTTTGGCTATATGTTGACCTCTGAAAAGCAAAGAGTACGCGAAAGTAGTATTAGAGATTATTTTGAAATTATTAATGAATGTTGGAAATAGCTGTAGCGCATTCCATAGTTTTAGGAAAACGATATCAGGGATGGAGGAAATAGGATTGGGGACTTAGAATTGGGTTTGGAGAAACAGATTTCAGGGATGAGGGGCAATAAGATTGGGGGCAAGAATTTTAGAATGGGGTTTGGAAAAATATATTTCAGGGATGAGGGGCAATAAGATTGGGGGCAAGTGTTTTAGAATGGGGTTTGGAGAAACAGATTTCAGGGATGAGGGGCAATAAGATTGGGGGCAAGAGTTTTAGAATGGGGTTTGGAGAAACAGATTTCAGGGATGAGGGGCAAAAAGATTGGGGGCAAGAGTTTTAGAATGGGGTTTGGAGAAACAGATTTCAGGGAGGGGAGACTGGGTTGCGGCACGAGTTTTAGGACCGACCGGTCGGGAATGCAGACGTCAGCGTGGATTGAGCGACCTTTGGACTGTGATAAAATATGTTGGTGATAATTTAAGATACAAGTTCCCAAATGGAAAGATTAAATCCGTCTTTGACCCAGGTCTCTCCTTCTATTTATAGTAACATTGTATGGATACATCTACACAATAAACGAGGTGGTGGCAAACATGCCTAGTCGACGTTAGTGAGGACACAGCAGACGATCGATTCCGTGATGGATGCCCCCACTGTCGATCATGTCACCCCACCCACCACACACATTTTTTTAAACGTATGGAAGCGTACTCTCTAATCTATGTTTTCTATTCCAATTACGTAACTGCTTGGTCGGGGGTCCTTTTACGAAACCGAGTCCGGATTTAAGATTTCGATTTTTGGATATCCACTGCAACCTCGTATTCTATATCATCGGGCTTTTTCCTTGTCTATTGCAGAAACATATAATTTTACCCGTGGTTAGACTCTTTTCAATTTTACCTTCTATTTTAAAATCCTTTATATTAACTTCGCATTTTTTTCGTGGGTGGCTGTCTGGCAAAATCTTCGGACGGCTAATGGCCCCACTTCCCGTCAACCTCTCGGCACACAGTCCCATTGCCCAGGACAATACATTCAATCAAATTTTTACCCCAAATTTCCTGTTTTTCAAGGGGAAGATGCGGCAAATATGATGACACTGATTTCACTAAATAAAATTGCGGATAATTGCGCTAAATGAGTTTCTTAAAATACAAATATATCTCAAGTGCGTTTGGTGCGTAATATTTTCTTTTATTGTTCTGAAATAGTTGGTGAAATAAGTCTGCGGCGTAAAAGCGGGTGGATCATCAGAATATTAATATAGTTCAGGGGCGTGAAACAAATGTGTGCTTGCGAGCCTTAAAGTACTAAACATATGCAACCGTCCAGGTATTTCATTGAACACAAGGCAGCATCTTGCATCTGATCAAATTTGTCTTTGTTAATTAACCAGTTCGATAATCTTTCGGATCTTTAACTTTAATTTATTTCCTATGTGGTTGTCGCGACCTTGCAACCTTAAGATTTGAAATGGATTCGAGCTCACTGTAGAAGAAGAGGAAGACAGAGAAAAAGATGGGAAGATAGCACCAAAGAGTGGACTGGACTAAAACTAGTCGATGCTATGCGTAGTGCAGAAAACAGAGAGAATCGGAGAAGGGTAGTTTTCATGTCATCTGTGGCGCCCCAACGGTCCAAGGACTAAGGGACATGATGATGACGATGAATCAGTTTCCGGTGCAGCCGAAGACAACGCGTGTGGGTTGGTTGGCGATAGAAATGTACCCGAATCGGTATTTTAAAAGGTAAAAAAAATATGGCCGGGAACGCGCCTTTCGATGACGCCTCGTGTCAGAGTCGATCGTCTCACTTCGCGACCTGGACCCCAGTACACATCTTGTACTCGCAGAGCGATACCTTAAAACTGTATTTTCTCACAACTCATATTTCATTATGTACTGTATATCCAATGTTAATTTTTTTTTTGTGGTCGTGTTTGGTAGTTCACAGTGCAAACTGTCCTACGATTGCTACTTCGCTCTATGGCTAGTGCAAAGTTTTACCAAGTGGCGTAACTGACACTTTGGGTCCGGAACTTTATCTAGTTTATCGCATGTTGTCACACGCCCTCCCCCCCCCCCCCAAAATATGGGTCAGTTCAGGCCAACCAAATCAATATCTATTTAAAAAACAAAACAAAATGGCACTCTTCAGCCCCCCCCCCTCCCCAACTCCCACATCCAGTATTACACGGGCCCTCGGACTCCCCTCCCCCAACCATCTCTATCCCCAAAGCTATTTTAAGTATACTTTAATCACCTAATGCTGAGAAACCGTGTCAGATTCTGGGCTTCTGTGGCACACGAAATCGCCAAAATCGACTTTGGCGACCAACGAAAAGCTCTCTCATAACCGGCGCATTGATTCAGATGACGTTTATGAAGGCCCATCTAGTGTAAGCTGATAGCTGGTGGGTGTTTATGGAGGACGGTTTTTATAAGGGGCAGGGAAATTCAAGTCAGCTTCATGTCGTTTCACAACTACAGTCTGGTTATTGTTGATCGGGTGGCTGGAAGGAAACCGCTCCTTGACGCCGGAGAAAACCATCGGTATTAGTTTTATGTTAAAACCCGAAGATGCTAGCCGTTAATGTTGTACAAAGCACAACGTTTCATGATAACAAAAACTATACCTGCTTCGGTGCATGGCCCCCACATAACATTGCACGAACTATAACAACTTTGGCAAACCCAGCGGATAATTGCACAAACTATAACAACTTTGGCAACCCCACGGAACATTGCACGAACTATAACAACTTAGGTAACCCCATGGAACATTGCACCAACTATAACAACTTAGGTAACCCCACGGAACATTGCACGAACTATAACAACTTAGGCAACCCCATGGAACATTGCACCAACTATAACAACTTAGGTAACCCCACGGAACATTGCACGAACTATAACAACTTAGGCAACCCCACGGAACATTGCACCAACTATAACAACTTAGGCAACCCCACGGAACATTGCACCAACTATAACAACTTAGGCAACCCCACGGAACATTGCACCACCTATAACAACTTTGGCAACCCCATGGAACATTGCACCAACTATAACAACTTAGGCAACACCCCTGTAACACTGCTGTTTCCACCCGCTATCACTACGCCGTGTCAGCCCACTAACATTAAAAGATCATTCCTGACCTTCTGTGTGTCAGTGCCACATACGTCACCATCAACATTAGTGTCAGTGCCACATACGTCACCATCAACATTAGTGTCAGTGCCACATACGTCACCATCAGCTCTAGTGTCAGTCCCTCATACGTCACCATCAACTTTAGTGTCAGTGCCACATACGTCACCATCAGTTTTGTCCGGGTAAAAAATGAACACAGTGCAATTATAAGGATGACAACGAAGACAGTTTTTACTAAATATATTTGATAGTGAGTGTGTAGATCTATTTGTGAGAGAGGGGCTTAACGACACCTTCCCGGTACAAGCGGCAAGTCCCCCCCCCCCTTTTTGTCACTGTACCATGCCCCCCCTTTTTTGTCACGGTACCATCCGCCCCCTTTTGTCACTGTACCGTGCCCCCCTTCCGAGCGCGATATACATTTTTAAACAAAAAATTTGGTGCGTGATGCACATTTATCGACGTAAGAACACACAAAAAGTTCACAATAAAAAAAACACGAGTGCGTAGAACTAGAAGTTAATGTAAGAAGAGGCAGACGGGAGAAATCCATCATGGGCGGGGTTTTCAGCGTTTCTCGAAGATTGCTAGATCATGTTTGCCCAACAGCAACACGAAACGGACATTCAATGGTCGCAAGTGGCACAAAAAGCCAACCCTGGCAACGCCCCTCCATAAGCGTTCCACTCGGAAGTAAAAGCCAACCCGGATGGTGGTTGTGTGTGTGTGTGGGGGGGGGGGGGAGCACGATTGCCCGCTTTATTTTCTTCATACCTCATGAAATAAAATATTTTTTAAAAATCAATGAGAGTCCGAATAAAAGAAATCGAGCGACTTGGAAACGCCAACTGGACCAGCTTGATCAATGATTAGATTGGGATTGTTTCCCTTCTATTAAACACGTGGCCGATTACCTTGCGATGTTTTCTCCTGCGATACCTTTAGGTCTAAAATAAATGACACCCATCCACAAGGTCTCAACTTGGTGAACCCCATCACTGATAAATTTTTCAGCTGATCTAACAAGTACGCAACTGATAAAAGCGTGTCCTGGAGGAGATCAGAGAGTTGGTTTAAGCTACATTTCGATTTAATGTAGAATGGTAGTGGGGGTGAGACTGCACAGCAATCATGTTAGGTAAAAGCAAAAGGAAATGAGCGAAACAATGTATGGGAAAACCTGAAAAAAAGACGCAACAAACAACGAACGTGTCGACAAGAAACCTACTTTACAGTGGAACACTCAAATCAATAAATAATAAAAAAATAACCACTTAGTTGCAATGTATTATCCGAGAAGAGAGCAAGAGGAATGTGATAGAACATTAGTAGGTATGAGAAGACAGCAAAAGGAATGTGATAGAACATAAGTAGGTGAGAAGACAGCAAGAGGGATGTGACAGAACATAAGTAGGTATGAAAGACTTATACATGGAAAATGGGACGGGTAAAAGGAAAAGTAATTGCCCTGCGATTGGTCGCAACAAGGAGTGGCGTAGATTTAACAAGTGAATTTGAACATGATATTCATGCCATGTGTTGTCAAGGTACCTTAAGTCTGAATCTGTTTTTTCCAAGCTCACCCAGTCTGGCGTGCCGGTACAAGACACTGTGGCGGTGATAGCAAAATCCCTTGTGTTCGCTTCTATTAAAGTGTTTTGAGATGGCACATTGCTTATCTTGCGCAATATTTTGATGGTGTTCAAGTGTATTTGTCCGAGAGGTGGCGTCCAGTCTCACCTAGACACGCCATCAGACAGCGGTTACAAATAATGGCGTAGAAACCATTGCGGCTAGTACAAAGAAAAGCGCCCCTTATCTGAAAACCTACCCCCCACCCGTTTACTATTCCTAAGGCATTTAAATGGATAAACAGTATTTATAAAAGTAAACGATCCAAAGACAATGAGACATGTGAGCCTCTTTGTACCACAGTCTGACGCGCGGATTTCGGGTGTAACGTGAGGGCAACTTAAAGTGCACCAAACATTTCTGCGCGCACCAAACAACATAGAGCCCCACCAAACAACGTGTTGTGTGCCCACCAAACAAGGTGTGGTGCGCCTGAAAATAATTTTTTTTTATAACGGATGACATTTTAAAATGGTTTCAAATTTTCTTCCAATTTTCCAACCCAGTGTAATGAAATGAATTAAAATTAGACTGCACGCTATCTTTTCTAACTAACCTCTTTAAGCCTTGCATAACACAGAACATTACATTATGTTTAAACTAATTAGACACGAACAATCTGTGTCAATGTAACAATATATGTTAAGCTATAATAATAATTTTACTTAATACATAAGTATGGTTTCTGCGCCCACTCCTATTTTTTCTCTTTTTTAGGTAGGATATATATATATATTATGTAAATTTAATTTATACTTTTTAAAATGTTTTGTTGTTGTACTGATGAAGGCATATGCCGAAACGTCTACTTATGTATTATGTAAAATTATTATTAAAGCTTAACATATGTTGTTATATTGACATAGATTGTTCGAGTCTAATTAATCTATTTTAAAACTTTATCGCAGTCCAACACTTTTACATTATGTGTAGCACACTTTAAATCTGAGCAATGCACTGCATACCCATTTGCTTTGGATGCTAAGGCCATCCATAAGTGTATCTCTTGTTTTGGATGCTAAGGCCATCCATAAGTGTATCTCTTGTATCTCTTGTTTTGGATGCTAAGGCCATCCATAAGTGTATCTCTTGTATCTCTTGTTTCGGATGCTAAGGCCATCCATAAGTGTATCTCTTGTTTTGGATGCTAAGGCCATCCATAAGTGTATCTCTTGTTTTGGATGCTAAGGCCATCCATAAGTGTATCTCCATTTCATTGACCTCACACGTCCGCACGCCCCTGATGCAATGTGACCCATAAACTGGCCTAGTTGTAGCCCCCCCCCCCCCCCACACACCCCTCAATCTAAAAGTCTAACCCATTGTTTTGAATACCTATCCATTCAAAAATCACCTTTCATTACCACACCGACATTCATTCATTACCACACCGACATTCATTCATTACCATACCGACATTCATTCATTACCACACCGACATTCATTCATTACCACACCGACATTCATTCATTACCACACCGACATTCATTAATTACCACACCGACATTAATTCAATACCACACCGACATTCATTCATGACCACACCGACATTCATTCATTACCACACCGACATTCATTCATTACCACACCGACATTAATTCAATACCACACCGACATTCATTCATTACCACACCGACATTCATTTCTCATGGACTTACTGGACTGGAAGCAAATATAAGGAGCGCTACGGGGGGGGGGGGGGGGGGATTCCTGTCATGATTATCCTCCGCCCCTCCCGTTAACCTCACCCCACATTGCTGGTAAGCCCATTTATAGAATATATATATATGCTTAAAAGTTGGGTGACGAGGGAATAATGAAATCTGATGTGGGCGAAACATTCAAGGAAATAAAATATGAATTCAATAAAGGTTTCATGGGGGGGGGGGGGGGGGGGGGGGGAAGTTGCGTCATGAGAAAATAGTCGCATGTGTGGGTTGTGAGAGAACCAAGGGAATAATGTGTGGGTTGTGAGAGAACCAAGGGAACAATGAATAATTTAAATGGACAGGTCTTAGAACAAAGATAAAACAATGTACGGGTTAAGAGAGAGAGTGAGAGAATGAGTAAGAGGGAGAGAAAGGGTGGGGTGTTTGTAAAGAAAGGAACGAAAATAGTTACGTGTGGTGTTTGTTAGGGTATGTGAGAAAAAGAGAGACAGAGAGAAACGGAAAGGAGCAGGGGTGGGGGAGGAAATAATTATTGATAGATGGGAATGAAGCTGAAAATCGTGAGTGAAAAAAAAAGGGGTGGGGGATAGAGAATTGACAGAATAGTTCGGCAAACATTAGCTGCAATGTTACTCAACGTCGTGTGACATACTCCTTGTCACCAGAGTTGATGTGAGAGAGAGAAAGAGAGAGAGAGAAAGGAGACAGAGAGCGAGGGGGGGGGAGAGACATCTCCCACGAGTTCCCTCAACACCAAGATATCTTCCACTTCTGAGAGAGAGAAAGGAGACATAGAGCGAGGGAGAGAGAGACATCTCCGACGAGTTCCCTCAACATCAAGATATCTTCCACTCAGAAGTTAATTGGATGCTAACTCACACGCAATGAAGAAAAATTCCACCCAAACCAGCTGATGCAATGACCCCCCCCCCCCGACACCCCCCAATTACCCATATAAAAAATTTCAAACAAAAACCTAGCACCTCTGCTCACATAAAATTGAGACTTTTTCCCCTCACACACCCCCAGCTTTCGCACACGGCCATGCCTACGAGTCATTGGATTATGGTCCACCACTGGCAGACACACGGTGATGGAACACAAAGCAATCGTGACAGGCTTCATTTGACATTAATGGCCGATCTCTGCGATAAGACGCCGGCGTGATTACATAGACGAGCCGGGGGCACAGACATTGTAACACGCTAAATAGAGGGACTCTAATAGGAAAGACTTCTAGCCTGTCAGAGAGGGGGCACCCAACACTCTAGTTGGTCAATTTACAGATGGCGTCACTCAATTAGAACACGTTGTTAGTGGTTCAAGTTTGGTGTGAAGGAAATAGCTTCAAGATCTCTCTGGGAGTTGGAGGTAAGCCTAAGTTTGGTGTGAAGGAAATAATAGCTTCAAGATCTTTCTGGGAGTCGGAGGTAAGCCTAAGTTTGGTGTGAAGGAAATAATAGCTTCAAGATCTTTCTGGGAGTCGGAGGTAAGCCTAAGTTTGGTGTGAAGGAAATAATAGCTTCAAGATCTCTCTGGGAGTCGGAGGTAAGCCTAAGTTTGGTGTGAAGGAAATAATAGCTTCAAGATCTCTCTGGGAGTTGGAGGTAAGCCTAAGTTTGGTGTGAAGGAAATAATAGCTTCAAGATCTCTCTGGGAGTTGGAGGTAAGCCTAAGTTTGGTGTGAAGGAAATAATAGCTTCAAGATCTCTCTGGGAGTTGGAGGTAAGCCTAAGTTTGGTGTGAAGGAAATAATAGCTTCAAGATCTTTCTGGGAGTTGGAGGTAAGCCTAAGTTTGGTGTGAAGGAAATAATAGCTTCAAGATCTTTCTGGTAGTCGGAGGTAAGCCTAAGTTTGGTGTGAAGGAAACAATAGCTTCAAGATCTTTCTGGGAGTTGGAGGTAAGCCTAAGTTTGGTGTGAAGGAAATAATAGCTTCAAGATCTCTCTGGGAGTTGGAGGTAAGCCTAAGTTTGGTGTGAAGGAAATAATAGCTTCAAGATCTTTCTGGGAGTTGGAGGTAAGCCTAAGTTTGGTGTGAAGGAAATAATAGCTTCAAGATCTTTCTGGGAGTCGGAGGTAAGCCTAAGTTTGTTGTGAAGGAAATAATAGCTTCAAGATCTTTCTGGGAGTCGGAGGTAAGCCTAAGTTTGGTGTGAAGGAAATAATAGCTTCAAGATCTTTCTGGGAGTCGGAGGTAAGCCTAAGTTTGGTGTGAAGGAAATAATAGCTTCAAGATCTTTCTGGGAGTCGGAGGTAAGCCTAAGTTTGGTGTGAAGGAAATAATAGCTTCAAGATCTTTCTGGGAGTCGGAGGTAAGCCTAAGTTTGGTGTGAAGGAAATAATAGCTTCAAGATCTTTCTGGGAGTCGGAGGTAAGCCTAAGTTTGGTGTGAAGGAAATAATAGCTTCAAGATCTTTCTGGGAGTCGGAGGTAAGCCTAAGTTTGGTGTGAAGGAAATAATAGCTTCAAGATCTCTCTGGGAGTCGGAGGTAAGCCTAAGTTTGGTGTGAAGGAAATAATAGCTTCAAGATCTTTCTGGGAGTTGGAGGTAAGCCTAAGTTTGGTGTGAAGGAAATAATAGCTTCAAGATCTTTCTGGGAGTCGGAGGTAAGCCTGAGTTTGGTGTGAAGGAAATAATAGCTTCAAGAGCTTTCTGTGAGTCGGAGGTAAGCCTAAGTTTGGTGTGAAGGAAATAATAGCTTCAAGATCTTTCTGGGAGTCGGAGGTAAGCCTAAGTTTGGTGTGAAGGAAATAATAGCTTCAAGATCTCTCTGGGAGTCGGAGGTAAGCCTAAGTTTGGTGTGAAGGAAATAATGGCTTCAAGATCTCTCTGGGAGTCGGAGGTAAGCCTAAGTTTGGTGTGAAGGAAATAATAGCTTCAAGATCTCTCTGGGAGTCGGAGGTAAGCCTAAGTTTGGTGTGAAGGAAATGATAGCTTCAAGATCTCTCTGGGAGTCGGAGGTAAGCCTAAGTTTGGTGTGAAGGAAATAATAGCTTCAAGATCTTTCTGGGAGTCGGAGGTAAGCCTAAGTTTGGTGTGAAGGAAATAATAGCTTCAAGATCTTTCTGGGAGTCGGAGGTAAGCCTAAGTTTGGTGTGAAGGAAATAATAGCTTCAAGATCTTTCTGGGAGTCGGAGGTAAGCCTAAGTTTGGTGTGAAGGAAATAATAGCTTCAAGATCTTTCTGGGAGTCGGAGGTAAGCCTAAGTTTGGTGTGAAGGAAATAATAGCTTCAAGATCTTTCTGGGAGTCGGAGGTAAGCCTAAGTTTGGTGTGAAGGAAATAATAGCTTCAAGATCTTTCTGGGAGTCGGAGGTAAGCCTAAGTTTGGTGTGAAGGAAATAATAGCTTCAAGATCTTTCTGGGAGTCGGGGGTAAGCCTAAGTTTGGTGTGAAGGAATAATAGCTTCAAGATCTTTCTGGGAGTCGGAGGTAAGCCTAAGTTTGGTGTGAAGGAAATAATAGCTTCAAGATCTTTCTGGGAGTCGGAGGTAAGCCTAAGTTTGGTGTGAAGGAAATAATAGCTTCAAGATCTTTCTGGGAGTCGGAGGTAAGCCTAAGTTTGGTGTGAAGGAAATAATAGCTTCAAGATCTTTCTGGGAGTCGGAGGTAAGCCTAAGTTTGGTGTGAAGGAATAATAGCTTCAAGATCTTTCTGGGAGTCGGAGGTAAGCCTAAGTTTGGTGTGAAGGAAATAATAGCTTCAAGATCTTTCTGGGAGTTGGAGGTAAGCCTAAGTTTGGTGTGAAGGAAATAATAGCTTCAAGATCTTTCTGGGAGTCGGAGGTAAGCCTAAGTTTGGTGTGAAGGAAATAATAGCTTCAAGATCTTTCTGGGAGTCGGAGGTAAGCCTAAGTTTGGTGTGAAGGAAATAATAGCTTCAAGATCTTTCTGGGAGTCGGAGGTAAGCCTAAGTTTGGTGTGAAGGAAATAATAGCTTCAAGATCTTTCTGGGAGTCAGAGGTAAGCCTAAGTTTGGTGTGAAGGAAATAATAGCTTCAAGATCTTTCTGGGAGTCGGAGGTAAGCCTAAGTTTGGTGTGAAGGAAATAATAGCTTCAAGATCTCTCTGGGAGTCGGAGGTAAGCCTAAGTTTGGTGTGAAGGAAATAATAGCTTCAAGATCTCTCTGGGAGTCGGAGGTAAGCCTAAGTTTGGTGTGAAGGAAATAATAGCTTCAAGATCTCTCTGGGAGTTGGAGGTAAGCCTAAGTTTGGTGTGAAGGAAATAATAGCTTCAAGATCTTTCTGGGAGTCGGAGGTAAGCCTAAGTTTGGTGTGAAGGAAATAATAGCTTCAAGATCTCTCTGGGAGTCGGAGGTAAGCCTAAGTTTGGTGTGAAGGAAATAATAGCTTCAAGATCTCTCTGGGAGTTGGAGGTAAGCCTAAGTTTGGTGTGAAGGAAATAATAGCTTCAAGATCTTTCTGGGAGTCGGAGGTAAGCCTAAGTTTGGTGTGAAGGAAATAATAGCTTCAAGATCTCTCTGGGAGTTGGAGGTAAGCCTAAGTTTGGTGTGAAGGAAATAATAGCTTCAAGATCTCTCTGGGAGTCGGAGGTAAGCCTAAGCGTTGTTACCATGTTGTACTCAAGGGTGTAAACAATGGGGGCAGGGGTGGGGGGAATACCTTCGCTTGAACCCTATCGTTATTTTGGGTAACAGGAAAAAATTGCAGAGACCGAGGCTTTCCTTATAAGGGATCTCGAAAACAAATGGTGCAGTGGTGTCCCACTGTCACTCAATGGTGTTTACCTGTCACCTAATGGTGTCTCATTGTCCTTTAACTGGGGTCACGTGTTGGCATTTAATGGGACAACGGTCTTAAATTATTGGTGTCCATGTGTAAAATGTGGGGTCCATGTGTAAAATGTGGGGTTATTGGTGTCCATGTGTAAAATGTGGGGCGGTTTATCGACCGCTAGCGTGCAGCATTCATGTTCTATCAATGGTAATCTCGCCCTCGCCCAGACACATTTAAAAAACCAAAACAACAATAACAAACAATGACAGCAACAAACAATGACAGCAACAGACAATGACAACAACAAACAATGACAGCAACAAACAATGACAACAACAAACAATGACAGCAACAAACAATGACAACAACAAACAATGACAACAACAAACAATGACAGCAACAAACAATGACAACAACAAACAATGACAGCAACAAACAATGACAACAACAAACAATGACAACAACAAACAATGACAGCAACAAACAATGACAGCAACAAACAATGACAACAACAAACAATGACAACAACAAACAATGACAACAACAAACAATGACAGCAACAAACAATGACAGCAACAAACAATGACAGCAACAAACAATGACAGCAACAAACAATGACAACAACAAACAATGACAGCAACAAACAATGACAACAACAAACAATGACAGCAACAAACAATGACAACAACAAACAATGACAACAACAAACAATGACAACAACAAACAATGACAGCAACAAACAATGACAACAACAAACAATGACAGCAACAAACAATGACAGCAACAAACAATGACAGCAACAAACAATGACAGCAACAAACAATGACAGCAACAAACAATGACAACAACAAACAATGACAACAACAAACAATGACAGCAACAAACAATGACAACAACAAACAATGACAGCAACAAACAATGACAGCAACAAACAATGACAGCAACAAACAATGACAGCAACAAACAATGACAACAACAAACGATGACAACAAACGATGACAACAAACAATGACAACAAACAATGACAACAAACAATGACAACAAACAATGACAACAAACAATGACAGCAACAAACAATGACAACAACAAACAATGACAACAACAAACAATGACAACAACAAACAATGACAACAACAAACAATGACAGCAACAAACAATGACAGCAACAAACAATGACAACAACAAACAATGACAGCAACAAACAATGACAGCAACAAACAATGACAGCAACAAACAATGACAACAACAAACAATGACAACAACAAACAATGACAACAACAAACAATGACAACAACAAACAATGACAACAACAAACAATGACAACAACAGACAATGACAACAACAGACAATGACAACAACAAACAATGACAGCAACAGACAATGACAACAACAGACAATGACAACAACAGACAATGACAACAACAGACAATGACAACAACAAACAATGACAGCAACAAACAATGAGAGCAACAGACAATGACAACAACAGACAATGACAACAACAGACAATGACAACAACAGACAATGACAACAACAAACAATGACAACAACAAACACTGACAACAACAAACAATGACAACAACAAACAATGACAGCAACAAACAATGACAGCAACAAACAATGACAGCAACAGACAATGACAGCAACAGACAATGACAACAACAAACAATGACAGCAACAGACAATGACAACAACAGACAATGACAACAACAAACAATGACAACAACAGACAATGACAACAACAGACAATGACAGCAACAGACAATGACAACAACAGACAATGACAGCAACAGACAATGACAACAACAAACAATGACAGCAACAAACAATGACAGCAACAAACAATGACAGCAACAAACAATGACAACAACAAACAATGAGAGCAACAAACAATGACAGCAACAAACAATGACAGCAACAGACAATGACAACAACAAACAATGACAACAAACAATGACAGCAACAAACAATGACAACAACAAACAATGACAACAACAAACAATGACAGCAACAAACAATGACAACAAACAATGACAGCAACAAACAATGACAGCAACAAACAATGACAGCAACAAACAATGACAGCAACAAACAATGACAACAACAAACAATGACAACAACAAACAATGACAGCAACAAACAATGACAGCAACAAACAATGACAACAACAAACAATGACAACAACAAACAATGACAACAACAAACAATGACAACAACAAACAATGACAGCAACAAACAATGACAGCAACAAACAATGACAACAACAAACAATGACAGCAACAAACAATGACAGCAACAAACAATGACAACAACAAACAATGACAACAACAAACAATGACAACAACAAACAATGACAGCAACAAACAATGACAGCAACAAACAATGACAGCAACAAACAATGACAGCAACAAACAATGACAGCAACAAACAATGACAGCAACAAACAATGACATCAATAAACAATGACAACAACAAACAATGACAACAACAAACAATGACAACAACAAACAATGACAACAACAAACAATGACAACAACAAACAATGACAACAACAAACAATGACAACAACAGACAATGACAACAACAAACAATGACAGCAACAAACAATGACAACAACAAACAATGACAACAACAAACAATGACAACAACAAACAATGACAACAACAAACAATGACAACAACAAACAATGACAACAACAAACAATGACAACAACAGACAATGACAACAACAAACAATGACAACAACAAACAATGACAGCAACAAACAATGACAACAACAGACAATGACAACAACAAACAATGACAGCAACAAACAATGAGAGCAACAGACAATGACAACAACAGACAATGACAACAACAGACAATGACAACAACAGACAATGACAACAACAGACAATGACAACAACAAACAATGACAACAACAGACAATGACAACAACAAACAATGACAGCAACAAACAATGAGAGCAACAGACAATGACAACAACAGACAATGACAACAACAGACAATGACAACAACAGACAATGACAACAACAAACAATGACAACAACAAACACTGACAACAACAAACAATGACAACAACAAACAATGACAGCAACAAACAATGACAGCAACAAACAATGACAGCAACAAACAATGACAGCAACAGACAATGACAACAACAAACAATGACAGCAACAGACAATGACAACAACAGACAATGACAACAACAGACAATGACAGCAACAAACAATGACAACAACAAACAATGACAACAACAAACAATGACAACAACAAACAATGACAGCAACAAACAATGACAGCAACAAACAATGACAACAACAAACAATGACAACAACAAACAATGACAACAACAAACAATGACAACAACAAACAATGACAGCAACAAACAATGACAGCAACAAACAATGACAACAACAAACAATGACAACAACAAACAATGACAGCAACAAACAATGACAGCAACAAACAATGACAACAACAAACAATGACAACAACAAACAATGACAACAACAAACAATGACAGCAACAAACAATGACAGCAACAAACAATGACAGCAACAAACAATGACAGCAACAAACAATGACAGCAACAAACAATGACAGCAACAAACAATGACAGCAACAAACAATGACAACAACAAACAATGACAGCAACAAACAATGACAGCAACAGACAATGACAACAACAAACAATGACAGCAACAGACAATGACAACAACAGACAATGACAACAACAGACAATGACAACAACAAACAATGACAGCAACAAACAATGACAGCAACAAACAATGACAGCAACAAACAATGACAGCAACAAACAATGACAACAAACAATGACAACAAACAATGACAACAAACAATGACAACAAACAATGACAACAAACAATGACAACAAACAATGACAGCAACAAACAATGACAACAACAAACAATGACAACAACAAACAATGACAGCAACAAACAATGACAGCAACAAACAATGACAGCAACAAACAATGACAGCAACAAACAATGACAGCAACAAACAATGACAGCAACAGACAATGACAACAACAGACAATGACAACAACAGACAATGACAGCAACAAACAATGACAGCAACAGACAATGACAACAACAAACAATGACAGCAACAAACAATGACAACAACAAACAATGACAGCAACAAACAATGACAACAACAAACAATGACAGCAACAAACAATGACAACAACAAACAATGACAGCAACAAACAATGACAGCAACAAACAATGACAGCAACAAACAATGACAGCAACAAACAATGACAACAACAAACAATGAGAGCAACAAACAATGACAGCAACAAACAATGACAGCAACAAACAATGACAGCAAAATCTCAACAACAAAAAAGGACAATAATAATAATACACTTGATCTCCAAAATTGAAGGTAGAAAAAGAGATTTCAACTTCAATTTTTTACTGCTGTTCAGTTAAAGAGGCATCCACAAAAACAAGTAAAGAAAATACCAACATCTGGTAGAGGGGATGTCATTGACGTTTACAATAAAATTGAAAGAGAAATATAGCCGAGTAAAATAAAGGACAGAGTAAAATACAGCCAAGAAAAACTATGAACAAGCCATTTATTGGCTGGATTAGTGTTTAAAGACAGAGAGAGGTTAATTTGGGTTTTGTTGTGTGTGAAAGAGAAAGAAAGTTTTCAGTTTATTTGGTCAGAAACACACAGTCATCAAACACAAAGTCATCAAACACACATTCATCAAACACACAGTCATTAAACACACAGTCATCAGTGCTGGAACAAATGAATTCAAAGTATGAAGGGAGTCCATGTATGCAGAAAATATGTTGTACAATAGAAAGACTGAAAGTGCTACAACTGAGTGTCCACTGGTGAACTGAAAGTACTACGGCTTGGTGTCCCCAGGTGAGCTGAAACTGCTACAGCTGGGTGTCCGCAGGTGAGCTGAAAGTGCTACAGCTGGGTGTCAGCAGGTGAGCTGAAAGTGCTACAGCTTGGTGTCTGCAAGTGAGCTGAAAGTGCTACAGCTAGGTGTCTGCAGGTGAAATGAAAGTGAAACAGCTGGATGCCCACTGGTGAACTGAAAGTGCTGCAGCTGGGTGTCTGCAGGTGATAGAAAAGAAGACCCACAGATATGAATGCAGCTGGCTCGAGATCAGCTGCTGAGACAAACAGTCCGAACACTACAGCAGCTGGAGCCTTTAAGAACAGCCAGGAAATCACAGTGAAATATTCAGACCCTCTGAGCCACAAAGACTTGGGCATAGAGTTTACTGACATTAATTACATTCTCAGAAGAATTGAATCAGAGCTCAACCGACCATACAATGAGTGGCTGGCAGCCTTTGAAGAGGTAAGTACCATGTTAAAACGTCATTGGCATTGGTCATACTTCTTGACACATAAAACTACCTTGCTGTAAATCAATGGCCAGCCAATCCGCTGCCAGGCATGATAAATTTTGCAGACTGACTCATACTAGATGTATCACAAATTTATCCTTTCAATTTGTGTTTCTGTTCATTCATGTTCAATTTTGGTGTTTATTTTATTAATTAGGTGTAATGACATGAGAGCTTTAAAGAGTTGAGATGTGATTCAAATGGCCTGAAAAGTCATTTGGGTTAGCTATCCTTGCTGTAAATTATCAAAGCTTGCTTAGCAAAGGGCTATAGCTCAACTTGGCAACATTCATGTTATTAAAAAAAATTAAAATACATTTTTAAATGGTTTTTTTTTACTGTACCGGAAAATAATAATGAATAAAACTCAATAATCAAGATTGAATAAACTTAAAATAATTTTTTAAAATACAAATTTTGAGACTGGTAAATATCACATTCTGCAATTTTATTCAATTCTCCTTCGATTTTTAAAAATATTTTAATCATCCTAGCTTGCTAATAATCTTCTTGAGACCTTAGAAAATCATGCACAACTTCTCAATGTTTGTAACTTAGTTTAAAATAAGATAAAAACATTGGTTTCTATCCAGCAAATAATAGCAACAAAGTTTAGAAGTAAGTTTTAAAAATCATATGTCTGGTAGTTTGGTAGCCTGGAACCTGAAAAGACTTAATGCCTAACAAGGGGTTACACAACAAGGTGGCTCTGGCAGCACAGTACAGGGAAAACAGAGGGTGCAACGCTGCTCATTATGTTAGAATTAGTAATCCTTAAAGTCTTTGTACAATATAAATTCAGTGTATCAGAACAAAATCTTACAGTACTATTATCATTTTCTCTAGAAAAGTTTTTTTTATTTCAAGCATAAATTCCAATGAGTTTTATGCATTTCAATTATGTTATGGGTTAAGGAAGGTTTGAAAATTGAATGAAGTAAATGCTTGTAAAACCAAAGTAAATGCTTAAAAAGCCAAAGTCATCTGTTTGAAAAGATAAAATGATTAACAGCATTATAAAATATCCTTTAACATTAAAATTTGTGGTCCCATCTGTACAACACAGTTTATCACCACATGTCAATGGTTTATTCCAAAGTTTAGCATGCGACCCTACCAGAATACAAGAAAGTTAAAGCTGAAATGAGAAACATATGCTGTTCCCATCACTTAATATCATTTCTTATCTCATTCCATTAGGCAATATAAAGATGCAGCTTGGTATTTTCAATATTTATAAATTCTTTTATGAAAAAAATAAATATGTGGAATAAGGTTTCAAATTTTAGTTTTTTATCTGTACTTTTGAGGTCTCACAACCTGCATTCAGATTCCAACTAAAAACATTTAACTTATATGTATTGAATCCATTATACAGTGATGTCAACTACAAAAAAAAACCACAAACACTTAAAATAAATGACTTAAAATAAATGTAATAGATTCTTACCCTTCTCTTCTGAGCCTTTGATTTTTTCCCTTGATGTTGTACTGATGTTTCTTGTGTATTATCACTATCAGCATTTTCAAGATCCTCTGTAATCTTTTCTTTAACAATGTTTGGCTCCTTCTAGAAATTTAAATTTATTTTCTATGATTTTAAAGAAGTTGAAATAAAAAAGAGGAAAATATTAACTTTAAAAAAAAAGTATAACATTATCTTTTCTTAACCCTCTACTGCCTTTAATGCCTGCTGTCACCTCCTGAATTTCTCACCCCGCCTGCCTACTATGCCGGGCGAAGGCAAGTCAGGCCAATTGTCTTTCGAGCCACCTAGCAACTTAACTACCTTACCACATTTGTCTGTAAGAATTAATTCAAATAAATATAGAAAGAAATAGTGATAATTTTAAAGTTGAAGATATATGTGAAACAGACTATAAAAATGAATACTGTTACACATTAGTTGATAATAATACTAGCCAGCTATGGTGACAGTGATAACTGTCAGTGAATTTTTAAAAATGCAGCGACTGTCAACTTTAGATATTATAATTTAAGTTTATTCTCTAAATAACCCCATTTGGTATCATGAATATAACATTTCATTCATTGTTACAGGTAAAAAAAAAAATTAAACAACAACGCCATCACTTGTTTAATATTTTATTTATTAATTTTTTTTTAAAAGCATATGTTAGACAGGAGGGCAAGTTTTCATTTAAGTAGGTTAGGTAGTCTGTTAAAATAAAGTTTTCTGACACTATAAATATACGTGGATATTAAACACTAAAAATTGCTGCTTTTTAAAGTCATTTAAGGTCCTGAAATAAATGTGTAACTATGACTATACGAAATAAAATCATATACTTAAACATACTTCTTTCTGTAATGTTCTCCTACTGAAATGAGCATTTTCTTCTTCTTGCCTGGCATCAAGCTCTGCTTCAAGTTTTGCTATTTGGTCTGTAGATTCCTTTTTCTTTTTCTTATCTCCTTTAGGAACAGCATTTTTCATTTTCTGAATCTGCGCTAAAGAAAACAAATTAGATGTTCATTAGATTAAGCATAATTTATCAGTGGTCTGCAAATCGCAGCTCCTGAGCCGCATGCAGCTCTTTAATAACCTGAGTGCAGCTTGGCCAGTTGGCCACAAATCAGTTTTGACTCCGAAAAACATGGTTTTTGAAAATAAATTTGACTCTCAAAAATATTTTAATCATCCTGCTGATTTTTGGCTCTTTTGACTGAGTTTGCCGACCACTGGTATAGATAATAGTGAACTCTGCAGTCTTCTGTGCTAGAATAAATGGAAATGCACTCTCCCAAAACATAATAAATGGTAATATAATAATAATAAACTGCACTCAAAACACATCTCTTTAAACTCTACTATCCTGACTGATTCCCCTCTCTGACAGATAGATGATACTGCTGGGTGCCGTCAAGGTCCAGGGCTTGACATTTAAAAAGTTATGGAATGGTTGGGCGAATACACGTTTATTTTGTTTTATTTAATTAATGTAGGTTAATTTTTAAGTTCATGATTATGTTTGTTAAATTGTATGTACAGTAGGTACTTTGACAGAAATTTTAAATATTGTCCTATTGACATAAATGATACATTATTTTAAAGGGCTAGCTATAAGCTTTGCAAAAATACCAATTTCATCTTTCTAGCTTTTATAGAAATGAAGTTATGATTTTTTTGGTGAATTTTTTTAACCCCCTTCTTTATCTTTGTATTTAATTGTAAAAACTTGTGACCGACTTTCCAAATTTCTGCCTTATTTTGCCAACAACTTTTTTATTTGAAAAGATAATGCAACCAAATTTTCAGGAAACATTCTCAATGCAATATACAACTCAATGAACAACAAAACTTTTACATAACATCAAGAATTTGCATTTTGGATAATTTTATTTGTGGGTATGTTACGAAAAAAGTGAATGGAAAAATTGGAACAATCATTATTTCTGAAGAAAAAAAGCAGAAAATATTATGTTTATTTAATTTAAACTAATTTTACTAAGCTTAAGCTATTGTTAAATTTTAAATCAATTGTCATATTTATAAAAAGGTAAGTATTCTTTTTTTATATCTAAAATTGATGGATATAATTATAAATAAAAATTACTCAAAAAAATTAAAATCATCCATAAGTCATAAGACTAATGGTAAGGACACACAGTAGGAAGGGTAAGTATTAGAATGTTACATTAACTTAACAATTATTTAAAATTTATATTTTAATATTTTATTAAATTAAAAAGATACTAATAGGCATGTAAGTGTGGTTGTAATAGTTAGTAATAGTTAAATTTAGTATAATGTAGTAAATATATTCTGTTTAATATCCCTAGCGAAAGGATAAAATTATTATTATTCCTATTATTGGTTCAGTAAAGGAGAACAGATAAAATGTTTAGACATTAACTAAATAAACTTACAGTTTTTAACGTAATTTGATGCTATATTATGTATTAATTTACTATTATACCGTATAATAGCTATTTATGTATATCAAGGGACAAAACTTGTCAGAAATTCAACAGATTACAAAAACTAAAATTTATATAAACTTCTTGAATTATTCGGTTGTATTAACTTCTAATAATATTGTAAAACTGTTTCTCATTTATTAATTGGTTAGTGCTTAGCGGATTTTTCGATATGAACAATAATAAAAATATTTTTATATCATTATATAAAATTGATGAGAAGAGCCATTTCCGACAACCCAAGTTTTATTTGTAAAGGGGGATAACTGGTGACAACTGATAATTTCATTGAAGTTTGAAAATTCATAACTTTTTCTTGCAAGAACCATTCTTAACGAAGTAAAGTTATTCTTTTGTGTGAAGGATCACAGCATTACTACGGTAAAACCACTATGTCCTACGACTTTACACAAAAAAGTATTAAGCCATTAAAGTATATACCGATACAAAATAATAAATTTGATGACAGTCTCAAAATTCACCATCATGCAAATATATCGCCGTGTTTGGAAAAATATGCGCTCTACGTCACTGATGACAAAACAATTTATTCTTAGAAAACTGTGACGTAAAACGCAAAACAACGAAGTCCTCCCCGAGCCGAATGTAAAATGGCCACAACAGTTTTTCCGTCATTTTTCGGATGTGCAAACCGCGTGCGCGTGAGACCTTCAAAGTACCTATGTACAGCATGGTGAGCCCAGCCCTAGGTTGGGGTACTACATTATAAAAAACTTCTTATAATAATAATAAGGAACAGTCACAGCGTAAATGGCCACCTAGTTGTACCTATTATATAAATCGAATTTTGAAAAACGTTAATTTGCAAATAAAACACTAATACTATCAATTATCAATATCGTCATGAATTGCTCATCATTATTATGCAGCCCTTGTCACGCCTTGTGAGTGCCTTGTCTGACACTAAAAGTGAGGTAGAGGCCACATTAACTTTTTACTGTAATTAAGTGTAATACTGTAACTGAAGGCAGGGCTACGCTGCTACGGACAGTAAATTGAACTGCAATCTGCAGTTACACAATACTGCATTACTCTGGCCTGGAGTCTGTCTGAGACTACTGAGACTGAGAGTGAGTGAGTGTGAGCCTCACCACACATCATTAAAACCCTAGAAAAGTAGTCAGTCACAAAACAAAACACAATCACAGAGTTGAATGAAACTTACAATTCAGTCATGTTAATATTATTTAATTTAATATAATATGAGTCTGACACAATGATTGATGACAATATTTGAATATTCAATTCAATATTTTCAAATAAATTTTGAAATTATTCAAATTCAAATTGCTTGCGGCTTGCGATCGAGTCACTTCTCGTGCAATAAAAGTAAGCCACTGGCACATTTTAGTTTTTAGCAGGCCTAAAAATGAAATTTTAAAAATACCTTGCATATCTCTCCTTTCCTTCTTATGCTTCGCTATCAAATCATCTTCAGTTTCAATATTCTGAAGCCGTTGCTCAATGGCATTTAAATTATCTTCGCCAGTAGCCATGTTGAGCTTAAAAAAGCAAAACAATATTGGATCTTCAATTTAAGGAACTAGTAAAGTTTTACGGTGCAAATATCTTAGTGACCAAATACAAACTATTTTATTACAAGTAGTTATTTATTAACTTTAACTTTAAGCAATATGTTGAAATTTTAATTTATAAAAAATTTAAATTGCAAATTAATGTAACACAACGTGAATAAATTGCTTATAAGTAATATTCTTGGAATCTGCAGTCCTTGGTAAGAACAAATTAGCTGATTGCTTTATTAAATTAAAACACCGTAAGATAAAATAATCTTACTTCCGTAAATATAAGTGGTGCTACATCCATGAACACTAACTGATTTGTATTTTTTTGGAAGATCATTTTTTTATAATGGTAAGTCTAAGCTTGCATTAATGAAATCTCTGTAATTTTATGTATAGTACTTCTCTTTTATATTTCTTTAACATATTAAGTACTAAGGGGACATTTATATCAGTTTATGAGTGTGTAAACTCAGAGTCAGAGTAAACTCAGAACTGTGTTAGTCACAGTAAGTTAGTGTTCTTAAATTACTTAGTACTTAGACTTAGGCCTAATAAACAACTTAAGTGAAAGTGTCACTGTTTTGTGTGTGGATGACTGTTCATCAGACCTAAAACCGGTGAGTCACACACACTGAAGCTGAAAGAGGAGTGGGAGAGTTGATGAATATGTACTAGTTCGGTTGCTAGGTGCCCCAAACGAGCATCATACATGACAATCCGCCTGAAATGTCTTGCGTGGTAACCAGATACTAGTCCGAATTTGGGAGTTACAGAGGGCACTAATGGCATCAGTATCAGGGTTAAAAAAGAATATTTTTAATAGAAACGTTATGGTATTTTTTCTACTTTAAAAATTATTTCTTTTAATCGTGGACACATTTTTATTGACCAGTTAAACGTTTACAATCCTAATCATTGATATAGGATGCAAGTGTAGTCCATTAATTATTTAATAAGCTTTGGTTCATAGAGCATTTTATAAAGATTTTGAAATAAATAATTAAAGTTTTGTTTGTTCACTAATTGACATCCAAATGTTGAAGTTTTTTAAAAAGGACACCTTAATGTCATTGTTTATTTCATCACCACTACTAATCTAATATAATTTTGAATAGTTCCCTAACAGCGAGATTGAAAATATATACCATCTTTTTCTTTATGATATTAATAATACTAGTATTCAGCATTACTTTTAGTTTTAAAGAAGAATTATTTAAGATCTGATAACTAGTTTTTGTCTAATTTCAGTAATTTTAATAGGTCTTTAAGAATGGTCTTCTCCAACTGCCAAACTAATTTCAATTATAATTTGCTTCATTTCAACGCCTCTCCCCCTCCCCCCCCCCTCTCCTTAGTTTAGTATCGTACTAATGTATTAAGAAACATGGTATCACTTGGTAATGAGGGCATCAATTGATACTGATGGCATCAATTTGCTTTACTGAATATTAATAATATTCACTATAATGCAATCATAAAATAAAATGTCCTTATATATGTTAATACCTAAAAATACGTTCAAATAACCAAAATACTATGTATATTTAGTTTGAAATTGTATTCATTTTATTTTACAAATCCTCAGCATGGACGTTTAAAAGTTAAATCTACTGCTGAACAACTTGAAGCCAAAAGAAAGGAGCGAGAGAAAAAGCTGCAGTTATATAATGGAGCCAAATCAAAGATATTTGAAAAGGTTTCTTAATATCCCTCTTACAAAGAAGATAAAATATTTAAGTACTTATCCTAATTTTAAGGTGAAATGTTTTGACTTCTACCATCTGCAATCCATGTAGAAAAAAATTGAAAATTGTAAACTTTGATTAGTTATTTTAAAAATCATCAATTTCTGTGCAGACTTTGATTTTTAATTTGTTCTATATCTCTATACCTTTTTAAATGAAACCAAGGACTTGTGATATGGCTAATACATTCTAAATGGTGCAATTTCAATTCAACCCAGGACAAAGCGGCCCAGACAATTGAACTCCTGACAATTAGGCCCTAACATAAGGACCTAAGTCAATAAGGCCCAGACAAATGGGCCTCCATCAATAAGATCCCCAGCATAAAAGATTACTTGAAAAGAATCGCCTACAACTTTTAATGTGACAGATTTTTCAAAGACAACTAGTTTGATACTACCTATAAACTAGTTAAGAATTTTGACTGACATTATGTAAACAAATGATTCTTTGCAACAATTATGATGTGTTATGGTTTTCATTTTAGTTAATGGATTAATTAATGACGTTCCTTAGTAATGATTATTGCAAATAAAAGGCTGTTAAATTATTAAGGTGCTAATTATACTGCTGTTTATTACATTGATAATGGGACATGATAATTGATGAACAAAACAGTTCTATATGATAATTTATATTTTAAGTAGATGCCATCATCTGACGCGTCATTATATTAAAAAGGTTACTTTTCAATAAACCAATTGGCACCTCTGAGGAGGATGTACCATAGTTGTGGCGGAGAAAGGGCGAGGGAGAAATTGTTATTGTCTCTGTCAATGGAGGTGGGGGAGGGGGTATTAAAGAAAACAGACCCTTTTGTAAATCCAATGAAAAATTTTAATATAAAAGTTTTACCAGTACATGAATTTTAAATGCTTGGATTTTGAAAAATAATGTATTGATTTAAGAAACTTTTTATTGAATCCAGAAAAGAAATGGAGAACTGGATGAAGAGCTGCTTCTTTTATCTGGAGAAGTTTTAGCAGTAAATCCTGATTTTTATACCTTGTGGAACTATCGGAAGGAGACTTTCCTTGAGTTAAAGAAAATAAAGTAAGTACTTGGATAATGCATTTTATTTAAAAATGATACTTTATGAAAATATTTATTATGACATCTTTGCACAAGGAAAGTATTTTAAATATATGTAAGATTTCCCTGTGTTATGAAAATGTATTTGTAACAAACTGTTAAATTTACCAAAAAAATCATTTCTTCAAAAAAGTTAATATTTTTTACTTTTCATAACTATAGATCAAAGGAAGAATTGCAAAAAATATTTCAATCAGAGTTACATTTTCTGGAAACATGTCTAAAGAGAAACCCAAAGTCGTATGGATCGTGGCATCAACGTTGTTTTGTAATGGTCAATATGCCAGAGCCAGACTGGAGCAGGGAACTTGAACTTTGCAATCAATTCTTGCAGTATGATGAAAGAAATTGTAATAAAATTAGTCATTTATTATTTAGTGTAATGCAATGAATTTTTATTGCTCAATTATATGCTATGGACAAATTTATCTCATTCTAAATGTATATTCAATAAAACTAAATAACTTGTTTACACAAGAACAATATTAACTCTCTTTTTAAGAAAAATAAACAATTATTATTATTCTAACTTCAGTGAAATTTAGTTTTACATTTTTTTTTAAAGCTAAAATTAATGTAAATTAATTAGCATTTTTCAATGCTATATACTTAACTAGTTCACTGCTGGGACTATAGAAGATTTATCGTGAAGAGGGCTAATGTATCCCTTGAGGCTGAGTTTGAATTTTCGATGAGCAAAATCAGCAACAACTTCTCAAACTATTCCTCATGGCATTATAGGAGCAAACTTCTTCCTATACTATTCCCTGACCCCACCCAGCCAATGGGGGTTGATGAAAAGGCTTTATTAAAAGGTTGGTAGGGCTATTCCATTTTTAATGAGATAAAATCTGTCTGTTGGCCAGCTTGCCTTAAAAATAATAATTAAAGGAGTGCGCTTCTTAAGGTTCATTAATGTTATGTTTTTATTTAAAACAATAAATTAATAACACAATGTATAAAAATACGAATAGCAAGTTCTCAATAAGTTTCACTCCATGCTCATCTCGGGGCGATACAGTACACACTCTCCCAGTCCACAGAACCGGTCATGCACAACTGTCACCCCAGTTGTCTATTCGTACGGCTATGTTAAATCAATATTACAGTTATTCTCGCCAGTGAGCTGAGCTGTAGACAGTGACAATTTATATTACTACCTTAATTCTTTTGACAGAATATGAACTGGTGCAGAATGGCTTTTTTACTGACCCAGATGACCAAAGCAACTGGTTCTATCACCGTTGGTTAATGGGCAGAGGCAAGTTTAAACCTCATTGTATTTTAGTTGTAATTATTCATTGAGTAAGATTAGCAAGATTGAGTTTCTGAGTAATTTTTTAGAAGATAAATAAGTAAATAAATCAATACTTAGATTTCCAAGGGCACAGTGGTAATATGTAATTCCCATTGGTAACAAAGGAAGCCCAAAGATTATGTGCATTGTGCCTCAGATCATTGTGCTCTTTAAAATATTTTTCAGTATAGTTTAGATGTTTAAATTGTATAACATTTCAAGTCATACACACACCCCTCCCAATATTTAAAAAAAAATTCCATGAAGTCGAATTGTGTGATCTAACTTAAATTGAAATTTCAAAATAGGTGAGCAGAAACAAGCTTTGAACTGTTTCTCTGTATCAAGGACAGATAGATGTGTGATTTTATCTCTCGTCAAACACATTCAGGTTGGAAAATATTTCACTTGTTTGTTTTGTAAAATTTTTCTATACATTATTACTGAGGCTCGCCAATTAAACTAGAACATCATTAACATTCCTGCTGCTTGTATTAAAAAATAAATTGAGTTACTATTTTAATTAATTGGGATTCAAAATAAGTACATACTGTTTTCTTTCAAAAACACTTCCAGCGATCTCCAATTTTATTACATTTAACTTATTCACTATCAAATTTGTAGTTCATTTTCTATACTTGATTTTGTGTGTGTTCCCGTTACCTGTATTTCACGATAAAGTTGTGGCATCCGCTTCTAAAATTGTGATTTACCAGCGATATGAAAAGCTTAATAGACAAAGAATATTGTTGTTTCAGGTGGGAAAGAGCACAGATATTATACTTGAGTGCAATAACAGTATTTTGAAAGGTGTCACATGGCAGAACCAAGAGAACAGCACTCGGTTTTCCACTTTATGGATATCCTTTCATTCAACTTATTTTTGTGTGTGTTTGTGTTCTTAAATATTATAGCAGCTTAATATCTTGTGGAATATTTATTTTCAAGTTAAACTTATTCAATGACATCGATTTCCAATTATATTCATTCGTCAAACATCTGCAAATAATCTTAACCATCACACAGAGCAGATAATGTGACCCTCCCTGAGAATGGAGACCTCTTTATAAAAGTAAAAATACTCCAAGGCGATGAAGAAATATGTTTTTCATCCATGAGCCTAAAAGAAAACGAAGTTCACTGTAGTGCTCCTTCACTAAGCACAGCTGAAGTCAGTAGATTTAGGTAATGTGACTTTATTATTATTAACGGTTAATGTAATGCTTAAATAAAAGTCTTAGCAAATAACGTCACGATTCCTTCAAGGTCATCAAGTGATTTGACAACAGAAAAGATGAAAATGAATCCATTAAAGAAATCAAAGTTATAATTGCGAGTTTCAGCGACTGCAGCAATGTTCTTTTTGAAAAATAAACTTACCTGTTTTTGAAATCATAAGTGAATAAAAACATATAAATATAGAAAATAAAAAACCCATGAAATTATACATTCATAGTTTAAATGGTTAGTCATTATTATGTTGCTGTTGTCAAGATTTTTTTAATTAAGAAGCATTTTTACCCCCTAGCATTTCTGGAGCCCCAAGTTGCTTTCTTGGTATAAGGAATATTTTTGATAAACTTTTGTCAAATTTTACTAGCCAGGAGCTCAGTGTTGTGAAAACAGAAACACTGCAACATGAATTGGAAGCTGTGTCGCAGTTGCTAGAGATGGAGACTGATAACAAATGTGAGTGTTAACAGGGATTCAATTGTTGAAAACTGAGATGACCTCTCACCTAGTCACATTAAAAGAATTACAGATAAAATATTGGACAGGAAAGGAAATTTTATATATTAAGTTTTTTTAAATTATTCAAACTTCTTACAGGGGCAGTTTTGACTCTTGTGCTGCTGATGAAAGCTCTGGATCCTGTCATGTACCATACTGAGATTATGAACAATTTGGACAAGCTGGCTGTCCTAGACACCAAGCGTATAAATTACTACAAGGACTTAAGTAACTATGTGTTTCTCCTGCTTCATTGAATTATAATTCAAAATGTACATCCAAAATTTAAACCTATTCAAAGTTTTCAGTAAAAATAATACAGAGTAAGTAAGCTTAATTTTTTTTATTAAGGAAGTTGAACTCACATAATAGTTTTTATGATAAATGGTTCATGACTCTAAGAAAATTAGTAATTGATTTTGTTGATTTTAAAAAAATACTATTTATGAAGTAGTATTTTTTAAGTATCTCCTCTACTTTTTTACTAATTTTTTTTTTATTATTTAATTTTTAATAGTTGCCCATTAACCACTGATAAAGTATCTTAAATTTTACTTATCTCCTTGGACTTACTTTAGGCAAATAAAAAAAAAAACATATTTGCACATTAAAAAAAAATGGTTTCTTTCTGCAGAGAGCAAATTTATTGTAGAAAACATGATAGATGCACTGGATGGCAGCTTGTCAACTTCCATAGACCTGAGTCAGAGGGATCTCACCAAATTTTATCATTATGAGTTACTTCCACTTGTTATTTCTCTTGACCTGTCCCACAACCAACTAAACGATGTACAAAACTTCAACTACCTTCAAAGCATTATAGTGCTGAACCTTAACTACAATAACTTAAACAGCCTTGAAGGACTTCAGTATTTGCCAAAACTAGAAAGGCTTTTAGTTAGTAATAATGGTATCCTTTTTAAAATAAAATAATTTTTTTTATTGAATGTGAAAAATCAAAATCATTTGCAGGTTAAAAACTGCTGTTTAAATTGGAACAGTGGGGCTCATCAATTTCCAGCACGTTATTATTTATTTATCAAAATTATAATTAATTATCATGAAAGCTTACTATTGGGAGAGCATCTTTAAATTTAAACAGTTTAAAAAGTACAAGTACCATTATTTAGTTTTGATACGAATATGATTTAGTCACTTCTAAGTGTTATGTGGGTAAAAGCACTTGGGCCTAGTCCATGTTAATTTAGATACAGTTTTAATGATATAATAGAGTATATTTATTATTTTATCTGCTTCAACGTTTAAACTATATGAGTATTATGAGTAAAGTTACAAGTTGCTCACAGAGTTAAAACAGTCTGTCACCTATTGTTTGTATCAAATAGGGGCCATAAGGGTCTATTATATATCCCTGAAGGCTTTTGATAGTCAAAAAAATCTAATCACACCTTTGTTTTCAGTCTAACTTTATTTATCTATAAATCAAACTATAGTCACTGGTCCTTATTTATCCTTAACACACAATCAGGACTATCATCACCAGAAAGTCTCAGAGCCTTACAAACATGTCCCAACTTGAAGTTTTTGGATCTGTCGGGAAACCCTGTGTGTGAAAATGAAATCAACAATGAAAGCATTAGAGAGCAGTTACAAGATGTGGACATTGTCTTTAAGGAAACTTCATAGCAGTAAATTAACGGCCAAGTATTGTAGTAGTAGATATTCAGGTGAATTCATGTTGGTAAACACATTATTAAGCGGAAAGCTTGAAAAAATGGATCTTATTATCTGTTCCTAGATTTTAGTTATAGGCTGAAGTTGATGTCATAAGTTATTTTTTTCCTGTTAACCATTTAAAGTCGGGAATGCCCTTATTGGTAATATTACTTGCAAAAAGCAAAAGTATTCATTCCAGAAATTTTTTTTGCAAAATGATGAACAGTGCTTTAAGTAACTAAAAAAATGTCCATTAATTTTGGTGAAAACATTATGAATGGTGTGCTGCTAAATATAAAATATTAAGAGTGATTTATGAAATTAAAATGGGGTGTAAAAATGAATAAGAAAATTATTTTAAATGTAATTTATTTCCCAAAATGTGAAAGCTTTTCATGATATCAAGCATTACTTTAAAGAATGTATTTTTAAAATTCCTCCTTCATTTTTAATAATAAAAAAGTCTTCATTAAATTATATTCAGGTCTTTGTCTTTTCATGCCAAGGCTTTTGATAAATTAGAAATTGATTTGTTACTTCAAATTTTAAGCATAGAGTTCAACCTTATCCTTACTGTTGTAATTTTTTAATAAGAGTCAGTGATGCAAAGTTATCCAGATCAAAAGTGGAATATTTATTCTTGCCCTGTTCATGCTTTAGACCAGGGGTGGTCAACCCAAAACGCCTCGCGGGCCACTTTGATAGCGAGTAAACCATTTGCCGGCTGCGTGTAATAACATTGAATATAAAAACAAATATTTAAAAAAACACCCATTAAATGCTGTATAGGAATAGATATATTCTTAATCTATATAAATAATATAATGCAAAATAGCTTAACAAAATAAAAGTTTAAATATAGATTTCTTTATTGTTTGAATGAAGAACTAATTAGTTTATTTGTAATAATTCAGGCATCTGCGATCTGTAATATTTGACATGATGGGCTGCATGCGGGCCTGGGGTGGCCACCCCTTCTTTAGACTGGCTTGTCCTTTGAAAACTTAACTAGCATTGCATCCGATTGTATTAAGTATAAAATGTCCTTTGAAAACTTAACTAGCATTGCATCTGATTGTATTAAGTATAAAATCCCATGAAAAAACATTGGCATCCATTTATTTTTATTATTATTATTTTTTTAGCATTCTATTAAATGAAAAACCATTTTAAGATAAAAATACATTCCAGCCTCAGATCAGAGAGACTGCATCAGATGATCATTTTGTATTTTCTGTTTTGTATACAACTTGGAAATATCTTGATTGATTTTATATTTAAACTTTGATGACACTCTTAAATGTTTCTTATGCCTGCTGGTGAATCATTATTTTCTGGTCATTTATTTTATTTGATGAAGTTAGTTCAATGCCTTTTTTTTATTTTAAATGTGATTTTAAAAACTGCAATATGTAATTAAACTGATTAAAAATGTGAACTTTAAAAATGTTCTTAAAATGTATCATTTATTGCAAATGTTGTAATATTTGTGTGCTGAATCAGAAGAAATTGTGGGATAGAAATGGGTAGGTTAAATATGTTTTGATTCAGTTGATTATTTAACACTTCCAGAGCAGAAAATGATTTCATCAAATAATTATATTTAACAATTAATTCCTTAGTTTTGTTTAAAACTTAACAAAATGGATTGTTTATAGGTGACCAAAGGATTATTATGAACTGAAAATCACATCTAGAGAAACTATACACAGTCAAATAAAATTAATAAATCATAGTAATGTTCAATGGTGAACTCAATTGTGTCTATTGTTTTCTGCTACTTTTATAATCAGGAGTTAGAACTATGAAAACATTGTGTGGGTAATATAGGTCATAATAGCCTACATCACTGAATCTAAATTTGATCTTTTTTTAATGTACATTGAAGTTTAATGGGTACAGAAAGCAGTTAAAAACTCAACATTTAAATGAAAACAAATTCAATTTTTAATACACACAAAAACATGTTAGCACAGCCTTGATATCCTTAACAAGATAGTAAAATAACCTAAGACACTTGTAGCAAATGTAAGTAAGACACTCATTATTTATTATGCATGTTTTGAAAGAGACAAGAAGCATTAGCAAATGAAATACATTTATAAAAAGAGCAAAAATGGCTTATGTAAAAATATTGATATAGGTATTAAAAGTTAACTTATTTAAAATGTAAAAATGAGATGCTATTTAAAAATATTTTTTTTTAACTGTCTTCGCTTGATCCAGAATCTTCATCTTTCTCATATTCGTCCTCATCATGATCAGATTCCCCATCTGTGGAGAAGTAAGCAGTGCATACTAAATAAGTATTAGAAGGGCTACATTAATATAAATATCATATGCAATGTGAAAGTGGGCTATTGCTTTATATTTATTGTTCTTGATCTTCAATTATCCAATTCATTTTTGGTGTTATGAGCTCTTACGGCTTGGAAGAAGAAGAAAAAAAATCAAATGATTTCTTTATTTAACTTCTTCAACTAAACACTTGAGAAATTTTCATTCCATAAAAAAGAAGCACCATATTAGTTTTTTTTTAAATTCCATAAAATGCTGTGCTAAATATATTTAAATTTAAAGGTCATATTTTAGGAGCACCTGAAACTTTTTTTTCATTTTTAAAGATAAGATTGATAGTGAATATATTGGACTGATAAACTTCAGCGTTGAATAAGGTTTAAGAAAATGCAGACCTGGTTACTTTGGAAGTCGCTAAATAGTACAACACAATTTCAGAATGGTACTTTACCGCCTTAAAAATCATACAAAGCCCTATCATAATGGTAAATAAATAAACATACAGTACAATGCATAAAATATCTATTTGCATCACATGTCTTAAAAAAAGCCACTTCCCAAAGAAGGAGACTGTCGTTTATATATTTATTTACAGTGCTTTATTGCAGTTATAAAAAAGGTGCCCGTTACTGTTACTTTGATAAACGAAGATGGGGTGGAGAAAGATGAAATCAAAAGGCAGGGATTAAAATAGTTTTGCATCATTCTTTGCTTAATGAGAGAATAAAATTAAGGAATGCTTGTGGAAAATTAGGTTCCCTTTACCTAGAGGTGTTTATAAAAATCTTTTAATTTTAGTAGTTACTAAATAATAATAATAATAAAGTTCATTTAAAAAATAAACTTCAAGCGTGTGTTTATGCCAAGAATGACAATAATTGCTAATTGAATGAAATAAGTACATTCGTGATATATCCAGTGGGTGGGGGGTGGTGGGTGATATTTAACGTGGTTATGGCAGATTAGCCACCCTTGCATTAAGCCTAGGTGCCTGATTTTATTTTCTGTTTACATATTATAATCAATAAAACTACCGGAAGCTGTATCAGGAGAAGTGGAGTGTTAGGGTATTAAAATTATACAATGACTTAGTGACTTTTAAAAATAAATTTCAATGCGGCTTACTAGTCTAGATCTTATAAAATATGTAAAAATCTAATGCTGCTGTGTGGCACAGTAGATAATGCAAGCAAATGTGAATATTGACAAAATGTGTCATTACAGCAATTACGCTATATTACATTTGCCGTATCCATCAAGTTTGATGTGAAAATACAAAGCAACAATATGACGATCGACACAATCACTACCATGCACACCCGTATGCTCCTAAGTCAACACCACACCCTTTTCCTCTCTCAGTGTGTATTTAATATAATTATGGATGGCCCCCAACAAATCATATTTCTAAGTTCATTCACCGCGGGATGTCAAATGGAGCTAAAACTGAGAACTGAAAAAGAATATTTTTAATTGTAGAAACTTCTGGAATATATTTTTTCAACCTGGTCTCTTAAAATTGTAGTTCTGACAGGTCTCGGCATACAATTGTAAAAGACATCTCAAAATGGTACATTGTACGCCAAAATTGTAAGAGTAGCCAGGTCGGGAATATGGTACCCTACCCAAGGACAAAAAGAGCAAAGATCATAGTCATAGGATCACATTATGAAAAGAAAAGTACCAAAACAGGATATTTTTTCTATGAGCCCCAAATACTGTACAATTTATTACAAAATAAAAAACACACATGGACACACTTCTTTCAACTTTTCTAGTAATGCTATGGCACTATTTTACCTGATGATTAATTTTGTCTTTTGGGAAAACATTCTTAACTGAAATCACCTTTCTTTTATGTCATAAGCCACTTATAATTACACAGATCTCAATTGTAGTCCGATTCTCAGACAGAAAAAAATACTCAGGCCTAGACGCAGAATAAAAAGACTTTCTGTTTCATTATAATTAATAAAAACAAAGATTCATGATCTCTCTTTCCCGCAGACATCCTGACTATGTGGGCAGCCATGCTTGGTAACAATAACTGAATGGTCATTGAATGCATTTATTAAGCAAAATTATTGTCAGAAACAAGAGCAACTTTAATTATGTGTCTCACTATGCTGTTGATTTAGTGATTATGATTATATTTTTGAAGAAATTTTGTGGCAAATGTTGACTAACTTTGGTCTTGTAATAAACTTGATTCACATTTTTTAAGATTGAGGCACTTTAAGAACTTAGAATTAGTAAATATACGACCTGTAAGGAACATGATTATTGAGATCGAAGGGGTTAATAACTGATGTAATGTTGAGAATCAAAGTATGCTTACCAACTTTACATCTGGTGTTCATCCAGTAAGCTAAAAGGTCCCCATCATCATCATTAAGGAAGTTGGTATCCACCATGTCTGCTCAGATTTTAAAAGTATTTAATTAGCCTTATTTAATGCCACTGTGACACTAAGCTGAATCCAATGTCAGTCTTATTTTTTTAAAAGATATCTCATAAAAATTATACCATGTTTTAAATCTAAGTGTTTTGTTTAACTCAGGAATTAAACGAATTAAACATATAAACTTGCTAGTTTAATGTGTCCCATGTTCTCACCCTCAGTATAGCCATATTCTGCATCTTCATTCTCAAAGAAATGGGGATCTTCATCAGGGTAATCATTTCTCCAGTTGCTTTCAGAATTACTGTCATCACTTTCATCATGCACTAACTCCCGATCAGGGTTGTTTTCATTGTCGTCATTGACAAAGTCATCACACAGTGCTGTCACTGTTAGGACAGCTTCCATGTCAAGGTCACTGAGGTTATTGTGTGCATAGTAGAGGTCATAAACAAATTCACTCTCATTCTTTGGAGGTGACATTACCCTCTTGCTGACCATCGGTACATTGTTAAGAGTAATTCCACAAGGTGAATGCTGATATGTAAAGAGAAATAATTTGAGTTAGTTCAAATCTGTAACTGTAATTTTTAAAAAATAAATTTCAAAACAGTAAAAAGACAGTCATGCTGTACCTAAATTCAAAATGAGGTTTCTGAAGTATCTTCAAGTCAAAAAGAAATTTTAAAAATGAAATATTTCTTATGAATCTTACTTGGTTTATAACTTTTGAAGTATCATCTTCTTCATCATTTTCGACATCATAAATGCAAATCACATTTTCTTTCACTTGTGAATCGGGATTACTTAAATCCGTAGTTGGACTGTTATTTTCTTCAAGACATTTGGTGTTTTGGTGTTTAGTTAAAAGCATATCAACTGGTGATGAATCCTTTGAGTCATTACTTGTGTTTGCATAGTCAAAAGCATTGTATTTGTTTGTGTTATTTTCTTTATTTTCTTTAACTGCCCGGCAAGATTCAGCTTCCCCGTGTTTTCTTTTTTTAAAACTTCTGACTGCCTCCTGGTCTTTGGGAAAAGAAGCTATTTTTTCTATTTCATTTTCATCATCTAATAAATCTACGTTTAGCGTCCTTCTGCTGCATGTGATGCGTAATCTATTGGCACGAGAGGTCTGCTCCTTTTCCTTGCGCAGCTCTGTTGTGAACTCAGATTTTCGTGTGGGGTGCTTGAAATGAGACTTGTGTGAATGTAGATTTTTCTGTTTGATAGCTTCTTTAATATGCCTTGATACAGAATCATTCTGCAAATGAAAATAGACATTGAATAAAAATCAACGAGTGACATAAATCAATGTAGCACAGCTGACATAGATGGATGAGAATTTTAGTCATGTTATTTAACAATAAAATAGCAAGATTTAAACTATTAATTTTGATTTTCAACAGAAGAGCTCTGAAAATAAATTATATAGAAAAGAAAGGTACTTTACTGAATATGTTTCATAAGGAATGATGTCGGTGACCAGAGCAAAAGCTCTTATGGACACCCCTAACCCCCCAGAGAGCCTTAACCAGCAGAATCTCCCCTCCTTTTACAGAGGGAAGATGCCACAAGGCAGCTGCATATGAATGTTTGGGTCTAGTGGTGAAACATCTGGCTACCCAATGACCCCAAAGAGGTAGCTTCCTTTACTAAAGAATTCAAAGTTGTTATATGCTAATAAAACAGATCACAAGACAGTGCTGATTATTTCTAACCCAATGGTAGTAACTTTATCTTTATATGTCAAGTAGAAAAAAAGTAACTGCATTTTTAGTGTTTTAGTTTTTCCTTATATATTTGTCCTAACTTTTTCATTTTTTAAGGTAAAGCAATGAAAAGAGAATGTCAAAAAAGACTGATTGGTTGGGAGAGCTCATATTATTATTGAATTTGACCAAATTGTCTTTAACAGCACAAAAATACTCACAACCTGCTCATTAAAAATGGAAAGGCATTGGTTAAGCTAATGCTTCAAAACTAAAATTTATGACCTAATACTAATGTGAACCCTAAAACCATGTGAATGTGTTCCTGTGCTATTATGTTCTGTAGTGAGAAAATCTTAAATTGGAAAAAAAAAGATTAACATTATTTTTAAAATATTAAAAATAATGAAAACCCAACTAACAATTTCATCGAATACACTTTTACACACTTTATTACAGGTTCCATTGAAAATAAAATCTAAAAGATATCAGAAAATTCAAAATTCATTTTCACATGACACCAGCAAATAACCTTGTTTTTAAATATTATAATTAAAATAGTCTCATCTTGAATTATTATGATTAACTACATAATTTGCCACATTAGAAAATTTTAATTTAAAAAATCCATCAATCTAAACCATTCCATCAGCGTAGTCTACTAATATATATTAAAAGAGAATAGTTAACCCTAGTCTCAAGTAACAATCCGTGGTGAAAAAAAGGGGAGTTCACTCGACAGAAACTCAAAGGACCTGTACTGTAACTGTAAAGCGGCATAAGTTGACCGACATATACAGAAAAATTTTATAAAGAACTCCAAACCAACAGAAAGTAAAGGTGTCATGTCATTTCATTTATATTAATTAATTTATGTTAAGCCTAAGCCCAACCAACAGCAATTTAATTTAAATTAAGTTTTAGAGGCATATGGCTTATTAAGCCATTAAGCCATACTGACTTATTGGTACACTAACATGGTAATCCCTTATTTTGACGCATTTTATTATTTCTACAGAAATAAAATAAAAAATCAATTTTTACCTTACGGAACTACATTAAAACACTTCAGTGGATATTATAACATGTATTTATCGTTTTCCGAATGTTTTGTCATTGGTTTTAAACTGAAATTTTAATATAAAACATGTATTTCCAGTGTCTGTCAATTGTTTGTTTTGTTTTGGCGCCAGATTTTTTGCCAGTCTCAGACCACATGTATTATTCATACGGTTAAAGTAATGTAAAAATAATGGACAATTATGTCAGATTCGGGGCACCAGCTTACACTGGGGTGTAAGGACCGGGCTCTCTCGAGCGCTGAAGGTCCCATCGGTCGCTCTTTGATGTCAGTTGAATCCTATTACGTCGAGACTCTGAGCTTGGCGTTCTGTTGCCTGGCCCACTGTTTCGCGGTTTCTCTGGTCAGCTTACATCACCCCTGAAACTCCTACGTAGTCATTTTTTGATATAGTGACATAATGCCAAGTCCCGGTTACTTTTGGTCAGATAACTTTATTCACAAGTTAATAGTGATGTGTGTGTCCGCTGCCTTGGTAATCAACTCCAAATCCTCCCCCCTCCTCACTACCATGGCTTCAACTTTAAAGAACAAAATGGAATGCAATTATTGCAATGTGACTTGTAAGCTGGCTACCTACAATCAAGGTATTGATAAACAGATATGGAAGTGTTCAATTTGTGGTTTGAGGAAAAGTATACGAGATGGCTCATTTTTTACCAGGAGCCATCTACCATTATCTAAACTAGTCATTCTCATGTACTGTTTCGCCAATGATTTTCCTCAAGATGCTACAAAGCATGAGTCACAAATACAGAACCAAAACACGGCGATTGACTGGTTTAATTTTATTCGAGAGGATATAGGGATATATCTGAACCAGCATGCAACTCAGATTGGTGGCTTTGATGACAATGGGGAGCCCATGGTGGTTGAGCTTGACGAATCCAAACATTTTCATAGGAAATACCACAGGGAGCGTGGCGTCAAGGCCACTGGGTTTTTGGTGGAATAGAAAGGTCCACTGGAAAATGCTTCCTAGTGGAAGTTCCAGACAGAACAGCTGGAACCCTGGAAAACATTATCATCCAAAAGGTTTTGCCAGGGACACACATAATAACAGATGGATGGGCAGGCTATAGAAAAATAGGACAATTGTCCAATGGGATATTCATGCATTCCGTTGTGGTGCATGAAAGAAATTTTGTTGATCCCAACGATCCAGAAGTGCACACACAAAACATAGACAATCTGTGGATGCGCGCCAAACGTAAACTGAAAAGACATTACGGAACAAGTGAGACATTGTTGCCATCATATTTAAAGGAGTTTCAGTTTTGTTGCAATATCACAAAGTTTAAGGTGTTCAACGAACTTTTGATTGTGTTAAAAGGACGATACCCTGTTTAAAGCATTTTAAACAGTTCAGTTTTTTTCTTGGACTTCTCAGAGCATAAAAGGTAAGATCTTTTTAATTTATTTGTTTTGTACCATTTAGTCTTTGTGTTACCGGTAGCTGAAGAGGACTTTTGCCGACGTCGTTAAATCTCCTATCGGATTGTTATTGCTTTCAATATTTCTATAATGTTCCATGATACACATAAGGGCCATCCATAAATGACGTCAAGGAAATTTTTGAACCCCTCCCCCATCATCACAAATCGTCCAAAATGTTAGCCCCCACCCTCAAATATAACCCCCCCCCTATAAAAAGTCACTGTGTCCACTAATGACCTTTTAAAGAACGAAGCGGCTATTCGCACTCGGGTACCAGAACTGAGAGGTTGGGATTAAAAAAACTATTTAAAATATTTTCGACGGATTTGTAAGACAAAATGAGGTATCAAATGAAAGATAATGGAATGGACTATACGTTTGTAAACTTGATTCTTCAGTTTAACTAAAATAAACTACCACAAATGACATCCGAATAGTATTTAAATTTAGTCAAAATGGACCCAGACACGCACCGCCGCCATTTGGACCCGGGTCCCATTAGACTTTGAAGAAATTCACCTCCCGTGGATATCAAATTACTGCACCCGTGTTAGAAATATTTCACTATAACAGTGGTTCTTAACCAGAGGTAAAAGTACCTCCCCAGCCCTGAGGTATGGAAGACCAGAAAATAGTATTCAGTGGCGTAGCTAGGAGGCTGCGGACCGCACCGGGTGACACCATCTCAGGGGTGACAAAAAGTTGAAAAATTGCGTATATACAGAGCATACACTGCTTACAGAGCATACACTGCTTACAGAGCATACACTGCTGTGTCTAACCGAATATCTATAAAACGATTACAGATGACAAATTCATTTTCCACCCATGTTACCAATCAAAATGCGGTTTTATTTAAATTTCAAGGTTGTTCGTCGGCAATTAGGTTACCTTATTATTAGATCAGAAATCCTCCGTTTTGAATATCCAATATTTATTAGTGAAACAAGACCTTTATTTCACAGTAGTAAACCGATAAAAGATACCTAAAATATGTGAGAACTTAATATTTAAAATTGTTAGCCCACCACTTGTTTAGAAAGAAATATCGGACACATAATTAAAGTAATAAAATAAATACAACATATTTATTTTAATCTAGATACATCCAATTGGGCAAATTTTATAAGGTATCTTTAAGGACAGAAGAGTTCTCCACATTTTACCACAATGGCGCCGTGAAAGACAAAAGATTCATGAAAATGTACTTCTTTTGATCTCGTAAAATGTGTTAAATTGTTGTTGTATTCCAACAAAAAGATGGTACTTTAATTTTAAAAATACTTTTAATGAAATTCCATGAGGTAAAAATGAATTTTAAAATTTATTTTTCTTGAAATAATAATTTGCGTCAAAATAAGGGATTACCCACTAACATACATAAGATAGGTACCCCAATACCGCTAGCGCGGGGAAAAAAAACCCGCCGGCTTTGCGTGGTACATTGCTGTGACGAGCCGTGAACAGCCGGTTGCGGTATATGTCGGGCGTTGTCGTTCCTATGCGTCATTTTCTAAAAATAAACAAGTTTCGGTCTTAAACTCTATTCGCTGAAGAATTCTGGTCACGATGGTATAAATGCTGTGTCATTCTGACCTGTCTCAAACGAACAGTTGGAGCACTTACTGTGGGTAAGTTAAAAGTCATGTTGATGGTTTTGTATAGCGAATACGAATAAAAACTTTAAGACGAGCTACCTTGATCACTTTAACATTAAAAGCATTTATTATTAACATTACTGGCTATTTCTAGAATTTATGATACCGAGCGAGCAAAAAAAATTCCCAATGTTATGAAAAAAACGGCGGCCATCTTTTTTACATAATTTTTTTGACCGGAGGGAGGTGAAATTATTTGGAAATAAACGCTTTAAATAAAACATTTCTTAATCATTTAAACATCTGATTAAACAAAAGTTTTTGATTCTAACATGACTAAACAATATAAATGTATACACAAAAATAATAATTTGCTTTAAATTAATTGTTTGTATCATTATTCTTCATAAAAAAGAAATTGATCAATTTGCAAATAGGAATTCCTCTTCTTCAACAGCAATAACAATGATTACAACGTATTTATTAGCTATTAATATTAGATAAACTAAGACTATTAGTACTAGTTATAAGGGTGTATCGATAGACCTATATTCATACTAGAATTGAATTAATGAAATAAATAAATTTTAATACTAGGGACATTTCTTTTATGTATGATTAAATTGCAAACAATCTTCTTCATTTTTTTTTCATTCTACTTAGTACTTCTACTTCTACACTAGTTATTATTCTATTATTATTAGATAAACTAAGACTACTAGGTATAAGGGTGTATAAATAGACCTATATTCATACTACAATTAAATTAAATATATTTTAACACTGGGGACATTCCTTTAATTTATTTTGTCTACTTCGGGTGATTTTTGTTTAAAAATCAATTTATAATTGCAATGTCATTAGCTCATACTTAAGAATTTTCCTTTGTTTTTTCAATAGATTCCACACATGAGGCCAGGCATTGCAACCTGGAGGAGACCAATAAACAACCCAATTTGATGTTGACATTGAAGTTGTTTTTAATCTACCAATCGATGAGAATGAAGTGTTGCTGCTAGAGCTCCGGAGCACGAACCATGTCCTCGTTTATTTTGAGACAGTTGCTCTGTCTTTAGGATATGTTAAGACCACTGTTAAATTGTTTTGTAAGTTGGAATTATTTGGCATAGATCATGAAGAAATAACATTGTCAAATTTAGTTTCTGATGTTCTAATGGGAGATTTTCATTTTGTTAAATTGTGAATGATTGAAATTTATTTCAATTTTCAGGTCACTAATTTTAAAATTTAATTATGAAATATTTTGTATACTTTCAGCTGGACAAGGATACCATCTTTTGTTGTAGACAAGGAAACTATCCATTGCTGTGGACTGTGGATAGCTATATTGTATTGGATGTTGTTGTGTTTTGTATTTAAATGTACCGGTACAACAATGTTGACGAGAGATTAATTTAATAACTTGTATATATAAAATGTTCTGAATTATGTGTTTTGCTCTGGAATATTTTAATAAATTTTGATTCTCACTATCTATTTGTACTGAAGATTTCATTGAGTTAGCATTATTAGTTTAAAAGTAATTTAAAAAAATGTACATTAATGTCGACAGATTACATTACATTTTTGAATTTGTTACAGCATGATTTAAATTGCCTTTGTAATACTTGAATATTCTATTACTTGTGGGTCGTCACTAGCTATTTGTAGTGAAAATTTAATTGTAGTAGCTTTATTAGTTTAAAATTATCTATTTAAATTTAAGTACCGGTATAACAATGTCTCGGCTGCAGGCTCTTTTCATGAAATATTTTTTCTAACAGTGCATAAATATTTCTGTGTTCATTTTATTTATTTTAAATTTACCTTACTTTTAGATGGACATTATCTGTTTGTATTGAAAATTTTATAGCAGTAGCTTTATTAGTTTAAAAGTTATGTATTTAAATGTAAAAATGTCTCGGCCGTGGTTGCTTTTCATCAAATATTTTTTCTAAAATTGCATAAATTTTTCTGATCTGTATTTCATTTATTTTAAATGTGCCTTACTTTTAGATGGACATTATCTGTTTGTATTGAAAATTTTATAGCAGTAGCTTTATTGGTTTAGTAATTATGTCACTTTTTGAAAAATTAAATTTTCCGCCAATTGTCGTTATCCACGCCATTAAAGTCATATTTAATAAAATATAATAAGTTAATTCACATTTCATGTATTTTGTTTTGTTAAACACTGTATTGTAAATGTCTCCTCCAAATTTGAGAGCTCTAACTTTAATAGCCAAAAAGATACAAGCAAAATAGTAGTACAAAAAGTGTAATAATGCGATCACAGTTTTAAAACTTAAATACAAAGCCGAATAGTGGGGAAAAATAAATCACTAAAACATTCATAACTTTTCTTCTATAAGTCATAGATGGATTATCTTGGTGTCATTGGAAAGCTTAGAGCCAGCTCTTTCCAATGATATGCTATTTGTCTATGTCTGATGTATTTGAAAATTTGACTTGGAGTACCTACATAAGACTTTCTTAGTTGTAATAGTTCTTTCGGTAAATGCAAAGAGATCTGGCCACGTTTTTTACCATGGCCGCTAACTTGATTGCCGTGACCCATAAAATTAAGAATAAAACGTATAAAAATAATGAAAAAATTTCCAAAATGTATCCCTAAACTCTAAACCTAACCTGAACGCCTAAAGTCTAAAGTCATCAGCAACATAATAATAAAACAGGAACTTAACAAAACACGCAAATGACGTCATGGCCTGATCTCTTAGCATTAGCACTTCTTTCTACTTCAACTCTTTGCTCAAGTTTAGTTTAGTTTTTAGAGACATCCATTCATTCATGATCATGATCACCTTCGAGTTAATTGTACCAGCAAAGGAAAAAATGCTTTCTATGTCTGGTGTCTCGGTGTGCCGTATCCTTTTACATGATACAATAAGCGCCTCAGCTGGATCTTCATCTATTCTTCGTTTAATTCTTAAAACTGAGGTTGTCATCTCTGCCAAATTTGAAGTAGGCTAGTAGGCAAAGCCTAGGCCTATTTATTGTAATTAAAAATTTAATTAGTTGAAGACTGAAGAGTTGAAGATTAGAAATCATAAACATACACTTCCGTGTTTTCCGGTGCACATTTATTTTTTAATGGGATAAAATATTCACCCAACAATAATTGCTTCTACAACTTATTATTTTTTTAACAATCCTTTTCAAAGGAATTTTTATTATTATCAGATCTTCTCAAACAGTGAATTTCTTAGCTTTGTCTATATTACCTTAACTTTAAGCTTTGAAAATGTTTTCTGACAATACTGGACATGAGAAACTGATAGTAGTGATAACAGACCTATTTTTAAACATACTTTAATAAAAAGTTACAGATGTTTAGATATCATATAAATGCCTTTTCATGAAGTCTGTTAAACGTCAGAATATTTAACACACATGATCAGAGGCGTTGGAAGTAGGGTGGGTTTGGTCTGTCCAGGTAGCAATATATTCTTCATATTAAATCATATTGAGTAAATGGCATTCTCGGCCAATGACTGCAGAGTTGAGATTGTTTGCTTATTGTTTTTTGTTTTTTTTTTGGTGGGGGGTGCTTTAGATTTTAGAGTTTTTGCAACTGGAATCCCTATTTTCATCATCGCCGAGCAAAGATTTTAATGCCCCAAAGCTTGATGCAAATGAAAACAACTCCAATAAATATTACTTGGAATTTGCTTATTTGAGCAGTATGACTATGGTGGCAGCTTGATAATACCTTTAAATTCAGCCAGGTCCTAATCTGAAATTGCTTAAACTTCGCTGGGTTCTAGCAGGATACATTTTTATACAATTTTATTTTTAATTCGACAACTCCACATGCATCACATGGATGATGAGGTGGCGACCCATTTCAAGGCAGGGTCGTCATTTCAGTTTTTCAGGGGGTGGGGATGCAAAGCTTGGCTGGCTTGTTGAGTTGTTTATTGCAACAGTACATAGCAATTTAAATAAAAACTAAAAATTCAGACACCCCAGACCTACCCAAATGACGTCCCTGCTCATATGTTTGGAACAATGGTTCTAAAATGACACCCACTTCTCACTTGGTAATTTATTACCAGCGTCCATTACCTACCTATGACTAATCATATGTTCAATGAAACTGAAGCTTTTATGAGCTACCCGGGGCTCCAGTTGAAAAGTATGTGGTGGCTTGCTGATTAGGGGGCACCGGCCACCGGATCCCCTCGGCGTTACCCGCGGGAACAAAACTACCGTTGCGTATTCTGCGTGGGCAGACCAGGGACATGCATGGTAGCTGCCGGAATTAAGACAGCACCTACATGGCTGCCAACTGTGACGTTTTAAAGTTGGAAGTAAAGGCAGAGACAAAGTAAGGATCATGATTACAAGATGCCGTTAATGGATATGAGGCGAGAAGCTAAGGTGGAAGCCTCTGGCCGATGATTCTAAATACGCAGCCCTGGCAAAGCTGCTCCTAGCCAACTGTTTCGTCCCAGCTACTTCGCAAACTAGTTGTGGGGTGGAAACCCACTGTAGAGCCCCTCTTAGGGGGCGTCCGTCACTTCCTCAGGATGGGTGGGGGGAGATATTGGGACGTTAAAGCACCATCCCGACTCCCTGTGAGAGTGGGCTGCGAACACTTTAAACGCGGCGTTTTCAGTCGACCTGACGTCCCCGGGCTCTTCCTCTGCAACGTCGATCAAGCGGTTGCGAGCGGTCCAGGTCCAAGAAAGTACCCGGCGTGCCGCCTCGGTCCGGCGTCAGGGAGACCCGGCGCCTGGGCTGTGTGGAGGTGCGTCGGGGAGGGCATTTTAAGAGCTTACGCTCGACGGCCCGCCGACACCATTTCCCAATGTAACATATTAACTACCTAGCACCCCCCCCCCCACACACACCCCGCCCCCCCCAACTCACCTATACCACATTTTGTTCTAAATTTCTTTAACAATCATTTTTTGTGCCAATAGGGGAAGCAATTCTTAAATACTACGAAGTTTACTAAACTGCCGAAGCTACTATTTTTGTGAAATACGTCATTTGAATCGAGAAACTATGGCGGACATCGACAACTTCCTCGGTGTTCGTTTCTAAGGAATAAAAATATAATCAAATTATTTAAAAAATTGAACAAACGCAATACAATTTCCACTAATGTTATAGATTCAACAATAAATAAAAGTGATATGGATACCACGGCAAACTTAGAAGGAGCATTTCCTAGGTTACTTTGTTTTGCACACTTTTTTTTTACTTAGCTTTAATTTTTTTTAATATTTATATTTATATTCATTATAAATAGTTATAATTTATATATTAAAATATATAAAAAAAATTATTATTTAAATAAATAACTGAAGTGAGTTCAGATTCAGTGCGTCAGTTACTAGTTACTCACAGAATGTAACTTACTCTGTCTCAGCTTTCCAAAACAATGAAAGTGAAAGTAAACACAAACTCATTGAAACTCAAACATTTTATGCGCCAGGAACTTAAAAAGTTCAGGGCGTGTTATAGTTTTCTATCATTTATGAAGATGTGAGTGTTGTAAATGGGGGCTATTTTTCTGCATCACTACTTTACTGTAGGAATTTATTAAAGTTAGCAAATCATCAATACTTTCATCTGTAATGGTTTGTTTAAAAAAATCATATGTTGTGGCATTTTCTGGCAAATTGAGACGTTACCCACTTTTAACCTTCCTAAAATGAAATGATGTACCAACCTCTTCTCTATGTCTTGCCTCCCTCCATCCATTATTATTTGACTGACCTCTTCTGTCACCATCATAGCTAACAGTAGCAGTTATGTTTCTTTCTGATGCTATTCTTCCTGCATTGGTAAAGCTTAATCTCCGACTTCTCTTTGCAGGAAGAGGAGTATTAATATCTGAATCCTTACTGTCACCACTATTATTATTACCTCCTCTATTTCCATCTACCAACCCATCAGTATCAGAAAGTTGAAAATCCTCACTTGAATCAGATTCAAATGATACATTTTTAATGTCCGATGTTTCAGCATCGATAATTCACAATAAAAGCTCTTGTGCTTGCAAACTTGACAACCTACATGGTCTGGTGACACCTGATGTGCTTGGAGTAGGCATGGCCATTGCTTTGTTTAAAATAGTTTCAACACAAGTAGAAAAAAGTCGCAATTATTAGATAAACAAATGTAAACAAACCCTACTTCTAACAGGAAGGAAGCAGGAAGAGTTATCTTCGATTGAGAACATAAAAAGTTGGATTAATAGCCGCAGGCAATGAGATAAACTAAAAAAATTTTTTGGCGACATATCATCGTTAGGCACGAACGCTGCCAGTAAAATCAATGAAAGAGTTAAACTGCCCCCTAACTGAACTTTCCTTATATTTCTTACTAAGAAAGGTAATCTACCACTTGAGTGTCGGTTATGGAAGAATCTTGTTATGCTGGTTGGAAGTGCTATTTAAATATATATTTTTTTATAGATATGGAGATAGGGCCACTAGATTTTTGATGGCATACAAAGAGAGATGTGGTGCTATTTTATCGTCGAAGTGCCAGACAGACGGGCAATCACTTTATTTGAGTGTATTGAAATATATATCCTTCCAGGCTCATTGATTGTGTTGGACAGATGTGCAGCTTATGCTAACATAAACCAGATCAGACAGGGACCATGCAAACACTCCATTGTGGTCCATCAACAAAATTTTGTTGATCCAAATGGTTGATGCGCACAAAGCGCATGCTTGAAAAGACAATTTGGCCCAAGCCGCTATCTTTTCCCTTCCTATTTGCATAAGTTCATGTTCCGCAACCATTTTCATGGAGATTATATTTTTAAAAACTTTTTTTGTTACCTTGGGGGGGGGGGGGACTATGCTTTATCTCAAATTTTTTTGTCTTTTCCTACATTAAATTGTTATAATTTTTATATATTAAAAATTTTACCTTGGATTATTTATATTATATATGTGCTGAAATGAATATGAACAATGTCATGAAAAAACATTTCAATCAGTTTGGATCAATAAAAGAATTTTATCTCATCAATAAAACAATAACTGTTTAAATAGCAGTTCAAACCCGAACCACAGGATTTTTTCATATCTGATTCTGAAGTGGTAGACTACCCTAAGAAATAAGAAGCCCTAAATTTATGGTGCCTGTAGGCCTTCATAATAATAACAAATTGAACGTGTAATGTGTGTGACACCGCACAACCAACAATGCAAATGAGTGAATGACTTATTCACTGTTCATTGGAAAATATCCTATGATAATTACTAAGTCAGGTTTATTTCTGCTAGGCCCATCTCATTAACTTTGAATTACATACCTCATGGCGTCGTGAAAACCATTCTAATAAAAAAAAATATGATTGATTAGGCTATCCAAATTAATATTATTATTTGTATGATTTGTTTGTAAGAGTAATATTAAACAAGATAATAACATTAGTCATGATTAGGCCAGTTCTACTGTAAGCCTGCATTTCCAAATAATATATTATTATGGCATTATGTACACATTTTCAAGTATTTAAACACATTTTAAAAGACTAGGCCGGCCATTTTTTTATGAGAATTATAAGCGTGAACATTCTCATAGCGCTTGATGAGTTAGACTTTCTGGCATATCATAAACTTGAAACATGAATCTAAATTGACTAAAAAAAACACTAAAAACCCTCATACATCATTAACAGACTCTGGTCAGAGAAGTTCAGTTTTATTATTTGCTATGTAGACTTTAACTTTAACATCACTCTTAAACTTCTCTTACCTTTCGCTTAGGCCTGTTCAGGCTGTTGTTAATCAAACAAGACATTCATTTAGTCTGATAATCATTGGTGTATAATAATATTTAATGATTGGTGGGCCTCATTATAAAGATTTTTGCTAATGGGGTAAAGGTTCTCTTGTCAAAGGAATAAAGTTTCCACTTAGATATAAATAATTTGAAGATTTCTTAAGTATAGGCCCAGGTTTTAATATCTTATACTTATAAATCTTGATATTTGTTTCAAAATGTATTCTTTTATTTTTAGAGACTTGCAAGAAATAGCCACAACAAGGCCTATTTACAAGGGATCATCACCATACAAAAAGAAAAAGCAACCTGACAAGCAATATTCAGAAAGTGTTGTTTTCTTAGACTTCAGTTCATTATTCAGCATATTTGGATACACAAACCCTTCATTGCGGCATGTTTGGTTTGTTAAGGACATATGTGGCATTGTGTGTGCTGTCTTCACTTGGCTGCTGATTTTGTATGCAGAATATGTTGTGATGTTTGTTATGCTGATTCATGAGTCGTCCAATATCTACAGTTTTATACATGGCCTTATTTTCAACTCCTTAGCTTTTCTGGCAATTAGCTCACATTTGAGGGCCATGTTTACAGATCCGGTAAAGTTTTGATTAGTTATTTTGTTCTTTATCTTTATCATACATTTTTTGAGCAATTTACATAAGCTTTAAAGTGTATGTAATAATAATAACAACATAATAAAAGCACTAAAGTTCTGGTTGTTTAGTCCTCTACTATAAAAAATGTACACCATGCCAGTAATCATAACAGAACAGCAAATGTTAAAATAAAAATATATAAAATGATGAATCCCAATTTCTTAACTCATTTGCTGGTCATTTTAATGTCATTAATTAAATAAAATATGCATTGACCAATTTAAGCTTTGTAAATTGTTATCATAATTTTAGATAACACTGCTCTTTTGCTACAGGGAGCTGTGCCCAAAGGAAATGCAACAAAAGAGGGCATTGAAAGTTTAGGTCTAAAAAAGGGAGAAGTTGTTTATAAATGTCCAAAATGTATCAGCATAAAACCAGACAGAGCTCACCATTGCAGGTAAACTTTGTGGGAAGGGGGAAAAGGTGCAAGAATTTCTGTTTAAATGTACTTCCTAATTGTTTCATTGTTTAGAATAAAACAAAGTAGATTTAACGTTTCTCTCACTTAAGTCTTTTTTCTAATAGGATTCATATTGATTTCAAGTCAAGCTTGACGTTAAATAATGAAATGTGTTATGTCCTAGTGTCTGCCAGCGATGTATCCGCAAGATGGATCACCATTGTCCTTGGGTGAATAACTGTGTGGGAGAAAATAACCAAAAATATTTTGTCTTATTTACAGTAAGTGCTGTTGTGTCCAATGTACATTAATGTGTTAGTTAATATTAATTACATAGCAAGTATAGATTTATAATAAATGATCATTGAATATAATCATTGAATATAATCATGTTGTTAATTTTTACCGACAGTTGTACATATGCCTCATTTCTGTCCATGCCCTGTACATGGCCGTCTCACATTTTATATTCTGTGTTGGCAAGGATTGGAAAGGTGGGAAACAATTGATAAAACTTTGTTTATTGAAAATATAAATTCATGATAATGGTAATATTACCTTACTGATAATTCTGGAAAGCATCCTACTAAAAAATAAAACAAAATTCTAATTCTTAAGAATGCAGGAATTACTGTCACATTTATTGTATCCCTTTGAAACTAAAAATTATTTACAATTGTATTTTTCTTTAATTATTCTTTAAGAAATTTTTTTAAATTAAATGAGAAAAAAATGTACCTCATTCCTCATTCATTTTTGGACATTTTGTTGATGTTTTATTTTTATTAAAATAATCCCTTTAAAAAAATAGTGATATTAAAAAAACACATTTAATTAATTAAATTTAATAAACTGCACATATAGAGCATTGACTGAATTATCCCCTTCTGCAGCCTGCTCTGGTATGTCTCCACCTGCAACAACCATCTTCTTAATTTTTCTCATATTTGAGGGAATGCTATTTGGCATATTTACTGGCATTATGTTTGGCACACAAATGTCTGCTGTTTGCACTGATGAAACTGTGAGTAGTTAGAATAATCATTATAATTTTGTATTTTAAAATTCTTGATAACATACTATTTTATCTATTTCTTGTAACAAAAGTTTTAACACCTGTATATAATGAAGTTGAGAGTGAAAATAATTTGTCTTCCTTTCATATAATTCATTTTCAATTAAAATAAAGTTGCATAATTTTAATGGGGTTGATGTAATTACTTTTTCTTTTTTGGAAAACATGGTAAAAAGAGACATTGTAATGGAGTTTACAACTTTTTAATTACAAAAATTCAATTCTTCTATTATTTGTATTTGTGTCCACACACCCTTAAGTGCCTAATTTGAAACTTTTTCACTTAGGTTTTGTGATGTTGACTTTTGCGCTCTCGTTGGTTTTTTCTTCCTTTTTTTTTTTCACTTTTCCCTGAGTACATACATATTAAGAATCACACAATTGAAATGAAATTCCACAAATATTGGTGTTTATTTCATGAAAGATTGTAGCACGACATAAAACAAAAGGCACAGAATGATTACATCTTCATCTGATATCAATAATTTAAATATATGTTTATTGCATCTTTTGCCCAGGGTATTGAGCAGCTTAAAAAAGAAGAAAGGGAGCGCAGATCACGATGGCTGAGCATAAAGGGTGTGTTCGGACATCCATTTTCCATCCACTGGTTCTCTCCCTTTTCCACCCCTCGATTCCTTACATCTGAGAAAATATACTACTCTGTTTGAGTTTGAGCAAAGTGCTAATCTGCCCAAGACACTATGAACTCTTAAATCCAGCAAAACCCTGAGACATGTGAAAACACTATTTGTTCAGCCCTGGCAGCTACTTGTCCACTACATGACATGCTGCTGCTGCTGCACATGGGTATTGAAGAACTAACAATGCAACAGTTGTGTATGAAAAGACATTTTTGTCCTAAATTAGTGATATCAAAACTTAATGAATATTGATTTTTATAAATGATTTTTTTTTTGTAACTACAATTATATTCATATTAGTATTTTGAAATTTTGGCTCCAATTTTTTTTTCTCCATTGCTGTGGGTTGGATCCTATATACCTGGGCTTCAAATATAACCCAGCTAAGGAACAAAGAAAAACACTTTGAATGGATCCAGCTTATCTGCTTACCTTTCTTTACACTTTGTGACATTCAACACTTTGCAGTCTGCAGACAAAGGTTTAATGAACCATGGACAACCATTTTGTGATCCCTGACATGGACTCATAGAATATTTACACTAGCACACATAGGAAATGCATTAATTGAAAGAAGATTGGTCAACATTTGCCCATGGAATATCATATTATAATTAGAGAAATTTCGGGGCTGCTTTGCAGTTTGGAAGTTTCTGTTGTAAATAAATAACATGAGGTCTGATATCGATTTGCTCAAGTTAAAAAAGTTCTGGTAAATTTTGCAATAAGGTGAAAACTTTCCTTTTTGATGTAGAAAATATCTGATTATATATATGTAATAAATTACTATTGTGACTATTTATATAAACATTTTTTTATTGAGATAAAAAGTCAAGAGATAATTAAAGATGTACCGTTGCAATACCGTTGCAAGTTATTGCAACAAAAATATGTAACTAGTAGAGTACAGTATCACATTAGTGTCAAATATTGTGATTACAAAGTCAAAAGAAGCTGCTCACTACAAAAAAGAGAAATGTTGAGGGAATACCTGCATGTTTTCTAATGTGTTCCATAATAAAGATGAATTTTTTTAAAAGATAAAAAAATATCGACATAAAAATTTCCAGCATCTCAGAGCTTTTGAATGATAGAAATTTAATTTTGAAAGTATTTTTTAACATCCATATACTGAAGACTTTATGTTTTTATATTGCCTGTGAGTCACCAATTGCCAAATAAAACCCAGAAGGTTAGCCAATAGGCAGGGGTGGGAGGAGAAGGAGTGAAATTGGACCTTTGGTTGCTGCTACATTTCTAGAAACATGGCTGCCGTGGACTTGTTAATTCAACTGTAAAAAAATCTAAACATTTAAAAAAAAAAAAAAAAAAAGTAGATTTCTCATTTAGCTCCAGTCACAAGGTTCACAGACTTGATTATACTAGTTGAAGTAAGTAGTTTCTCTTGCCTTGTTTGTGTCCTGTAAAACAATGGATGCAAATAAAGCATGAACTAAGATGAAAGTGTCTTTAAAAAAAACTTTGTGATATATTTTTGTATAGTCAACCCACAGTTTGCTTTTGAAGAACTTTCTTAAAGTTAAAGAACATGTAGGCATGCCTATTTATAGTACCGGTATACATGTGGACCAGACACTTTTTTAAAGTGACAAAAGTTTAGTTCTCAATGATCACTCCGGATTGCATATTATAACTAATGTACCTATAAGTTCTGTAACTCTTGTGCGCTAGGTTCCATAATAAGATTTTCCACTAGTGTCTTGCCAAGTTAATATTTCTTTTGGGGGTTTTGTTACCAGCACTCGAATAAATCATTTAAATGGCTTGAAATAAATCTTAAATTAATTATTGTTTCATTTAAGAACTACCAATTATCTTTCTTTTAAAAAATAAAAAGTGGATGTTTTATCAAGATGTTTTTAAAAAGATTATGCTTTGCCGTTCTTTAAATAAAAAATATTTGTGGATGTGGAATAAAAAAAAATGAACAAAGTTTTATTATGTTCTTTAGTTAAACTTGTAGTTGTACCATGTTCTTTAGTTCTACTGTGTCTAATGTTCTTTACTTCCACTGTGTCTAATGTTCTTTAGTTCCACTGTGTCTAATTATCTAAGTTTCACTGTGTTTAATGATCTTTAGCACTGTATTTAATGTTCTTTAGTTCCACTGTGTCTAATATTCTTAAGTTCCACTGTGTCTAAAGTACTTAAATTCCTCTGTGTCTAATGTTCTTTAGTTCCACTGTGTCTAATGATCTTTAGTTCCACTGTGTCTAATGATCTAAGTTTCACTGTGTTTAATGATCTTTAGCTCTACTGTATTTAATGTTCTTTAGTTCCACTGTGTCTAATATTCTTTAGTTCCACTGTGTCTAAAGTACTTAAGTTCCTCTGTGTCTAATGTTCTAAAGTTCCACTCTGTCCCAATGTACTAAAATACGGACTGTTAAAAATGTAAATAAAATACTGTACCATAATATCTTTAATATCTTAAAGAGATCTTTTGAAATTAAATATTGATCTTCTGTATTGAGCTCTATTGTAGCAGAATGTTTCTATGAAGGAAGAGATGTGATGTGGTAATACAAACTACATCTTGGAAACATCCCTTAAATTTAAATAAGACACTTTTGTCTTGTATCAAACAACTAATCACTGCTGGATATTCATTAAAAATTATAATGCCTGCAAATTTCTTAGAAACAAATTGAAGGAACTTTATTTTTATTTAATCAGCTGATAAACATTACATCAGTTTACAACCAAGATGTAGCAGTAGTTATTTATGATAAATGTAAATGTACAAAATTGTTTGTCTGGAAGAAATCAGTCATTGAGTCACTTGATACATTTGAAATACACTTTTAGAGCAGCAGGGCGAGACTAGTCTTTCTCAGTTAGACTTTAACCCCCCCCCCCCCCCCCCACACACACACACACTCCTTTTCTTCTTTCTTTTGTGCAGATTCCTCTGAAATGAGTTCAAAGTTCAATGCTCTTTCAATTCAAATTTACGTCATTATTTAAATTCCTGTTAAATAAACATTTTTGTCAATAAACTATTCAATGCAAAGATCTGGTAAGTGAACTAAATATTTACTCTTACTGTAATACAAAGACTGTAGTGTTTCCTGTTCAGATCTTGTCGATTACGCTATAATGAATCAATGTTTATTTATGACTCACAGACACGATTTTTAAGATCCAAGTTTTAATTTGTTTCTTATATTCCAAGTAACTCTTCAAATCATGGCCAGATTCATTTCTTAACATGAACCATGCACCATATTTCAATATTGTTGTGATGATTGATTCTATGCTTTTATTCCTGCTATGTCCGGTTCTCTTTCATAAATATTTCTGTTTATTGTTTTTAAATATTCCATGATAGCAAGGAATGATGTACATGTAAAATTACTAAATGTGTGAGAAAGAGTTTTATTATGGTTCCAACTTATTTGAGTAAAAACACTAAATAAAAATGAATGTCTTTTTTTATTTTACAGTAGTTAAAATTCTGAGAAATATTTTATATATATATAATAATTGATTGTTCTGAAAAACTGTGCTTTCATTGTAAAAATGTGCTTCTTACTCTCAAAGCTTACTCTAATTTTTTTCAAGTGTCTGCTTCACAGTGTTATGTCTAGTGGAATTGTGGACCACTTGCTAGAAGCTTTCAATTACACGTATTGATGATAATTACATGTGGTCTGTTTTTTGTTTCTTAATTCATTTCCTCCTTCATTTTCAGTAAAAAAACATGTTGATTGGAAACTTGGTCTGGGGTGTGCTAGTGTTTATTTAAAGATAAGGTTTAGTTCAAAATTTTTGTTTTGTGCAGGCTAAAAACTTAAACCACTGCCCGTGATAAATTTAATGGTATGAAAGGACATGAGTGATGTCATGTTTTCCTGGCCATTGTGGCATTTCAAAGAGTCTGAGCTTTGGCGGGACAGATGTGTCTTAAAAGTAATAAATTGTTTTAGCAATATGATCACAACCCGTAAGTTTGCTTGTGTGTAAATCAACTCATAAATTGGATCACAATTTGTTTCAATGAAACATAGCAGACAATCCCAGCTACTTGTGTTTACAGCTGTTATGCTTTGTGTGTACATCTGTTAAGCTTTGTGTGTACGGCTGTTATGCTTTGTGTGTACAGCTGTTAAGCTTTGTGTGTATATCTGCTACGCTCTGTGTGTATAGCTGCTACGCTTTGTGTGTCTGTGCTGTAACCCCACTGTTGCAATTACTATAATATACACAATTACATGTGTGCTTTTTTGGGTCATTTTGCTTTAGTTTTGTTGACAGCAAATAAGCACTTCCTAAAATATCTTGTGAAGTTCCCTACCCTAGTTACATTCCTGGCAATCTACCATATATTTATATCTGCCATGATGCCTGGAAATGGTGGATGCAAGCTAAGCCACAGTGATCCAAGTAACAACATGTTGCTGATCAATGACATAGCTGGGAATTGTTCAGTTTGAACATTTGTTCCCAATATTGGTTCAGTGCCTCATCCATCTCATCAAAGGTTTTTTTTTTTTTTTTTTTTAAATTTAATTTTAATGTGAAGACTATTTTGAAATTGCTATCAACAAAAATAATAACACAACAAAACATGAGTTTTTACTATAAACATTTTAAAAGGCTTAGAAAAATAAATAAATTAGAAATTGATAAGATGCATAATCCAATAATAGATGGCCTAAAATAAATGGAAATAACAAGTGACAGTTGCCATATTGTCATTTGAGGTGTATTATGCTGTGGTTGTTTCCCTGGTTTCAAATTGAAATTTATAATTTTATATTTTTATTAAAAAATGCCTATTTCATTTATTAGTTAAATAAGAGATGTTTGACAATTTAAACAGATTTGTTTATTTGGATTTAGAAACCCCCATATTTTAAATAGTCTGCAGAATTGGTAAACATTGTGTCTTAAGAACTTGTCTGTATTATAATTTATTGTTTAAGGTAAATGTTTCCAAATTGTATTCTTCTATCCAGACATTTTTATCTTACTTTGTAATAATCCTAGATCAGTTGGACATAAACAGAACGGAATGAAAGGTCAAGGTTCAAATGTTGAGCAAGATCAAAATCGATGTTTATAACAACATGAATGAGCAAAATAAAACTCTGAAACAAGTTAAATTACTCTTTTTTTTAAAAATGTTCAGCTTAAGAATCAATCTTCTTTAGTGAAGCATGTAGCCTCAGAGGTAGGAGACGTTTTTAAGGGTCAGTGTATGGGTCACACATCTTAAGTGGAGAATGTAGCCACAGAAGAAGAAGACATTGTAAATGGTCAGTGACTGGTCCTCTGAGCCTGACTGACTCAGTGTTTCTTTTGGACTATTTCCTCGGTTTGGAAAGGGGGGGGGGTTGCTTTATACTTTTACAGATGGCGGCATATTTGGCCTACTGGAAAGTTTTTATCGCGGAAGGGGGCGAAAACATTCTTTCTTTGCCCGCCCAAGGTGACACACTTTCTACAGCACTGGGCGACCAGTATCATAGAGTGAAAATGGGGAGGGGTCTGAGCCCCGGCCCAGGAAATTTTTGATAAATTTAAAATCAATTTGAGCAGTTTGCGTTTACCTGATAGCCATTGTTTCTTTCAGAAAATTTGATCCAGGGAGGGGATATTTCAGGCGTTGGTTGGGGGGGGGGGGGGGGGATAGAGGACGGTATCTATCAGAATGCAGATGATGTATTTGGCCACCTAACTTGTATTCACTTGAATTGTGGTTGCGGAGAGCTCCATACTAATACTATTATTTTGGCCACATCTTAGGGAACCTTCCGTACTGTCACATTGATCGAGGTGGGGGAGCAATCAAGGAATACCGAGCAAATGCGGGGGAGGGGGGTCTCGAGCCCATCCTCATAACATTTAAGATTTATGCCTTTTGGCACATACCTAAATTTAGTTATGCACTCAATCAGAGAGAAACATAATTTAGGAATGTCTTGATCTCGTGTTTATAAAAAATGCTATATTTTAAGTTTGTTACTATATAGTATTGATCTTTATTAACATTTTTATTTAAACTATTTATTTTGTAAAGGTCTATAGTTATAACAAAATAAATAGTTTCGCTTTAATTTTTAAAAAATGATTTTTTTTTAAAAATGCGTGGCTGCTACAAAAATCATATATATATATATATATTTACATTTATAGATATAAACATCAATAGATATAAACAACAATATATATGAACGGTAAAAATAAAACTTAACTGTTCTAGTCTGACTAAAACTTTATAATATAATGTTTATATATATATACTAGCCGATATACCCGGCGTGGCCCGGGATTGCATTAGGACCCCGATCCCGGTGGCCTACAGATCCCTTTAGGATACTGTTCTCTGTTTGATCCCGTTCCATCTAAGGACCCTGCTTTCTAATGTTATCCCATTTCCCGATAAAATCTATTGAATAATGCCATAGATATAGCATTTTAAGAATATCGAACTTTCTGGAAAATTCTAGATTGGATATTATTAGTTTTACATCCACCGATATTTCTGTACGGACAGTGAAGTGTATTGCTACCATGTTAGGCCTATATCCATCAATTCACAAAATACTAAAGTGTTATCTAAGCCTATTGACCTATAGAACTTTCTGGAACATTCTAGATTAAATGTATTATCCTACCCGAACTGTGTAAAAACAGTCTTTTATTAGTAATAATTATTCTTCGAATACGAAAAATTATACGACTAAATGAATTTCTATAACTATAGTACATTTAAATTAAAAGATGGGCCCCGGGGGCCCATTCCATAATTCTACCGAATTAGTTTTGCCTGAGATGGGGCCCTATAATAATCATTAAGGTAAGTTATGAAGTTACAATTTTAAATTTGTCCCATTAAAATCTATTGAATAATGCCGCAGATATAGCGTTTTAAAGTTATCGAACTTTCTGGAAAATTCTAGATTGGATATTATTAGTTTTAAATCCACCGTTATTTCGATATGGACTAAAAAGTGTATTGCAACAAAGCTAAGCCTATATCCATCAATTCACATAGAACATATAGTGTTGTCTAAACCTATTAATATTAATATAGCTTATATAAGGAAAAATTAAATGGGCCCCCCGGCCCCAAAGGAATGGATATTATGAGTTCAGTACCCTTTAGTATTTGAGTATGGATAATCAAGTGTACATGTACTAAGTTCGGTCAAAATCCATCTACTCATGTAGTAAGTATTAAGCCTATTGCTATTTATATAGCTCATATAAGGAAAAATGAAATGGGGCCCCCGGCCCCAGAGGAATGGATATTATGAGTTCAGTACCCTTCGGTACATAAATATGGATAATCAAGTGTATATCTACTAAGTTTGATCAAGATCCATCCATTCATATAGGAGAGTTAAGCCTATCGATATTTATATAGCTCATATAAGGAAAAATGAAATGGGGCCCCCGGCCCCAGGAGAATAGATATTATGAGTTCAGTACCCTTCGGTATTTGAATGCGGATAATCAAGTGTACGTGTACTAAGTTTGATCGATATCCATCCATTCACGTAGGAGTATTTGTTTGAACATTTTTTATATAGCTCATATAAGGAAAAATGAAATGGGGCCCCCGGCCCCAGGAGAATGGATATTATGAGTTCAGTACCCATTAGTATTTGAGTATGGATAATCAAGTGTACGTGTACTAAGTTTGATCGATGTCCATCCATTCACGTAGGAGCATTTGTTTGTAATTTTTTTATATAGCTCATATAAGAAAAAAACGAATTCGGGGCCCCCGGCCCCAAACGAAATGTTATTAAAAGTTCTCAACCCCTTAAGAGTTCCTTCTGGATAACGATGGATACATGTGCCAAGTTTGGTCAAGATCCATCAATCCGTTTAAAAGCCTTTGTGGAACAGACAAACAAACAAATTTTCACTTTTATATATATATATATATGATATATTGTTTGTTATCTACCATTTCAATTGGCCAAGGGTAATCTGGGTCTGATGACGTCTGGCAGAAATATAAACAAATTGCTTAAACTAAGAATTAAAACATAAATGTACTAAATGGTCAGGAAATTTTGTAACCTTAAATCTGAAGTGAGATGTAACATAACTTGTGATTCCAGCAAGGATTTGTCGTCAAACTCAGCCACCATTTCAAAGTAAAACACATTTTCTGTTTTTAAACTTTTCCCCACTTTATTTTGACAAAGCTGAAACTCAAGGGCAATAATATGTACATTCACCACCGCAGAAATAGACTCCATTTTTAGAAAAGGCTCTTAGCCGAAACGTTACTTTTTTTTCTATTGCCCCCGTCTTTCTATTTCAAGCTACCACATAACTTGTCCCACTATTTCCTTCACAAAGCTGAACACTGTCCTTCATTCATTAGAAAAGTCTAAAGTCTAAGTAAATTTATTTATAATATTATCAGATGTTTATCTAATTACTGCATCTATTTTATAGTACCCCGTAGTTCGCTGGTCTGTAGTTTCTCAAATATGTTGGGTATGTTTACGTGTGGCCTCCGCTGTGGCGCGGAGAAAGTGACGGATTCTGGTCGGAGAGTAGTGTTTGGTCCATTGCTTGGACGGGTGGTGAGGAAGCGTGTAGTCAGGCGTGGGCGTGTGGCTCGGGGTCTGACCGGAGTACCAACGCTCAGGCTCCTCCATGCTTGATCTTAAAATATGACGGTGGGCGCTGTCAGTGTTGCGAAATGTCAAGGCCGAAGTCTCGCGTTCGCCCAAAGGATGGCGATTGGTTGGTTGGAGATGCCCTTTGTCTCGTTGGTCGAAACGCTGAAATCTGAAAGCCATTCGGGATGCCGATGAAGATTTTGAGCTAACAGAATCTTCTTTACGGATTCCTGCGGATTTTAAGCCCGTTGCGATGTCTTGATTCATTTCATCTTGATCTACACTACAGACTGATCTGAGCCTTGAAGCGATACCGAGGGTGGGTTTTGGGGAATTTCTGCCCGGCGATGTCGGTCTGCTCGTTACAGGTCGGTTGACAGGGGGCCATTCAATGTCATGTGACGAATGACTTCTAGAGAGCACACCCCTCCTTGCGCCCCTTGAATTGAGACCCATCGCATCTGCGTACGCATCATAGTATCGAGGAATCGGAATGACGTCAGTACGGAAAATTTCACCCTGGAAATCAAAAGGCAGATAAAGTCTGTCTGTACTCTCAACGCCACAAACCACATCACTAAATGGTGTGCAAGGTTTGAGAGTGTTGTCTTGTAACCCGGAAGATATCGAATGTTTCGTGATGGTGTCGCTATTTGCAGACGTTGCCCGTTCGTGGTATGAGCCAGATTTTATAGAGCCCGTTCTTGATAAGACAGATTTACTCCTACTGGAATTAGCTGTCGAAGTGATACGATCACTCGAAACATCCGACCTTTTGGATCGAACCGAGAGCCCATCATGCGGTGTCGAATTTTCTGAATCCAGTTGTCCAGAATGCAAATCATCTTGTAAGGAATCATTCCTTGAATACCTCTCCTCTGACCCATCCGGTGACCAATTCCCTTTTATTGGTCCACTTTGTGGCACGTTCTGGTCTCTGTGCGGAGTGGTGCCACCACATGATGTAACGGGCTTATAGAAACTCCGTGTCGTAGCATGATTGCCATTTCCTGCCCCAGCAGACGGCCTTGTTGGATGGTGGGTGATCCTTGCATTTGCTTCAGGAGACAGTGCAGTTCCATAATTCTCGTTCAGTAATGTACCAACGGACGACCTAAAATGTCGGCTACGAATTTGCTTCGCCTGCATGTCTTCTGATGACGGAAGTTGATCCAATTCTTGTTACCTGTGTTTAGTATTAAAGAAATAATTGTAAAAATCACTGCATTGATTAAAAAAAAAATTAATTTTTTTTTTTGGGGGGGGGGGGGGGGGGTTCATCCATAAAGTACGTCACGCTCTGGAGGGGAGAATAGGTCTAAGACAGTTTGACAGTTTGTGACACGGGGAGGGGGGGGGGTAATCATACGTGACGTCACTCATTATATATCTTTTAAATCCTACTTCCTACATACAAAAGCTGAAATTGTCAGAAATGTTTAACTTTATGTTGCACTAGATATATTCTGACTGAAGATGTCACTTAAAAGTGTCTCATTTTAATAATGTAATGTGGTTTAGATTGAATTTGAATAAGTTGTTAATTTTTAAAACAACCATTTATTTTCTATGAAATGTGAAGTACTTTGGGGGTGGAGCGATATTTGTGTCAGTGGGATGGGGGTGAAACCGAGCAATTTGATACCAGATAATTGTCACCTGAGAATCATTGGAAATATGATCCCTTGAGTGTGATTTTAAATATCACACAAAAAAAGCATTTCGATATTATATAGACCTACTGTTGCCCGAGTGTGTCTATAGACCTACTGTTGCCCGAGTGTGTCTATAGACCAACTGTTGCCCGAGTGTGTCCATATACCTACTGCTGCCCGAGTGTGTCCATAGACCTACTGTTGCCCTAGTGTGTCCATTGACCTACTGCTGCCCGAGTGTGTCCATAGACCTACTGCTGTCCGAGTGTGTCCTTAGACCTACTGCTGCCCGAGTGTGTCCATAGACCTACTGCTGCCCGAGTGTGTCGAGTGAGTTGTGACATTGAGATAATAAAAAAAATAATAATTAAATAAATAATTGCAAGCATTGATGGAGTGTTTGGCTCCACGTTTTATTTCGTATTATTTTTTATACAACACCCCCCCCCCCCACACACTTTTACATGTTCAATCCTGTTAGCCCAAGGGCATAACCTCTCCTGGGTCCTATCGTCTCCTGGGTCCTAACTTCTCCTAGGTCCTAGCCTATCCTGGGTCCTAACTTCTCCTGGGTCCTATCTTCTCCTGGGTTATATCTTCTCCTGGATCCTAACTTCTCCTTGATCCTAACTTCTGCGCGCCGAGGAATTCTAAAGCAAACTTTATATTTTAGTCTAGACCTAGACCATTCCAGCTGTCACAAATGCCTAGATTATTACAGCTGTCACACAGGCCTAGATTATTATAGCTGTCACATAGGCCTAGAGTATTCCAGCTGCCACACAGGCCTAGATTATTCCAGCTGTCACACAGGCCTAGATTTGTCTAATTCTAGCTGTCACACAGGCCTAGATTTTTCCATCTGTCAAATAGGTCTATATTTTCAGCTCTCCAATGTATACCTTTGATGACTTTCCTTTAATTCGGGCTGGTTTTTCTTTCACTTCTCTCCTTTTTATCGACCTAATATTTCAATTTAACTGCGTCATAATAAAAGACTAAATATACACTTGATATAATTTAGCCAATTAGAGTTCCAATATATATCATAATTACGAGTACTGATTGATAGTAAAAATTAAATTATGTTTTGCGTCTTTCGCCGCCCAACCCCTAAATATAGAAAGGGCACCCAGGGGCAGACCGCCCCCACCCCTTTATACGCGTCTGAATTTTAGTTTATAGAGTAAAAAAAAAATAGTGGTAGTCCGAGGTAGTTGCTCATAGCTGTTTTGGAAACATAAGTGGAACAAATGAATTCAAAAAACAAATGTCCAATAAACGAATGCTGTAGCGTAACACAGGGAAAGTCTGCTGTGCTGATGATATAACTCAACAATGTACTTACGGTTTCAGAAAATACACTTATTTTGTAAAGGAATTTTTTATTTATTTTTTTAATGCAAAAGTCACCATTTACAACGAAAGACACTTTCTCCTCTTCCAGTGACACCACCGTACAGTTGAAATATTAGTTACCTAATCCTATGGCTAAAATAAGATTTCATGACTATTTATGGTTTGCGATTGACTACGGACACATCGATCGGGTCGATACTTTATTGATTGGCACTCTACTGCTCTGACTGTTATTGATTATTTGTAAATCTCGGCGCTAAGACATGAGGACAGTGAATGGAGGCCCGTGTCAGTGCCAGTGTCAGTGTCAGGCAGGACAGTGAATGGAGACCGGTGTCAGTGCCAGTGTCAGTGTCAGACAGGACAGTGAATGGAGACCGGTGTCAGTGCCAGTGTCAGTTTCAGACAGGACAGTGAATGGAGACCGGTGTCAGCAGACATGAAGTTAAAGATCACGAGGAAGAAAAAACACCTTTATTATCTTTATAACGACACCATTGTCTTATCTTGTCTTATCTCCCTGACAGGGGCCGGATTCTGTTGTTGGAAATGCAATGTTACTGAGTTTCTGAGGTACTGATAATTGTAAAAAAAAAAAAAAAAAGTAAGATATTTGAAAAAGAGACGGAACGATAAAGTTTTGGATCTGTAATAATAGCAGCACCAAGGAAGGAATCTTTTCAATAAATATAAATATAATGCGTGTATTAATATTATGCATATAGTGTGTGTATATATCCTTAATAAATGACTTAATAACCCTAAATCTATGCCTATAGTGATGCCCACGCTTACTTACATATGTATGCCTACATCGATGCCCTAGCTTACATATCTATGCCTACAGTGATGCCCTAGCTTACATATATATGCCTACAGTGATGCCCTAGCTTACACATCTATGCCTACAGTTGGGGTTCGGGTGGTTATTTCAAGTACGCCGCTGCCACAGTTCAGTAGCCGGCTGGCCACATGTAGATCCAAGTCTTCAATACTTTGTTTAAATATGTTTTATTTAGAACTGCTGAACTTGAGGTGAACGTTCTCTGTAGAAGATTCATAAAGTGGTTCTTAAAACTATTGTCCACAGATCTATGTTAGTGGTTTACGTTGTAATTTATCCTTGGTGAGAATGCAAAATGACTTTCAAAACGAAAAGACAAAGAACACGAACGTTTTAAAAATAATTAAACATTAAGCATTAGCCGTGAACACAGGTCCTCAAATTATTAAAGTGAGGACATAGAGCCCAATAATTGCGGAGACAAAATATATAGTGTAATGTTACCAGTACGCAGTGCCACTTTTTTAAGGTTGGCATTTTCGGTATACTGCAACCTACAATGAACTTGTGGGAGGATACAATAGACCAGTCAGAATTGTAGGGTGATACAATAGACCAGTAAGAATTGTAGGATGGTACAAGAGAGCAGTAAGAATTGTGGGAGGATAAAATAGAGCAGTAAGAATTGTGGGAGGATAAAATAGAGCAGTTAAAATAGTGTGAGGATACAATAGACCTGTCAGAATTTGTACTTCCTCTCCACGAAATATTAGATTACTGAAGTCGCATGTTTTTCTTAGAATGAAGCTGAGCGTAAAAAGTTGAGTAACGAGTATCCCATTCATCATTCAAAATTCAAATAGAATTGAATAAAATTAAAGAAACATTTAGAGACAAAATTTAAGAAGAAAATACACCGAGTAAGTTAACAAAAAAAACAACAAAAAAACACAAAAAAATACAATTCTGATAGCCTCTAGGTTTATTCTGTTTCTACAAAGTTGAAATGAGCAATAAGAAAATCAGAGACTGTCAGCTAGATGTCACTTTTTGTTATTTTCTTACAACTTTTAAAAACTGCGGAGCTACTGTATCTGTGTTTCCTTCTCCACACCATTGACACGTTGTGAATTCAGCGATTGAAATAACAAAGTTGGGCTTAGTTTTGGAGGCCATCCATAAAGTAGGCCTACGTCACGCTCCGGAGTGACAGAAAAGGTGTGTGTGTGTGGGGGGGGGGGGTTCTAAGAGAGTGTGACAGTTTGTGACACGGGGGTGCTGGGAGGGGTAAAGGTCTTGCGTGACGTCACACATTATTTTAATCACACAAAAAAAAGAGAAGAAATAGACGGCTTTCTGTTGTAATACATGTATTCTGACACAAGATGTCACTTTTATTACATGTGTTCTGACACAAGATGTCCGTTTTATTACATGTATTCTGACACAAGATGTCACTTTTATACAATTAATAGTGAAGTGTGTTTTAGATTGAATTTTAATTATTTGTTAATTTTTAAACAATTTTTTTTTAGTTTGTAAGCGTGACATACTTTAGGGGGAGAGTCTGAGATTTGGAAAACAGTTTTCCAAAAATAGCGTGACGTACTTAATGGACAGCCCTTTAAGGAAATAAAAAAATTCAAACCATTGAAATTGTCGTTATAATATATTAAACAAAACAATACATATTTAAACATTTCGTTTTATTATGAAAAAAAAAGTAAAATAATTTATAGTTTTCTTTTAAGAGCACAATGTAACTAAATTATTCAAATATCTATACTTTACATAAACAGAAAATGCACAGCAGACTACAACAGACGCAGCGGCCAATCACGTCTTAGAGTTCGTGCCTTCAATTGAGAACAAAATATTTTCACACCACGGTCCAAGTAATCTTTCTTCCGCTCCTCGCCGACTGATTATCCCAATCGGCCTCACCCTTAATCTGACCACAGCTGTGGCTCTCTGTTGACAGATTCTCGTTCTGCCGAAAATAGCCTTGCCCTCGGCGAAATAGACGCGATAGACTGGAACTCTGTTTTCGGTCAGATTCTGCCACGTGCCGTCGCCATCATTGATTTGAATTTCATACGCCATGGAATCGAAGCTGCCGGCGTTCTCCGGCTTGGTCCACTTGACCTCGGTCTGCGTCCTCGTCTGCTCCCATATGTTGTACAAAGTTTTCTCGGGCACCACAACACTGGGTGGTGATGTCCCTTTGTCACCAGTGGGGCCAAGCGGAGTTTGATTTTCTGACCCAGGTGCCGGAAATCTGGGCGGCAAATGCCACCAAAAAAAAAAAAAAAAAAGAAGTTATTAACCATATTATATATAGGGCCTACAGTAGGCGCCGTTTATTACGATCACTGATTATTAGAATCAGCCGCTTAATAGAGTCAAATATCATAAGACTGTTTCAAAATCATAAAATCTCTTCATTTTCCAGTTTTTTAAAATTATTTATTCTTAGAATCACATTTTCGAAAATAAGTTTCACAGTGAACGGACATCATAAATGATAAAGACAGATAACATGCTGGGAAATATTCAGTTAAAGCCATCAGTTATCTGTAACACTAGGAATCCAAAGTTTTACAAGGAGTAACAAAACTTCCCGTAGCTTACACCAACAAAACAAATCAAATAATAAAATAACAATATTTTTTAAAAAAAATTTAAAAAATAGTTTTTAAAAAATTGCGTAAAACGTCATCATTATCCGAGGAATATTGTAAAAATTAAAAAAAAAGGGCTACATAGTTGAATTTAAAAAAAGGAGCATTGGTTTTCGACATCTGTCTGGCTCAACAGGAACTGAAATTTTAAGATAAACCTCCTTTAAAACAATCGCTTCACCTCTCTCAGATTCTTGAAGTAAATATATCACCAATCAAATAGTGACTTACGTCATAATGGGCACATCTAGTCGCGGCAGTCTATTAGTCGGATAAATCACAGAGTCGTCCGAGAGAGGGGGAGGTCGAGGTTTGGGCGGCATGTTTGGTCCGTACGCTGCAAGCATCTGTCAACTCAACTGTACTCTGGTTCACAAATAACAACAAACTTGAACATAAGCAGAGAGGCAATAGAGGTGGCAGTGTGACAAGGGAGGTGACAGTGTGACAAGGGAGGTGGCAATGTGAGAAGGGAGATGGCAGTATGACAAGGGAGGTGGCAGTGTGTCAAGGGAGATGGCAGTGTGACACGGATGGTGACAGTATGACTAGGGAGATGACAGTGTGACAAAAGATGACAGAGTGACAAGGGAAGTGGCAGTGTGACAAGGAGGTGGCAGTGTGACACGGAAAATGGGCAGTGTGACAAGGGAGGTGGCTGGGTGACAAGGGAGATGGCAGTGTGACAAGAAAGGTGGCAGTGTGACAAGGAGGTGGCAGTGTGAAAAGGGAGGTCGCAGTGTGAAAAGGGAGATGGCAGTGTGACAAGAAAGGTGGCAGTGTGACAAGGAGGTGGCAGTGTGACAAGAGAGGTGGCAGTGTGAAAAGTATTTTACAACACGTGAGTTAACAGCAGCAAGACTCCACATAACCAAAATACAGATGTCCTTAAATGAGGCCTAAGTAAAAAAAAATATTATTAGATCTATACCTTATATAAAAAAGGAAGCTTCTTTTCTGAATGAATTATTAAAATCACAGACAGCACAGAGAGTTTAATTCCATGGATGTTGAATCTGCCAGGGGCATCGTGCTTACAGACACTCGTAACATTATCAGAAATGAGGCATCAACACTGGCATGTGTATCCAAGACATAACACAGCTCAACAAAACGCGTGTGTGTGTGTTGAAAGGTATACTTGAGAAGTTCCGTGTCATACCCCTAACCTGATTGATTTTATCGATAGTCTGCTGGGGGATCAATTTAGTATTGCTCCTGGAAAGGGGATATAATCATGAGAAATATAGGGTCTTAAGAGGGGTTAATGAACATGAATTTTGTTTTTTAAAATCAGTCCACAAAAAAAAAAAAAAAAAAACAACCTCGAACAAACTTTTTATAAGCCAATCAGCTTCTAGCATAGCGGAAGTTATCCGTAACAAATGACCCGGTTGTTTATTCTATTTGCCCGGCAAGTTTCGTTGATTTAGTTTAGATTAATTCGTTCCCAAATGCTCCTGTCAAAAACATCCTGCACGTAGCGGCAACAGATAATGATGAATAAATGGCCCAGGAATTATAATGTGGCCATTTCATGTGGCCCTGGAATTATGATGTGGCTATTTCATGTGGTCCCGGAATTATAATGTCGTGGCTATTTATGTGGCCCAGGAATTATAATGTGGCTATTTCATGTGACCCTGGAATTATAATGTGGATATTTCATGTGACCCTGGAATTATAATGTGGCTATTTCATGTGGCCCTGGAATTATAATGTGGCTATTTCACGTGGCCCTGGAATTATAATGTGGCTATTTCATGGGGCCCTGAAATTATAATGTGGCTATTTCATGGGGCCCTGAAATTATAATGTGGCTATATCCTAGCAGCACCAATAACACATCTAAAAATGAAAGTTTTGAAATATACTGATATTGGTGATGACCAGGACAGTAAAATATAACAATGCAATACATTTCAAATAAAAAACCAGACGCTGGTTAGTAATGTAAACATCATCAACAATTTATTGTTTTTAATAACCGACAAAAAAGAGATGCAATAAATAATTGTTAAATGGTACAACGGAATATAAAATTGTTCTATAGAAGTGTACAGGGGAGATAATGCTGCTTATCAATGATGAATGGGGAAATAATTCTGTACCAACATCATTACATTATATATAATAATAGAATACAACTATGTACAAGATTATATGTGCAATGAATACATTTTATATATCAACAACTTACATGAGAAACATAGATCTATACTTTAATACACAACACTGGATTTTATAACAAGATGTGTCAAAATTTAATATGCGATGAAAGTAAATTTGCAGATAAGACAACCACTGCTACTATACAACATTTGTTGAATTATTCATTCATAAACCTGCTCAATCAAATAAAAAATGATAAACAATTGCAACCTTTTGCTACATCTATCTAATACTGTTCCTATAGAAAGATCCAGACATTCAATTTTTGGGTTGTATTTTTTGTTAAAGATCTCCATGCTGCACTTTAATTGCTGGGAGAAGGACAATGTCAGGATGGGAGAAGGACGATGTCAGGATGGGAGAAGGACAATGTCAGGATGGGAGAAGGACAATGTCAGCATGGGAGAAGGAGAATGTCAGGATGGGAGAAGGACAATGTCAAGATGGGAGAAGGACAATGTCAGGATGGGAGAAGGACAATGTCAGGATGGGAGAAGGACAATGTCAGGATGGGAGAAGGACAATGTCAGGATACCATTGGACATATTTAAAATCATAGTAGGTTTTTAAACAATAATACACAAAATAGAAAGAAATTTCATTATTAAATTTTACCTTTTCTTCTTGTAAGATTTAAATTTATGCCATTCCCAGAGTGCACCATCAGATTATTTGATCAAACTACTAAATCCAACTTAAGTGCGACAAAAGTATTTCAAGGCAGTCGATTTGATTTCTTACCAAAATGAATCATATGAGATATTACAGGTACCTATCAGTATCATGTTCCACTGCCGCACCAACTTCATGTCCCACTTCCCATACAACTTCATGTCCTGTTGCCCTACCTACTTCATGTCCCACTGCCTTACCTACTTCATGTCCCACCGACCTACCAACCTCATGTCCCACTGCCCTACCTACTTCATGTCCCACTGCCTTACCTACTTCATGTCCCACTGACCTACCAACCTCATGTCCCACTGACCTACCTACTTCATGTCCCACTGCCCTACTAACTTCATGTCCCACCGACCTACCAACTTCCTGTCCCATTGTTCAACCAATACATGATCCCTAATGATGAAAATGATCTAGTTACATAAACTGACTTGAATAGCTTTGATACATGAAAATTCACATGTTAAATACATTGATACACATTAGAGTAATGTAAATGCAGATTTATCTCAAGTGTCTCACAGAAGGTGAACACCAACAAGCATGGGGATATTATGACCTGGTCAATATTATTGTAACAATTCTTACACAAGAATACTGTTGTAATACATATGAATATGTAAATCCTTAGTTACTGTGAATATCAATTATTTCATGTACATCACTGAGGTAAAAAATCTGATGTTACTTAATTAACATATCCTTTATTTTTTAATGTATCATTACCAAGTTGACGCATTACTAATTTTTAAATATTTGTCACAATTGTGAGGCATTGTTATTAAGTTAATATAGGTGTCACTATTTAATGTATCTGTCACAAATTTAATGTATCTGTCACAAATTTAATGTATCTGTCACAAATTTAATGTATCTGTCACAAATTTAATGTATCTGTCACAAGTTTAATGTATCTGTCACAAGTTTAATGTATCTGTCACAAATTTAATGTATCTGTCACAAGTTTAATGTATCTGTCACAAGTTTAATGTATCTGTCACAAATTTAATGTATCTGTCACAAGTTGATGATTCTCAATAGTTGGGGAGAAAGTAAATTATAATCTCTTCCTCTCAAATAATTTAAGATCAGAAAATTCAACTGAGGAATGCTAATTATTTATCTGCAAGTTCCTGAAGTGCAAGAATTTTATGAAGCTTTTCATTGCTTTTAATTTGCCCCAAATTAGGTGCACAAAACATTTGACTAAAGTAAAATACCAACTTTCCTTTTAAACCAATAGATAATGAATGACCCATGAATTTACAGTAATTTAGGTCGATTGTACCATGGATTATATTGGTTAAATAAGTGCTGGCTTCATCATGACAGAGGATCATTCTGTTGGATTTCTCAAACTGAGATTTCTACTAGAAAAAGTGTTTGCAAAAAAAATCATAAGCAGCAATCACTACAAAAACATTTTAACATTACTATCAAAACTTGTTAACACCCCCCCCCCCCCCCCCCCCCCCCCCAAAAAAAATTTGTCAACAAAAAAAGTTACTAGTACCATTGAGCTCGTGGATGGGGGAAAAGTCTGAACATGAGGTAACATATCAGAACTGGTGATATTTATATGAGTATTTTCAGCTGTGAGCCCAAACTGGCACGTAATGTCTTTGCTAATGTGTAAACTGTTAACCGTGGCAACGATTACTGAATAATTAATGGGACAGGTGGTGAATAAGAAATTTAGAAAATATTCTTTTTCAGTTTTTTTGAGTCAACTAAAAAAATTTTTTTTCTAGATTAATTTTCAATATTACTTCCTGGCCCCTTGAATAATTGTGTAGAAAGTTTTGTACTTCCTGGCCTAATGGCATTTTTATTTTAATCCAATATTTTGTGGTCCAAACATTGACTTAATTCACATAAGCCTATTTACAAAAGAAAAATTCGTTGTCATTATAACACTGATAAAAAATTAAAAGAAATTAATAATTGATTATTGTTAAAAGAGTCGCTTGGGACGGCCTTCCATTTAGTAATACTTTTGTGGCATTGTCTTAATTTATCCCCAAAATAAGACATGGTTCTTGCCATCTCACGTTCATGAGATATGCTGAAAAAGATTTGTCTGGCATTTTCAACAGATCACATGTGGCCCATGGGATGTCAAGCTATTTGTACAGCCACAAAGCATTTCACAAATTTTTTTAAATTTTGTTTTAAAGCTACAAAATATTCAAATCCATGAAATAAGGACTTGGAATTTTATTTAAATAAACCAAAAGAAGGAGAATTTGTGATAAGTAAATTGAACGTCAGTGAGCCCAGTGGCTTCTCTGGGAGGTCAATTCTAATTACAATAAAATGTATTTGGATGAGGAAATCCACTTCTTTTCATTCTACTCTGTCCATTTGAATAGGCAGAAGTTAAGGCTTGCAGGAACAAGTTGCTGAAATACACTACTGACATAAAATAATTTTAATACATAATAAACATACAATCTTAACAAATTGGATGTGTCATTGGATTTAATAGTCGGTCTTCTGAAAACTTCTGCGAGTTCTCTCTGCGAGTATTACTACAATTAATTATTATTAATGCATTCAGATGACCATTAAAACTGTAAACCTTAAAAAGAACATTTCTTAGCATTAGTCAGAAGATGAAAACTGATAAATATATGGAGTTGCTTCTATTATCATAACAGTGTAATATTTTGTAATTTATTGGTCAGTCTTATAATGTATTGGTCAATTTAATTATTCATTCCTTAGTCCAATAATTTTTTGGTCGAATAATTTATTGGTCAATCGAATAATTTGTCTGTCAAATAATTTTTGGTAAATCTAACAATTTATAATGTGGTCAGTCTAATTTATTGGTAAATCTAATTATTCATATATTAGTCAAATAATTTAATGTCAAATCTAATAATTTATTTAGTCAGTCTAATAATTTAATGGTAAATCTAATAATTTATTTGCTCAGTGCAATAATTTATTGGTCAATGAAATTGGATTTGCAGAAATGTTGACATACATTTATGTACATAGGTGTGTAAACATGAGTGGAAGCACCAAACATTTGACAGACATGGGATCCACAAGATGTTCTTGTTTTTGTTACATACAATCTCAATGTTATAAAACAGATCAATGCAGCACTCAATAACATTCTGGTGTACTTAAGGAGAAAATAAAATTCTCAGAGCTAAATACAGAAAGTTAGCCAATGTGATGGCAAAGTAACGTGATACTCATACACTGTGTTACCCTCAGTGCTAGGATAGTTAAGAAGTCCTGACTTGGAAAAATAAGAATTAGACACAATCTTAAAATCTTTGACAGCTGAAGCGCAGGGAAATCATTGGATGATATAAATGCATAATTAACTGAGGAACACTGCTTTGTGATGGTAAATTCCATCTTTCACTTGAGTTAAGGATGTGATTTGTTCATAACAGAAGAATTTAGTCCAAGCAACAGAAAATGAACTTATCAAAAGATCATTAAAAATAAAATCTGCAGCATGTTGGAAAGCACTGGATTCTAGGTGTACATCTAATACACTGCATGGAAACATTTTGTACAGTAAACTGTACAATTCTGGATTCTAGGTGCACATCTAAGACACTGCATGGAAATATTTTGTACAGTAAACTGCCCAATTCTGGATTCTAGGTGCACATCTAAGACACTGCATGGAAACATTTTGTACAGTAAACTGCACAATTTTGTAGAAAAGTTGACAATTTTTGTGTGTGGAAGATTTAGTGAACATTGTAACACAGCTTCACCTCAAGTTAATTCTAATGAATTTAAGCTGGTAGGATTCAGGACCCATAAGTCGACTAAATGATCACAACAGGAAATTAAAGAGTTGCTCTTTAATCAAAGAGTCTAATTCAATTTATCTTGCAATCGTTGAATAAAAGTATTAATGGTCAATGTAATTGTCTCTGAGCTAAAAATCCTCTTTCTAAAATTCAGTTTTGCAATATTTTTTGATTATCTACAGCCTTATTGTTTTAAATAAACATTAGGTAAGTAAGATCAAGAACAATCTAGATTGCTGTGATACAAAGTTACAAAACTCTAGTGAAAAATTTAAGTTCATATTATAATTTGTGTAGATGAGACAATGAAAGTTTCACCAAATGTGACAAACGCAGTTTCACCAGATGTGACAACGACAGTCTCACCAGATGTGGCAACGACAGTCTCACCAGATGTGACAATGACAGTCTCACCAGATTATTTTTTTGACTTATGCAGAAAATAAAATATAAAACATGAGCCATTTTAACCTAAGAATTGAGACTTCTTACTTAGAGAGTTCATTGATCTAAGCCAGTGTTTCCCAAATTTTGTACCCATGTACCCGACCCAAACATCTAATTAGGTGTACTAATATGCACAAAAAAAAAATGATAAAAAGAATTTAAAAAAAATATTTTTTTTTAAATTTATTCATTGGCTTGTTGATTTTGAATCCTTTACTGGTGGTGATCACGGCATGTGCTGTGTCTGGCCACTCCCTCTTTACACCTCGGGGTCATATCTTAGATTGCCAGACAGATCGTGTGAATATAAATGCATTTCCAATATTGGAAACTATATGTCCCTTATATGTCCCTCCATAAATCTTCATAGTCCCCAAATTGTAAAACATGTTGGAGACTGTCAATTATAGGAAACAAGGAAATCTATAAATGTTGAAATAATATAAATGATAAAATAAATAAGTATTGGCCATTTCATTAGATACAACTGAAACATTTGTTAAATTTAAAAAAAATTAAAATAAATCACAACTTAAGATATTTTCTGTTATGATTAAAAACACAACATGATTTGCTTTAGCCAGATCATAGAGAAATTATGTTGAAATATTGTCAGAAAACATTTCCTAAAAAATGTTGTTGAAATGATTGGAAGTTAACTGCTGTATTAAATGAAGACAAATGACTTTATGTAAGCTTTAAATGTGGTGCCCAATGCCAGGATATCTGCATCATATGACAAATGACTTTCTGTAAGCTTTAATTGTGTTGCCCAATGCCAGGACATCTGTATCAGCACAAGGGTGGTTAATATGCAGGTAGTTTCATCCAATATCAAAGGTAAATACATCAATTCCAGAGAATACCTAATTAAAGTGATATTGAAATACTGTGCAATCATTTCATCACCAAATGGTTACGGTAGAACTATAAATATGTCAATGACCGAGTCTTATGTTTATATATAAATTTGTGACGCACATTGTAAGTACAGTATCTGACCAACTCAGTTTGATGTATGTGTGCACAGAATATCTAATAGCCTTGATAAAAATCTTAAATATCAATCCTCACCAACGTATCATTATTTAGTGATGGCCAATTGCATCATTTTGTTTTTTGTAATTTTTTCTATTCAAAGTGCGTTCTATTCACACTGACCACATGTATTTACAGGATATGTCAACATGATACAAGAATGTCAGTTGGGTAGAATGAGGATATGTCATCATGATACAAGAGTGTCAGTTGGGTAGAATGAGGATATGTCAACATGATACAAGAGTGTCAGTTGGGTAGAATGAGGATATGTCAAAATGATACAAGAATTTCAGCTGAGCAGACTGAGTGAATTTTAACTATACATATACAGAGCTTAACAAGAAGAAAAAAAAAAAAAACCTAACCAGAATGCAAAAAAACCCCCCCCCCTTTTTTTTTTTTTCAGTTTCACCTGATATAGACTTGAGTTGACAAGATTCCATTAGTTTAGTTTTGATATGAACAGTTTGAGGCTGCTCCCCCCCCTTCCCCATCTCTTCTGATTCATTAATACACTGGAGTTTGAATGAACAACTTTTGGAAGAATAAGATCAATTGTGTCTAGACATGGGCAAACATTACATAACTCATTCATAAAAAAAAAGAAGATGCCCACCAATATAAAAATGTTTATCTTGTGTGATGAACAGCTTCATTGTTGGATGCACAGTTCAATATATTGATACAAGAGTTTCACTTATTTGTACACATAATCCTTATTGATTGCAAACTAGAGATTGTCCAAGTCATCCACTTAGAACTAACACAAGCCACATAGGATCATCCTGAACATGTTGCACTCATCAAAAGAATCTTTCCGAAGTTTAGAAGTTTTTGACCATTTTCTTATGAACCACAAGAAATAAATGGCATCAGCTTTGTGTCTCATACACGAGTGCAGTTGTGTCTCGTACACAAGTGCCTGTGTGCTGTCATGTTGAACACTTTTCTCGTCAGCCACAATGAGGAACACAAGTAACAAAGTAGCTCTTAGCAAATAAACCGTTGCGTCAGCATGTCCATCATTAAAATATTCATCGGACGTGATATGGCTGACCTCATGGTGGGAAACCAATGTTAAACACAACCCAAGATGTAAAAAAAATACAACAAAACCCCCCCACAGGAATGCACCATACATTAACAAATGTGTTCCTACTGTAGAATATTGTCTAGTTGATGTCTTGTGCAACAGTTAAGAGGTAAACAAGTAGGAGTAATCCACTGTGTCCTTGTCCATCAGGTACCAGCTCACAACCAGAATGAGTCACTTTATGTCCTAGATACAGGAACAGCCAAAGGCAGGCCACTCTACACACCAAGTGTGGGCCACTCTACACACCAAGTGAGGGCCACTCTACACACCAAGTGTGGGCCACTCTAAAGTTTTGGATCAATAGTCTGAAAACTTGAACTATTTAAACACGATATTCAAGCCAACTTGTATGACAAAAATAAACTGATGATTTCATTTTGTAAGGGACGGGGGTGTCATCCAAAAATTGATGCCAGTGACATGGATATCATCCATAGAATGTAGTAAGCGACAAGGGTGTCATCCTAGACATTGATGTCAGTAACAGGGGTGTTATGTAGAAAAATTTGCATAGCTTTGAAGTCAGTCCTAAATACAAACAGTACGCCCACTGGTGAGGTTCTCCGAGACGACTAACTGTGTTGTCCCTAGAGCTCAACGTCCCCACCGACTATCTGTGTTGTCCCTAGAGCTCAATGTCCCCACCGACTAACTGTGTTGTCCCTAGAGCTCAACGTCCCCACCGACTAACTGCGTTGTCCCTAGAGCTCAACGTCTCCACCGTTGGGCAATGTTTTTAGTGTACCATTGCTGACAACCTTGGTGGTGCCGTTACTGATGGGAAATGCAACAGAAACGGGTCTCTCTGCAGTTCCGTTCTTCTCCTTGTTGGAGTTTCTCCTCACAAACAGCCATGGGGCACTAATCCGACTCTGGGCTTTCCTCTCGCGTTCCGTTGATGCATTCTGGCTTTGGGGTGGAACCTGTTGAGGTAAAAGCAAATCAGGTTTTTAACAATGTGTGATAGAAACCAGTTCCTGCATTAACGTATAGGACCACCCTGAATGTGTTACATCATGAGTAGATTTTTTAACATGTTAGTTTTTCCACTGAGAAAAAAGACTGACCATTAATTAAGTAACTAATTATTTGTTACAGTTGGATATCATTTAGTAAACTTCTAGGATTCTAGGAAGCCTTCTTGCAGAAGAAGATACTTTCTTAATGCCACAAACTTAACAAAAATGATAGACCAAAAACAGAAGTCATTTAATCATTTTGATTTATTAGTCTTTAGTCAAATCATTTTATCACGCAAATGGCCAAACTTACACACCAATGAAAGGCACCTCTTACACCCCATCCATGGTCCCTCTTACCATCAAATGATGAAAATTAATTTGTAACTACCCCACAGTGTTAGGAATTATGTGGATTTTTTTAGGGAATCAGGAACCTTTATTGGAGTTGGACAATTCTTTAATTCTCCACCCACATGATAATCAACAAAACCAGGCCCAATCCATTAGGAGGACCTTGTTTCCCGACATAGTAATGAAACACAGACTGGTCACTTTGACCTATCCAATCCATTAGGAGGACCTTGTTTCCTGACATAGTAATGAAACACAGACTGGTCACTTTGACCTATCCAATCCATTAGGAGGACCTTGTTTCCTGACATAGTAATGAAACAAAGACTGGTCACTTTGACCTATCCAATCCATTAGGAGGACCTTGTTTCCTGACATAGTAATGAAACACAGACTGGTCACTTTGACCTATCCAATCCATTAGGAGGACCTTCTTTCCTGACAGTAATGAAACACAGACCGGTCACTTTGACCTATCCAATCCATTAGGAGGACCTTGTTTCCTGACCCCCTTTTGTATGGTTACTATGGCCTGTCATGTCACATATAAGAGCTGACCAGCCTTCAGGAAGCTTGTCCCCTCAAATGTAAGATAGAATACCTGGTGCATATCAGTACATATCTGGTGTCATCCATTTTATGGGCTGGTTGATTCAGGAGATCAGTTTTAGAAGACACAGCTTACCTTCAGAGGAGAAGCAGGGAGACTTTTGGTGGAGAGGTTCACTTACCCTCAGAGGAGAAGCAGGGAGACTTATGATGGAGAGGTTAACTTACCTTCATAGAAGAAGCAGGGAAATTATGGTGGAGAGGTTAACTTACATTCAGAGGAGAAGCAGGGAGACTTATGGTGGAGAGGTTCACTTGCCCTCAGAGGAGAAGGAGGGAGACTTATGGTGGAGAGGTTAACTTACCTTCAGAGGAGAAGCAGGGAGACTTATGGTGGAGAGGTTCACTTACCCTCAGAGGAGAAGCAGGGAGACTTATGGTGGAGAGGTTAACTTACCTTCAGAGGAGAAACAGGGAGACTTATGGTGGAGAGGTTAACTTACCTTCATAGGAGAAGCAGGGAGACTTATGGTGGAGAGGTTAACTTACCTTCAGAGGAGAAGCAGGGAGGCTTATGGTGGAGAGGTTAACTTACCTTCAGAGGAGAAGCAGGGAGACTTATGGTGGAGAGATTAACTTACCTTCAGAGGAGAAGCAGGGAGACTTATGGTGGAGAATGGTCTTTGGGAGGATGGTTCAGGCCTAACTGCTGGAGTGATGAGGGTCATTGATAAAGAGAGGTTGGCTTGTCTCACCAGCTTGACAACTTCATCATGTTTGGCCCACTTTGTGTCAACCTGGCCTATGCCCACAATGTAATCTTTGACTTTCATGCCAGATTTCTGTCACAAGAAATTTTAAAAGAAAATGAAAAATGCAGTTTCTTGTGACCAACATTCTTAAACGATAAGAAAATAAAAAGGTCCCATCAAAGCAGCTCTACAGCAAAATTAATTTGACAAATTGTCTATTTTAGTCAGTTAAAATAAATAACAGCTAGCAGATGGCTCATTACTTATTTCAAAGTTGTTTTAGTGTGGTGATGGCTAGAATAGCAATGTATAGTTGTTTTAGTGTGGTGATGGCTAGAACAGCAATGTATAGTTGTTTTAGTGTGGTGATGGCTAGAACAGCAATGTATAGTTGTTTTAGTGTGGTGATGGCTAGAACAGCAATGTATAGTTGTTTTAGTGTGGTGATGGCTAGAATAGCAATGTATAGTTGTTTTAGTGTGGTGATGGCTAGAATAGCAATGTATAGTTGTTTTAGTGTGGTGATGGCTAGAATAGCAATGCATAGTTGTTTTAGTGTGGTGATGGCTAGAATAGCAATGTATAGTTGTTTTAGTGTGGTGATGGCTAGAATAGCAATGTATAGTTGTTTTAGTGTGGTGATGGCTAGAATAGCAATGCATAGTTGTTTTAGTGTGGTGATGGCTAGAATAGCAATGTATAGTTGTTTTAGTGTGGTGATGGCTAGAATAGCAATGTATAGTTGTTTTAGTGTGGTGATGGCTAGAATAGCAATGTATAGTTGTTTTAGTGTGGTGATGGCTAGAATAGCAATGTATAGTTGTTTTAGTATGGTGATGGCTAGAATAGCAATGCATAGTTGTTTTAGTGTGGTGATGGCTAGAATAGCAATGTATAGTTGTTTTAGTGTGGTGATGGCTAGAATAGCAATGTATAGTTGTTTTAGTGTGGTGATGGCTAGAATAGCAATGTATAGTTGTTTTAGTGTGGTGATTGGCTTATAGAGCTACTCTAGCTGACACAACCAGCTCAGTTCGGAGACAGAATGCTGGCACTCACCGCCGCCACCGACCCCTCCTCTATATCTGCTATCATGACGGGCGAGTCACCCCGAACACTGAAGCCGAAGCCTTCGTTGGGTTGTCTCTCCAAAAGGACAGTTCTAGGCGCTGACCAGTCATTGGTGGCATTGAAGATACCTATGGGGCCCTGAGGATTTTAAACAAGTCATTAATGATCAAGCGTAAAGCCTTGGATGAAAGTGGAAAATTTACATGTGGAAGTTATACTATTATATATTATTTCACTAAAACAGTGGTTCTCAACCTTTCTAGTGCCGTGACCCTTTAATACAGTTCTTCATATTGTGGCGACCCCCAACCACAAAATTTTCTTAGCTACTTCATAACTGTAGAGTATATGTTTTCCCATGGTCTTAGGCGACCCCTTGGAAAGGGTAGTTTGACCCCCCCCCCCCCCCCCCCCCCCCCAAGGGTATCGCGACCCACAGGTTGAGAACCGCTGCACTAAAAGAATCATTGAATTTTAAAATCTACATATGTCTATACTACTTTATTATCTAACATACAGCTTTGTTTGTTTTGTTCATCTGCTGTAACTGTTAAGTTTTAAGTAAAGGAGAAGAGCACTGTTGTTAAGACATTAAGATGAGCTTGACGTTGATGTGTTTAGTAGTGACGTTGATGTGTTTAGTAGTGACATTGATGTGTTTAGTAGTGACGTTGATGTGTTTAGTAGTGACGTTGATGTGTTTAGTAGTGACGTTGATGTGTTTAGTAGTGACGTTGATGTGTTTAGTAGTGACGTTGATGTGTTTAGTAGTGACATTAATGTGTTTAGTAGTGACGTTGATGTGTTTAGCAGTGATGCAGTATACATAATGTTTAACCCCTGTTCTAAAATGTTCCATCCGGTTACATGAGCTCATGGTGGACTGATGCCTTAAGTTTTTGTCAAGTTAGAATTTCTCTAAAACTTGATCAAACGTTTGACTTTTTAATCAAAGAAAGGTTATGAAAAAAGTGTTTTCAAACAGACATTTTACAGAATTTACTTCAAATTCAGGTAAAAATACAAACGTTCTTTTTTCATTATTTTTTTCATTAAAATTGAGTTTAAAAGATTAATGGCAGCATGCCTGACCTCTGACCTTCCATTCATGGGTAGAAAAAATAGTCTCACCAGTTTTATGAAAATGTCTGATCCCTTGAACTTTGATAAGTCTGGTGCAACAGAGACAGAACTGTGTTCAGACATGCCCAAAATTTCTGGGACTGTGAGAACCTCTGAGAAGTCGTCTTCTTCTTCCAGAGTGGCAAACTTACTCACGGCCCTGATTATTCAACAGAGAAACACCAGGTATAAAGTTTTTGAAACATTTATTTAATAATTTAAACTTGTAAAGATGCTTAAGACATTTTCAATCAAAAGACTTCTTCAATAAATGTCAATAGTAAATCAAAGGCAATATATGTTGAAGAGGAACAAAGTAAGTGTAAAATTATTTTGAAAAACAACAAACGGCAATCAGAATATTCCAATATGGGCACAGTTCCATCATTTTTATTTAATATTTGCTTAATAGTGGCTTAATTGTATACTACAACTCTTCCATGCATGAGTAAATTTGACTTCCTAGAGTAGCTAGTGACTAGTGGGGAATTAGCCAGAGTGATCAATGCATTGATCATGGTCCCTCAAAATATAGAAGAAGAAGATTCCATTGTGTACCTCTCATGCGTTTTCTGAAGAATGTCTCGAAACGTGTCTATTTTACGCAGCTGCTTACATAGGTTGTGGATACGTATCGACTCCTCATGGTTGATGACGGATTCTCGCAGGTGGGCTCGACCTTTAAACATTTCAAAGCACATCATTAATTAACATCTGAAGCCCAACAAGCACTGTGCGTGGTTGACAAAATATTTTTTATGGCTAGTTGAACATGATTAAATTGAAAGTTAGTTTGAAGAAATAATCAAAGACTTGGAGCATACCCAAATTTTTCCTCTCCTCCTCAGTGGCAGGCAGCTTGAGGCCATTGTTCTCATCTCTGGGGGCAACCTCATTGTGCACTGCTTCAAACATCAACCTCAGCTTGGCCATGTCAGAGCTATCTGTTCAACATAACACACAAGCCGCAGCATGAGTTCGGTGGCTAAATAAATGTTGTCTAAGCAATAACTATCTGATACCAGTCAACCTGGCTAGTGCCAAACATCCGTCAAAGTGTGGACTTAAAATATGGAATCAAAATAGAGCACCCTCCCCATAAATATTTTATAAATTCAAAATGCAGGGATGCACTCTGAAATGATAAGCACACAAAAAAAAAAAGAATGATGTATTTATATTTAAAATATGTGTTTAAGCCAAGAAAGAAACTAATTACTAATTGGATGGAGAAATTAGTTCATTTGCGATACGTTCAGCGGCCCGCAATATTTAACGTGGCGTGCCGTGGGTTAGTCACTCCTGCATATGGCCCAGGAGCCCGACTTTATCTTCTATCAACATATTAGTCTAATAACTAATGACTACAGCATGCTGTATTGGGAGAAGGGGAGAGGAGGGCTTGAATCAAACTGGCGCATCAAACTTGTACAGCTGCTTAGTGACTTCAAAAATTAGATTTCAGATGCCACTTACAAGATCTTTTTAATATGTCAAATCTAGTGCTGCTGTGTGGAGAAATTGAGACTCCATTTTAAAATATGAAAAAATCCAAATTTTTTGCAATCGCAGTTCAGCCAAAGAACAAAATAATTATGTCACAAACATACGCCATACAGCACCCAGGCTAACAATAGCTAATGTTAAGGAAATATTACTGTTGCAATATCTAGTGAGTTCATTGTGAAAACACAAAGCAACAATATGATGATCATCACCATGAAAAGTGGAGGTCTGATTTTATAGCCTTTAAAAATATTTAGACACCTATCCTGTACCCTCACCCAAGCACACCCTAACGCTCCTCAGTCAACAGCAACCCACCCCCTTCCCTCAGTATGTATGTGATATAATTATGGATGATCCCCAACCAATCGTATTTCTTGGTCCATTCACTGCAGGATGTAGAAAGGAGCTAAAACTAACTAGCAAATTTTGTTTTTTACCAGAGATTGTTCAGCCGCCTCTTAGAAGCGTAGCTCTGTCAGGTTTTGGCTTACAATTGTAAAACTCATCTCAAATCACAAATTGTACGCCAAAATCATAAGAGTAACCAGGTCTGCAGTAATTAAATATATTCTGTAGCATACATTAGCTTGCTGATTTGTGGCAATCCCTTGTCAGTTCTTTTTTACATTTTTGTATCATAACCAGACAAAGGGTCTGATACAAACAGTCTACCTAGTGGGGTATAAATGACCTGTGATTGAGCTGCTGGCGACATTGACAACTAACCTTTCTGTTCCAGCAGTGCCAGGGCCACGTAGTAGTGGGACAGACCTTTGTAGAAATGATATTTGGTTTCAGCCATAGACAACCAGGAGAAGGGCAGGTAACTCTTGATGGAGTCGGTGGCCATTTTGCTGTAGGTGTCCTTGTACTTGAGGGATACCTGTCAGGGAGACCAACAAGGTAAGTGAATGAACGGAGCAAATTATAGAAATATACTGCTAGCCATTAAAAATATGATTATACTTCATGAATGAGAAAATCATCAGCTGCAGTACAGTCATCAGCTGCAGCACAATTTTTGCAATAAAATGACAATACTTTTTCGAGAAAACCAATCACCTCTTTCTTGTTTCCTTTTTGTCCTATTGGCTAACCATGCTTGAAATGCAGCTGTCTGGAATGAAAATCTAGCTCTTCCAAGACATTTATATTTTCTACTAGATTGGACCTATACAGAATGGTCCATTTTGAGCCACCTTTGCTATCAAAAGGATAATAGCAATGTCAAAACACATGAAAACTTTAAAATTGCCGATGACTGTAAGAAAGCTGAGATTTTCCAGCAGCATTGCCCACATCAAAAACTTGACCCCCACCAATTTGCTTACAAACCTGCCACAAGAACGGAGGATGCTATCTTACTATTGATGGAGAGACTTTACCATCACCTAGACATTCCTAAAAAATATGCCAGAGTGCTAGTCACTACCCAACCACACCTTATGATCAAGAAACTTTCCTCGTTAGGTGTAAATTTAAACATTCAGGCTTGGATGCAGAACTTTTTAACAAATCGCCCACACTATGTCAAGATAAATGATCAATAATCTCTAACCAGAGAAATAAGCACCGGGGCACCACGAGGCTGCGTTCTCTCCCCTGTACTGTATACAATATATCACAAGGCTGCATTCTCTCCCCTGTACTGTATACAATATATACCAATGATATTCAAAGCTCAAGCGACACTGTTCCAATCTTAAAATTTGCTGATGACGTCACCATCGTTGGCTTAATATCTGAGGGAGAAGGCTTATACCGCAACTTAGTTACAAGCTTTATCAATTGGTGCGATGAAAATTTTCTCCAGCTGAATGTCTCAAAAACAAAGGAAATGGTTGTTGATTTCAGGAGGGGGAAACACCAGATTACAGATCTCAACATAAAAAAAATCAAAGTGTAGAGAAAGTAGAGGCATTTAAGTAATTAGGTGTCACCATTAATAATAAGCTAACATGGCATGAGCACGGCCAAATGCTGTATAAGAAATTCAACCCAAGACTGTTCTACCTCAAAAAAACTACAATTTCGGCATAAACAAACAAGTCGTTTACTTCTTCTACAGTGCAACAATTGGAAGCCTACTTAATTTCAGCATTACCTGCTGGTGTGGGGAATTCAACGCCTGATATTAAACACCGAATAAACCGACTAATCAAGAAAGCTAGGAACATAATACAAACTAAACACCCTTCACCTGAAGAACTTTTTGAAGAAAACTTTTGTAAAACTAAACAAATTTTGGATGATACATCCCACTCTCTTCATCACAGATACTTAGGATCGGCCCGTTCGGTATGAATTCTTTCCGTCTGGGCGAGGACTGAAAGATATAAATATTCTTTTGTACCCCAATCTGTACGAATTTAGCAGCGTGCTCCCCCTGAAGTCACAAATCATAATGAGAACAAATGAGTCCCTGACGTGGCGAAGAGATTTCACTGAATCGCTGGTTTTTTTTTTTTTTTTACTAGTGAAATAACTTAACATAAATGTCTTGTCTTCAAATTGTTTCAATTATGTCCTAAAATGTAAAATGCAATCAAAAAACATTTCCATTTGTTTGGATCAATAAGAGAATCTTATCTTATCAACACATTGCCGTCAACAAAACTAACAGAATCCCACAAAGCGTTTATAAGGACCTCATGCCAAAGGATAAATGCCCAAAATGGCTTGGTGGGTAAGTTTTAAAAAACTGTTTAAGTCAGACATGGACACAATATTTAGACCCAGAACAAGAGTAAAAGTGACCAGAAACCATTGGTAGAGCCAGCTGCTTTCTACCTCCACAGGTCTAGGTTTACACTTTGTGACATGCTATTCTTAAAGCAATTTCAAACTGACCATGGCCGCCTCTTGTGCTATCTGGGTACAGTTGAAAACTCCTTCTTTGGATCCTCCAATTAATCTGCCTTCTAACACACATTCTTGTGCTTGGGCCTGTACCAGTGGAATGTAATGGAGTTTTAAGAGAATTCAAATAAATGTAAGGGATATAGCTTTGCAAACATTTGAACCCTAAATGATTTGTAATATCAAAACAGATATCTGTCCCTTGTCCAAAGTCTTACACAAAATAAGCAAAGTTCACATGGTTACCTTTATTATACTAAATAACTTTACATGTTTTTAGTTTTATGCTAAGCAACACGTTTGTTTCATTGTTCCAAATAAACACAATTTCCTGTGTTTATCCAAATAAACATAATTTCCTGTGTTTATCCAAATAAACAAAATTTCCTGTGTTTATCCAAATAAACATAATTTCCTGTGTTTAACTAAATAAACATAATATCCTGTGTTTATCTAATTTTTTAAAATAAATGAACATAATTTGACATATTTATACTTTTTAAAGTCTAAATGAATTTAATTTAAACCAACGGTCCACACAACCATGTATATTTATATATAACTATATATATCTATATGTATCATTAAATATATATAACAGTTGAAGAAACTGACCAGCATCAATGACCCCAACATTGCCAGACTCTCTGATTGCATGTCCTGACTCGGCGCCGCGCTGAAACGGTTTTCCAAATACTTGAATGCTCCGGCCGCTTTTTCAAAGTTGACAATGGCTTGTATCAGACCCTCTTTCTTTGTCCTATCCTGGAAATGTGGAGAAATTCCCTTTTTGTAAAAGTTCAAAGGTTTCAATGAATAAGCTCATAAGGTCAAATGTCAAGTCTCTCTGTTTTGTCAAGTCAGAAATGTTTCAATTTTTGTTTAACAAGAGATTTTGTTTCAATAAAACTTGTGTCTCCATTTTTTAAGGGAAGTCTTTCTTTGCTGTCTGCATATGGCTACTGTAACATAAATGTTTGTATTGTATTCCTAGCCACTTATAACATGTCTGCTCAACTGCTTACAAGTGATCTAAGTGTACAGTGTACTTAATGCTCACCTGCTTACAAGCTATCTGTGTTTACAGTGTACTTAATGCTCACCTGCTTACAAGCTATCTGTGTGTAGAGTGCACTTAATGCTCACCTGCTTACAAGCTATCTGTGTGTACAGTGTACTTAATGCTCACCTGCTTACAAGCTATCTGTGTGTACAGTGCACTTAATGCTCACCTGCTTACAAGCGATCTAAGTGTACAGTGCACTTAATGCTCACCTGCTTACAAGCTATCTGTGTGTACAGTGCACTTAATGCTCACCTGCTTACAAGCTATCTGTGTGTACAGTGCACCTATGTTATATAGAATGCTCCCCTTTTCAAAGCCAATGGACTTTTGGGTGTCTGGGACTCCTGTAAGACAGTCATACCTGAGGACACACAAAAATAACAATTGTAAACTTGGCAAAGAAAATGACAAGATTTACAGCATGAACTTTGACCTATTTCAGCCCGACATTTATTTTGATTTCATGTGACAAAATTTGCATCTGGAACATTGACATATTTCAGCATGTCATTTATTCTGTTTCCATGCCACGTATCCAAGGGTAACAACTAAGAGGTTGGGAGTTCAAACATTGATGGCTTAAAATGCAGGAAAGGGATACAACGCATGACAGAACAAATATAAAGATTTTTACCTACCAATGAAAGTAAACTGGTAAATTCCGTTTGCCTGAGAAAAATCTCTTCTCGATATTACCAAGTTGGCCAAAGTATTCCATAAGCAGCTCCACACCAGCCTGACTTCTCTCCGGGCTTCTCACAGCCTGACGAGTAAGTTATGTAAATACATACTGGGTATACAACACAAACAAATAATGACTGTGTATAAAACAGATCAGTTAGAACAGGAACAATCAAAGTAACAATCTGTAATGAACATCAAATTGTAACAGGAACAAAGTAAAATATTCCTAAAAATAGATTACTTAAAAAAAAAATTATATATGGTCAGCAGAATTTTTTAATCCATCAGAAAACATGATGTGAAAGAAAGCCAAGTTTGTACGTACCTCCCTTAATTCACAAAGTTCTTGAATCTCTTTTGAGTAATTGCTGCCGTCCTCACTGTAGTGCGCCAATATTTCATCCTGAAAGTACACAACATTACAGGAAAACTTGACCTTGCTAAGTAACACAAACAGCTCTGTTGTGTTCACTTCTTTGCGTCCTTTAAACAATTTCAACTTTATTTGTTATAAAATCAGTTGCCAGAAACTGTTACTTTAAGCTATAAAACATTGCCTACCATGATAAGATGCTATTCTCTAGTGCATTCATAGTTCATGCAGGCAACATGTGTCTCCAGGAGAATAATTATTTTCTCTCTGCTTAAAGCCTTTAGTAATAAAGTTATTGATAAACTGCCGGTTCATTATTTATTTTTTTTAAATCTTCACTTTAAGCCTAAATCACATACATCATACATCACAATATTGGACATGACATTATGGAAATCCGAATCCCATTTAAATACAGAAGATTTGTTTTTAGAATCCACTAGGGCTGGATAAAGTTCAGGATCATGTAGGAAAACAAAATCACAATAAGACATAAATTTAGAGCTTTGTTTTAGATATATTATGTAGAAATGTTAATTAGTAGGTCAAACACTGATTGACCTTGTGGATGCTTTTTATACTTAAGCAAGGGACACAATCATAAAGGGGCACTTTTGGTGTTAGGGGAAACATTGCATTTGCAGACGAAACCAATAATTTCATTTTGTACTTGATGACACCTGTTGAAATATTTGTTTATGTGCTGAATCGCTAAGTAACTATATTAAAATAATAATTAAGGGGGGGGGGGGGGGGAGGGGCCTCCATAATTGCAGTTTAAATCAATTTTTGACACCCCCCCCGGCACCACCCCACAGATCATCACAAATTTCTCACAAAATCAATCTTTTTATAATACATCATCACAAAATTGTGACACCCCCCACCACTTTTCTCCACTTTCCATTCCAACATTATGGATAGCCCCCAGGCTGCTGCTAGAGAATTCCTAGATCCTCCATGTCATCATTGAACAAGTCACTTACTTTAAACGGAACTGTGAAATCAACAGCTGTCGTCTCCTTCAGGCCAAGTGGTATCATTGGTGTATTACTGGAAGAGCTGGGGGCAAAAAATAGACACTGGTCAATGGAAACATTGGCTTGACACATGAACAGTAATATATTTCCATCACACATATATATTTATATGTCTCACGTGTATCTTATCAATCTCAGAGATGTAGAGGATTAATGGTTCATGTGACTAAAACCATAGCTGAACAAACATGAATCTATAAGTTGATAGCTGAACAAACATGGATCAATAAGTTGATAACTGAACAAATGTGAATAATTAAGTTGATAAATAAATTTCAAAGATGGAGAATTTGAAAGAACAAATCTCCCATTAGTAGTCTTTTTTTTAAAAAGTCTTAACTTCACAGGGGTCTTAATTTAGGACATTTTTGGTTTTTCATATAAGCTAAATAAAATTTAAAAAATAATCACACACCCCACTTTAAAAAAAAAAAAGGAAAAAAGTACAGGGTATAGTATTTGATTACTCGGTACAGTATTTGAGTACACAGTGCAGTATATGAGTATACTGTACAATATATGAATAAATCATCATCATTCAGACGCAGTGACCGTTTGGTCATGTGACCTTTGGACTGCGACCATGGTGAAGAATTAAAGTACACTCTCTATAAGCTTTTCTATTATTTGTATATAAGGTGTTTGCGTCCTTTAAACAATTTCAACTTTATTTGTTATAAAATCAGTTGCCAGAAACTGTTACTTTAAGCTATAAAACAGTGCTTGATGTGCTGGGCAGTGGAAGAGCTGATGTGCTGGGCAGTGGAAGAGGTGATGTGCTGGGCAGTGGAAGAGCTGATGTGCTGGGCAGTGGAAGAGCTGATGTGCTGGGCAGTGGAGGAGCTGATGTGCTGGGCAGTGGAAGAGGGCATGTGCTGGGCAGTGGAAGAGCTAATGTGCTGAGCAGTGGAAGAGCTGATGTGCTGGGCAGTGGAAGAGCTGATGTGCTGGGCAGTGGAAGAGCTGATGTGCTGGGCAGTGGAAGAGCTGATGTGCTGGGCAGTCATAGAGCTGATGCGCTGGGCAGTGGAAGAGCTGATGTGCTGGGCAGTGGAAGAGCTGATGTGCTGGGCAGTGGAAGAGCTGATGTGCTGGGGAGTGGAAGAGCTGATGCGATGGGCAGTGGAAGAGCTGATGCGCTGGGCAGTCATAGAGCTGATGCGCTAGGCAGTGGAAGAGCTGATGTGCTGGGCAGTGGAAAAGCTGATGTGCTGGGCAGTGGAAGAGCTGATGTGCTGGGCAGTCATAGAGCTGATGTGCTTTGCAGTGGAAGAGCTGATGTGCTGGTCAGTCATAGGGCTGATGTGCTGGGCAGAGGAAGAGCTGATGTGCTGGGCAGAGGAAGAGCTGATGTGCTGGGCAGTGGAAGAGCTGATGTGCTGGGCAGTGGAAGAGCTGATGCGCTGGGCAGTCATAGAGCTGATGTGCTGGGCAGTGGAAGAGCTAATGTGCTGGGCAATGGAAGAGCTGGTGTGCTGGGCAGTGGAAGAGCTGATGTGCTGGGCAGTGGAAGAGCTGATGCGCTGGGCAGTCATAGAGCTGATGTGCTGGGCAGTGGAAGAGCTGATGTGCTGGGCAGTGGAAGAGCTGATGTGCTGGGCAGTGGAAGAGCTGATGTGATGGGCAGTGGAAGAGCTGATGCGCTGGGCAGTCATAGAGCTGATGTGCTGGGCAGTGGAAGAGCTGATGTGCTGGGCAGTGGAAGAGCTGATGTGCTGGGCAGTGGAAGAGCTGATGTGATGGGCAGTGGAAGAGCTGATGTGCTGGGCAGTGGAAGAGCTGATGTGCTGGGCAGTGGAAGAACTGATGCGCTGGGCAGTCATAGAGTTGATGTGCTGGGCAGTGGAAGAGCTGATGTGCTGGGCAGTGGAAGAGCTGATGTGCTGGGCAGTGGAAGAGCTGATGTGCTGGGCAGTGGAAGAACTGATGCGCTGGGCAGTCATAGAGTTGATGTGCTGGGCAGTGGAAGAGCTGATGTGCTGGAGGGCAGTGGAAGACCTGATGTGATGGGCAGTGGAAGAGCTGATGCGCTGGGCAGTCATAGAGCTGATGTGCTGGGCAGTGGAAGAGCTGATGTGCTGGACAAAGGAAGAGCTGATGTGTTACTGTCACATTTGGATGGCTGCAGAGAATGTCATAATGGCGTTTAATCTGGTGATATGCTGTTAAAATGGGAATCTAGTTGTTTGTGTCATGTGCGCAGGTGAAAGATTATGTCCCTTTTCGTGTCTTTGAAGGCAGTTTATTGGGCCTTTGGGGACAGAACTGAGCATGTGTGTGAAACACCGTCTTCCTGTTGAGCCCATATCCCATACATTTAACCAATCTTCTTTTTTTGTAGCTCTGATTATCTGTTTGGCAGTGTTGAGTGATGTGCTTATGTTTGGCAATGTTGAGTGATGTGCCTCTGTTTGGCAGTGTTGAGTGATGTGCCTATGTTTGGCAGTGTTGAGTGATGTGCCTATGTTTGGCAGTGTTGAGTGATGTGCCTATGTTTGGCAGTGTTGAGTGATGTGCCTATGTTTGGCAGTGTTGAGTGATGTGCCTATGTTTGGCAGTGTTGAGTGATGTGCCTATGTTTGGCAGTGTTGAGTGATGTGCCTATATTTGGCTGTTCATTGAATGCTACATGTTTGATTACATACATTTCGAAGAAGGTATTTATATTCAGAACAGTGATTTTACTGTTGTTGTCGTGAGATCTTTATGCTCAGCTTCCTGATGTAGTCATTTGACTTGTTGTCGTAAGATCTTTATGCTCAGCTGCCTGAAATAGTCATTTGACTTGTTGTCGTGAGATCTTTATGCTCAGCTGCCTGAAGTAGTCATTTGACTTGTTGTTCTGAGATCTTTATGCGCAGCTGCTTGAAGTAGTCATTTGACTTGTTGTGAGATCTTTATGCTCAGCTGTCTGAAGTAGTCATTTGACTTGTTGTGAGATCTTTATGCTCAGCTGCCTGAAGTAGTCATTTGACTTGTTGTCGTGAGATCTTTATGCTCAGCTGCCTGAAGTAGTCATTTGACTTGTTGTGAGATCTTTATGCTCAGCTGCCTGAAGTAGTCATTTGACTTGTTGTGAGATCTTTATGCTCAGCTGCCTGAAGTAGTAATTTGACTTGTTGTCGTGAGATCTTTATGCTCAGCTGCCTGAAGTAGTCATTTGACTTGTTGTGAGATATTTATGCTCAGCTGCCTGAAGTAGTCATTTGACTTGTTGTGAGATCTTTATGCTCAGCTGCCTGAAGTAGTCATTTGACTTGTTGTGAGATCTTTATGCTCAGCTGCCTGAAGTAGTCATTTGACTTGTTGTGAGATATTTATGCTCAGCTGCCTGAAGTAGTCATTTGACTTGTTGTGAGATCTTTATGCTCAGCTGCCTGAAGTATTGATTTGCAGCCTGAGAAGATAGCGACATTTCTTTATTTCCTGGGATCAACTGTGAAGATTGCAGATAGGTGGTGTAACACCGCTTCAAAAGCTGTCAAATCTACTTCATAATTACTGCAGATCGCCCACAGGGTTGCAGAGTTCATCACATGATCGGTCTGGCTAGGCTATTCGTACACCATAGCCTGCATAAAGAGCTCTTTTGAACATTGACCCAACTGTGTATATTAGGATTATATCCTCCGGGTAGGATGCTATGTTTTTTTCTGCAGCTATCATTGTATATAATGGGTCTGTACTTTTCGATCTCTTCGATTAGGTCTGGTTTGATATACGCCGTTTGTAAATATCTTGGATAGGTCTTTAGGCACAATTTGCCTGTCTACTCTGTTGGTAGGGTGTGTCTTCTCTTTTTTTAGGTTGTGTCTCCTCTGTTGGTAGGTTGTGTCTTCTCTGTTGGTAGGTTGTGTCTTCTCTGTTGGTAGGTTGTATCTTCTCAGTTGGTAGGTTGTGTCTTCTCTGTTGGTAGGTTGTGTTTCTCCTCAAGTTCAGAGGAAACATCTAGCATTGATTTCTGTTTAATTCCATGGTTCGGTCTCCATTTTTCAACCATTTGTCTATTTCATTGGTTCTCAACCTGTGGGTCGCGAAACCTTTGGGGGTCGTACGACCCTTTCACATGGGTCGCCTAAGACCATTGAAAAACAAATATACTCTACAGTTATGAAGTAGCAACGAAAATAAAATTGTGGTTAGGGATCGCCACAACATGAGGAACTGTATCAAAGGGTCGCGGTATTAGGAAGGTTGAGAACCACTGGTCTATTTAGATGTTGCTAGTCTAGCCATCTGCACCTTTCAACCATCTCGATAATTTCTGCCTCTCTTCTAAGATTTAGAGGATCAATACTTGTATGTATTTCCCATGCTGCGTTTGGGGTAGATCTAGACCTCCCGAGATGGACTGCCCGTTTCTAGTCACCATTAGAGGCGATTGCTGATCATTCTTCCTGTAAGCTTTCCAGTGTTGGAATTCAGGTATATCGGTCGGGTATATTGATGAGGGATATCGGTCGGGGATTTTGGTTAGGGATATCGGTCGGGGATATCGGTCGGGGATATGGACGGGGATATCGGTCGGGGATATCGGTCGGGGATATCGGTCGGGGATATCGGTCGGGGATATCGGTCGGGGATATCGGTTGGGGATATGGACGGGGATATCGGTCGGGGATATCGGTTGGGGATATGGACGGGGATATCGGTCGGGGATATCGGTCGGGGATATCGGTCGGGGATATCGGTTGGGGATATGGACGGGGATATCGGTCGGGGATATCGGTTGGGGATATGGACGGGGATATCGGTCGGGGATATCGGTTGGGTATATGGACGGGGATATCGGTCGGGGATATCGGTCGGGGATATCGGTTAGGGATATGGACGGGGATATCGGTCGGGGATATCGGTTGGGGATATGGACGGGGATATCGGTCGGGGATATCGGTTGGGGATATCGGTCTTTGGCTTTTATCATTATCTGTAACCTTTATTTTCCCCTAATATAGGTGTTATGATGTGTTATGGTGTGTTATGATGTGTTATGATGGCTTTTTTACAGATTGGAGAGATTTTGCTTTTGCTTCAAGTGCTAGTATATTAGAATACAATACGTATTTGAGTACACGGTACAGTATTTGAGTACACGGTACAGTATTTGAGTACACGGTACAGTATTTGAGTACACGGTACAGTATTTGAGTACACGGTACAGTATTTGAGTACACGGTACAGTATTTGAGTACATGGTACAGTATTTGAGTACATGGTACAGTATTTGAGTACATGGTACAGTATTTGAGTACATGGTACAGTATTTGAGTACATGGTACAGTATTTGAGTACATGGTACAGTATTTGAGTACATGGTACAGTATTTGAGTACATGGTACAGTATTTGAGTACATGGTACAGTATTTGAGTACATGGTACAGTATTTGAGTACATGGTACAGTATTTGAGTACATGGTACAGTATTTGAGTACATGGTACAGTATTTGAGTACATGGTACAGTATTTGGGTACATGGTACAGTATTTGGGTACACGGTACAGTATTTGGGTACACGGTACAACAACTGAGAAAATGGAACGTCCCATTTGAATAGTTAGTAGCCCTTTACTATTGTATCACCTTTCTTGTTAAAACAACACAACTAGCATCCCACGCCAAGGGGTTAGTTATCGTGTTACCGTGCACATCTTAATTTATCTGTCTCTTAGCTATGGACACACCCGCTATTTCATTACTCCACAACACGTCGTGGGAGTGAAAGAGCGCCAACTTATTGTTCCCCGTCAATACCGATGCCCTTCCTCGCCATCTCCAGGATGACGCGTCGCATGCCCGCCAGTACTCTGAGAGCCAGTAACACAATATCCAAGGATTGTGCAAGAGACAATGACAATAACGGACCCATTTCTTTAAGACGCGTATCAGGAAACGTGAGGCAGGAGTCCTCAAATCGGGCATATTTGACTGAAGATGGCATATTTGACTGTAGAGAGCATATTTAACTGAAGAGGGCATATTTGACTGAAGAGGGCATATTTGACTGGAGAGGGCATATTTGACTGGAAAGTGTGTATTTGACTGGAGAGGGCATATTTGACTGGAGAGTGCACATTTTAATGGAGAGTGCATATTTGACTGGAGAGGGCATATTTAACTGGAGAGGGCATATTTAAATGGAGAGGGCATATTTTACTGGAGAGGGCATATTTTACTGGAGAGGGCATATTTTACTGGAGAGGGCATATTTGACTGGAAAGTGTGTATTTGACTGGAGAGGGCATATTTTACTGGAGATGGCATACTTGACTGGAGAGGGCATATTTGACTGAAGAGGGCATATTTGATTAGAGAGTGTGTATTTGATTGGAGATGGCATATTTGATTGGAGAGTGTGTATTTGATTGGAGAGTGTGTATTTGAGTGACATCGCGATCATAAAACTCAACTATCGACCCTAGAAGTAGCATGGGGGAAGGTACAATAGACATAAATACATAGAAGTAATGACGTTAGAAAAAGCACTTCTTGTTATTTTCCTACCATGACGGTTAATTAAGTCGGATATGGGCAGTGGCGTACCTATAGGAAGGGGCTGATCTCCCCGGGCGTCATTTTTTGGGGTTTACATAAAACATTGAAGGAAATATGTGCGTGTAAAATGGGGCGCAATATAGGTAGTTAGCCATGGGCGGCATTTAGTCAAGTAAAGCCACTGGCTATTGAACCAGGAATCGAAATTTAACCCGGACACTGTCGATGGGGGCGAGATGGAGTCATGTTTTCACAGTGTAATACTCTATCCCTTGTTCACATGGTATTACTCCATCACTTGATCACAGAGTAATACTCCATCCCTTGTTCACATCACTTGATCACTGAGTGTTACTTCATAACTTGTTTAAATGAACTGAAATAACTGTATACTGAACTATTTTTAGGTCTCACCAAACAGGCAGCCACTAAGAATGAGAAGACTAAACAATCAAAATCTGGCTTCCCTCCCAGAGCACTGCCAGGCATTCGGGAATGTAAGCCAATTGGGCCATATTATTATAGTCTACACCTGTTCAATGAGCCAATTGGGCCATATTATTATAGTCTACACCTGTCCAATGAGCCAATTGGGTCATATTATTATAGTCTAGACCTGTTCAATGAGCCAATTGGGCCATATTATTATAGTCTACACCTGTTCAATGAGCCAATTGGGCCATATTATTATAATCTGCACCTGTTCAATGAGCCAATTGGGCCATATTATTATAGTCTACACCTGTTCAATGAGCCAATTGGGCCATATTATTATAGTCTACACCTGTCCAACGAGCCAATTGGGTCATATTATTATAGTCTACATCTGTTCAATGAGCCAATTGGGCCATATTATTATAGTCTACACCTGTCCAATGAGCCAATTGGGTCATGTTATTATAGTCTACATCTGTTCAATGAGCCAATGGGGCCATATTATTATAGTCTACACCTGTTCAATGAGCCAATCGGGCCATATTATTATAGTCTACATCTCTTCAGTGAGCCAATCGGGCCATATTATTATAGTCTCCACCTGTTCAATATCCAAAAAGCTCTCACTATGATTGCATCGCTTATCACCAAGGCAACTCCCCGAAATAAAAGAACAACAATTTCAAATACTGGTTGCGACGCCTGTCATCCAATCTCCCACCATGTACGACTGATCCATAGTCAGTTTCATATTGTGTGGCCCTCCATGAAACTGCAACAAACACGTACACACAAACAAACACACACACACAAAGACACCAGACTCTTCGGGGAGTGAACAGCAAAGTCCGAGATTGTAGAGAGAAGCATTGTAGCTAGAAGCCCTGTGAGAAGATACATTTTTACGCCACACTTCAACTCTGAAACCCACTATTACATCAATAAAATGCCACGAGAGCCTATTTTGGCGCCACTAACTAATTTGACACACATAGACACCCCCCTCCCCCGGATGCCCACCCTTCGATACGAAACTGCCTGTAAGGTGACAGCCAATTGTTAGCTTACAACCATTTGCTAGTTACAGCCAAATGTTAGCTTACAACAATTTGCTAGTTTACAACCAATTGTTAGCTTACAACCATTTGCTAGTTTACAACCAATTGCTAGCTTACAACCATTTGCTAGTTTACAACCAATTGTTAGATTACAACCATTTGCTATTTTACAAACAATTGTTAGCTTACAACCATTTGCTAGTTTACAACCAATTGTTAGCTTACAACCATTTTCTAGTTTACAACCAATTGTTAGCTTACAACCATTTTCTAATTTACAACCAATTGTTAGCTTACAACCATTTGCTAGTTTACAACCAATTGTTAGCTTACAACCATTTGCTAGTTTACAACCAACTGTTAGCTTACAACCATTTGCTAGTTTACAACCAATTGTTAGCTTACAACCATTTGCTAGTTTACAACCAATTGTTAGCTTACAACCATTTGCTAGTTTACAACCAACTGTTTGCTTACAACCATTTGCTAGTTTACAACCAACTGTTTGCTTACAACCATTTGCTAGTTTACAACCAATTGTTAGCTTACAACCATTTGCTAGTTTACAACCAACTGTTAGCTTACAACCATTTGCTAGTTTACAACCAACTGTTAGCTTACAATCATTTGCTAGTTTACAACCAACTGTTAGCTTACAACCATTTGCTAGTTTACAACCAACTGTTTGCTTACAACCATTTGCTAGTTTACAACCAATTGTTAGCTTACAACCATTTGCTAGTTTACAACCAATTGTTAGCTTACAACCATTTTCTAGTTTACAACCAATTGTTAGCTTACAACCATTTGCTAGTTTACAACCAATTGTTAGCTTACAACCATTTTCTAGTTTACAACCAATTGTTAGCTTACAACCATTTGCTAGTTTACAACCAATTGTTAGCTTACAACCATTTGCTAGTTTACAACCAACTGTTAGCTTACAACCATTTGCTAGTTTACAACCAATTGTTAGCTTACAACCATTTGCTAGTTTACAACCAACTGTTAGCTTACAACCATTTGCTAGTTTACAACCAATTGTTAGCTTACAATCATTTGCTAGTTTACAACCAACTGTTAGCTTACAACCATTTGCTAGTTTACAACCAACTGTTTGCTTACAACCATTTGCTAGTTTACAACCAATTGTTAGCTTACAACCATTTTCTAGTTTACAACCAATTGTTAGCTTACAACCATTTGCTAGTTTACAACCAATTGTTAGCTTACAACCATTTGTTAGTTTACAACCAATTGTTAGCTTACAACCATTTGCTAGTTTACAACCAATTGTTAGCTTACAACCATTTGCTAGTTTACAACCAATTGTTAGCTTACAACCATTTGCTAGTTTACAACCAATTGTTAGCTGAAATAACTGTTAATTATACTGAACTATTTTTAGGTCTAAATATCCAATAGGTAGCTGACGGTCAATAGTTAGCTTAAAGCCAATTGTTAGCTGACGACCAATTATTAGATGACAGCCAAATGTCTGCTGATAAGCCGGGGGGGGGGGGGGGGAAGATACAACATCCTTCGTATCCGTCAATCATGAATACCAACAACAAAACCCAATCTTCAAATTCAATGGCGGATTCTGCTGTTGTGCTCTGGGGAGTGTGGACACGTGCTGGCTACCCCAAAGGCTTGAAAAACACATAAATATATGAAAACTTTGATACCCCCCCCCCCTTTTTTTTTCCTATTTATCTTTGAATCAGCCACCGCTTATATTCTGAGAAAATTAATTTGGGGTTTCGGGGGGGGGGGGGGGGGAGAAATTATTTTCTTAAGACGAGAAACAGGTCAATATTCTTACCACACGTCTGCACATTCCTTCTGTCATATCTATCTTGATTTCTCAACAAAAACCTTTTTTTTTTTTTTATTTCCCACATGCTTTTCATTTGATATGGGCATTACGTGTACTAAACTAAAATTAAGTGCGCAACATCTGTAAGTGGGTCTAAATAGGGGCTTTTAATCTATCAAAACTGGGTCCATTCTTAATTAACCTGATGACGTGTCAATCTATTTAGTGACAGTTCGAATCTAGATGACGTGTCAATAAATGTACTGACAGTTCGAATCCAGATGACACACACACAAAAGAGGGTGAAATAACTCACGTTTAAATAGGACACGCATGGCAACAAAAAGACAAGCTATTATGTTGACGGTTGTTCGGGGCTGGGATGCAGTGACAAGTCGTGGGTTTTAACATTGTTTTGATAATATCTGCAAAGATAATCTCTAAGATTTGCAAAGTGAACGATTCATAGATAAAATGACGGGTGGACTGACAAAAAAACAACAACTTTGTATACATTGTGTTACAGTCGCCTCTTCTGATTATTGGTTTGTATTTAAAAGTGCTGTGTTTTGGACTTGATCTATTGTATATTCTATGGGGTGCTGTGTTTTGGACTTGATCTATTGTATATTCTACGGGGTGCTGTGTTTTGGACTTGATCTATTGTATATTCTATGGGGTGCTGTGTTTTGGACTTGATCTATTGTATATTCTATGGGGTGCTGTGTTTTGGACTTGATCTATTTGGATATTCTATGGGGTGCTGTGTTTTGGACTTGATCTATTGGATAGTCTACGGGGTGCTGTGTTCTGGACTTGATCTATTGGATATTCTATGGGTTGCTGTGTTTTGGGCTTGATCTATTGGATATTCTATGGGTTGCTGTGTTTTGGACTTGATCTGTTGGATAGTCTATGGGGTGCTGTGTTTTGGACTTGATCTATTGGATAGTCTATATGTAAATCAGAAGGAAATGGTGTTGTGATGGTGTCATGATGTGATGACGTTTTTATGTGTTGACGTGATGATGAGATGATATGATGGTGTCATGATGTGATGAAATTGATTTGACAATGTTTGTTTTGACTAATACTAATGGGGTTTTTATTATGTTTTTGTGACGTTTTATTTGAAACATATGGAAGGGCGGTTTAAGTTCTGGCCCCAATACTTACTTTAACAAAGTGCGCCTACATATGAGCGAAACTTCCTTGAAATTGCTATTAGAGCAATGAGCAAAGTTTTGCAATGTTACAAACAAGATCCTGTTAGAGCAATGAGCAAAGTTTTGCAATGTTACAAACAAGATCCTGTTAGAGCAATGAGCAAAGTTTTGCAATGTTACAAACAAGACCCTGTTAGAGCAATGATCAAAGTTTTGCAATGTTACAAACAAGACCCTGTTAGAGCAATGATCAAAGTTTTGCAATGTTACAAACAAGACCCTGTTAGAAGAATGAGCACACAAAAACAACAATGTATGGAGTGATTGATGACGTAATTCACATTTACAAATACCATCATTTTAACTTTATACATGCATCCGGACTTTGTGGAAAGGGATTGGAGGGGCGCCCACCTGAAAGGTAACAACAACACCGCACATTCCAATCTTGACGGTTGGCCCATTGACAACTTGGGGGTGACGTTATGGCCTCTTGTCTCAGATAAGACCGTCTCTCGAACTGGCGGTTCTCAATCTATCTACCGGTCTTGACCGGGGGGGGGGGGGGGGTGAATTCTCAATCTATCTACCGGTCTTGAACTGGGGGGTGGGGCCTCTCAATTTATGTACCGTTCTTGAGCTGGGAGGTTCTCAATCTATCAACCGGGCAGGTGTCCACATCACGAGGGAAGGGGGTGCAAGCAGACACAGGTCTACATTCTTGGATGAGGCTACATGTCCTTGTGTATGTGGAGGGGGGGCTGCCTGTCCTTGTGTATGTGGGAGGGGGCTGCCTGTCCTTGTGTATGTGAGGGGGGCTGCCTGTCCTTGTTTATGTGGGGGGGCTGCTGTCCTTGTGTATGTTGAGAGGGGGGCTGCCTGGCCTTGTGTATGTGGGGGGCTGCCTGGCCTTGTGTATGGGGGGGCTGCCTGTCCTTGTGTATGTGGGGTAGGGGGCTGCGTGGCCTTGTGTATGTGGGGGACTGCTTGGTCTTGTGTATGTGGGGGGGGGGGCTACATGGCCTTGTGTATAGGGGGGCTGCCTCACCTTGTGTATGTGGGGTAGGACTACAAAGTTGTAATTAATTGGGCAACGCAGTCGTTAATATTAAGAAACATTTTGATAGAGTTGATATTCCACAATGGACTAGACTTAAGAGATGTACTACACCAATATAGTGACAATAGTGTTTTTGTCATGGAGTCTAATTCGAATATCACTTAGTAACAATAGAAAGAAAGTAATAATAGGGTCTCCCTCAGTCACATCGAAAGACAGAGCCAAGAAGAAAAACACAAGGATACAAGAATGAGACAACAAGACACCATGGGACAACAAGACATCATGAGACAACAAGACATCATGAGACAACAAGACACCATGGGACAACAAGACATCATGAGACAACAAGACATCATGAGACAACAAGACACCATGGGACAACAAGACATCATGAGACAACAAGACATCATGAGACAACAAGAAACCATGTGACAATAAGATACCATGAGACAACCAGACATCATGAGACAAAAAGACAACATAAGACACAACATCCTAAGACAAGGCATCATGATACAACGACATCCTTAGACAAGACATCATGAGACAAGACGACATAAGAAAAAGGACATCCTAAGACAACAAGACCATAATACATTACGCGATGTACACAGTAACGGGACGGAACCAACTAAAACAACCCAAAATTACACCACCTTGGGCATACAGACCCCACGATAAGAGCAGAGGTACGAACTGCCGGAACTAACCGCGGGTCCCACCACGAGACAATGCTAGGTACTCTCTAATCTTAGTGTAATCTCTTGACGAGGCGATAACCGAGTCTAGCTCGTAGTTTAACAAACTACCTCGGCGCGCCTATCGACTTTTTCTCAATGTAAACACGACCCCCTCAAACGGTTTTCGCGGGGGCATGGTGTGTGATAGTGTCAGACCTATGGCCTCCGGGGGTACTAACTCTTCTTTATCGCCACGGACTGCTTTCTTACGGTGTTTATATGTCAACCTGGGGGATATAATTGTGGGCAAAAATAAAATAAAATATGCAAGCATGTTTAGGCAGAAATTACATCGGGAAGAAAGGATTAGACGTGAGGTTGGACTAGGGCAGGGGTGGCCAAACTTTTTGTACGGAGGGCCACATTGACAATTGAATAGCTATTGGCGGGGGGGGGGGGGGGGGGGGGGGGCAGCGGCACATTTATATTATGTTGAATTTTTACATGTCGATAAACATTTCTCTATATTAAAATCTGTAAATTAGCATTTTAACATTACATGACAAAGTTTAGGATTGTTTAAAAAAAGAGATAATTAGAAAGAAAGTTGATCAAAAAATGTTAAAACCACCATAACGGTACATGGAATTCTGTAAAATTCAACAAATGCCTTCGAGGGCCGCATAATATCAGTTGACGGGCCGCATGCGGCCGTAGTTTGCCCACTCCTGGATTAGGGAAATAAGCATTAGACGCGAGGTTCGACTAGAGAAATAAGCATTAGACTAAGGTTAGTCTAGAGAAATAAGCATTAGACTAAGGTTAGTCTAGAGAAATAAGCATAAGACTAAGGTTAGTCTAGAGAAATAAGCGGTGGACGTGAGGTTCGACTAATACTAGAGACTAGAGGCCAACGAATGAACCATGTCAAAGAGATCTCCGTAGCCACGTTCAGGTGATTAACAACAGCAACATAATGAGAGCGCCAATGAGGACCTCTACGGAGCACAAGATGGCTAGGCAACCAACAAGTGTTGACCGGCTCACATGGACGATCTCTCAGGGCACGAGATGGCTAGGCAACCAACACGGGTTGACCGGCTCACATGGACGATCTCTCAGGGCACAAGATGGCTAGGCAACCAGCAAGTGTTGACCGGCTCACATGGACGATCTCTCAGGGCACAAGATGGTTAGGCAACCAACAAGTGTTGATCGGCTCACATGGACGATCTCTCAGGGCACAAGATGGCTAGGCAACCAACAAGTGTTGACCGGCTCACATGGGCGATCTCTCAGGGCACAAGATGGCTAGGCAACCAACACGGGTTGACCGGCTCACATGGACGATCTCTCAGGGCACAAGATGGCTAGGCAACTAACAAGTGTTGACCGGCTCACATGGACGATCTCTCAGGGCACAAGATGACTAGGAAACCAACACGGGTTGACCGGCTCACATGGACGATCTCTCAGGGCACAAGATGGCTAGGCAACCAACAAGTGTTGACCGGCTCACATGGACAATCTCTCAGGGCTCAAGATGGATAGGCAACCAATAAGTGTTGACCGGCTCACACTGACTAGGCAACCAACACGGGTTGACCGGCTCACATGAACGATCTCTCAGGGCTCAAGATGGATAGGCAACCAATAAGTGTTGACCGGCTCACACTGACTAGGCAACCAACACGGGTTGACCGGCTCACATGAACGATCTCTCAGGGCTCAAGATGGATAGGCAACCAATAAGTATTGACCGGCTCACACTGACTAGGCAACCAACACGTGTTGACCGGCTCACACTGACTAGGCAACCAACACGTGATGACCGGCTCACACTGACTAGACAACCAACACGGGTTGACCGGCTCACACTGACTAGGCAACCAACACGGGTTGACCGGCTCACACTGACTAGGCAAACAACACGGGTTGACCGGCTCACACTGACTAGGCAACCAACACGGGTTGACCGGCTCACACTGACTAGGCAACCAACACGGGTTGACCGGCTCACACTGACTAGGCAACCAACACGGGTTGACCGGCTCACACTGACTAGGCAACCAACACGGGTTGACCGGCTCACACTGACTAGGCAACCAACACGGGTTGACCGGCTCACACTGACTAGACAACCAACACGGGTTGACCGGCTCACACTGACTAGGCAACCAACACGTGTTGACCGGCTCACACTGACTAGACAACCAACACGTGTTGACCGGCTCACACTGACTAGGCAACCAACACGGGTTGACCGGCTCACACTGACTAGGCAACCAACACGTGTTGACCGGCTCACACTGACTAGACAACCAACACGGGTTGACCGGCTCACACTGACTAGGCAACCAACACGGGTTGACCGGCTCACACTGACTAGGCAACCAACACGGGTTGACCGGCTCACACTGACTAGGCAACCAACACGGGTTGACCGGCTCACATGGACGATCTCTCAGCATTTCAGGCTTTACAAAAAGGAGGTTATGAAACAAATTGGCCAATTGATGGAGAAAAAAAAAGGGGGAAAAAAGGGGGGGGGGGAGAAAGGTTATTTTAAATTAAAGTCCCCAAGTTGCTCACAGAGCCAAAGTCAATTTATTTGGCGGACGCAGTTTTATGGGCAATAAAATTTGGTTGGATGTTTAATTTTTATCATTTGGTTAAAAGGCAGACGCGATTTTTATAGTATTTCAATAAATATCGATGGCAGCTAAATAAAAACTGACTAAACTTCATTTAATGAAAGAAAGGGATATACAAAAAACACACACAAAAAACACAACCCAAAACAATAAATTTTTAACATGGCGTCAAGGCTTCCCCGAGTATCCTGGTATCCCCTGTTCCCGGAGTATCCTGATATCCCCTGTTCCCGGAGTATCCTGATATCCCCTGTTCCCGGAGTATCCTGATATCCTCTGTTCCCGGAGTATCCTGATTATCCCCTGTTCCCGGAGTATCCTGATATCCCCTGTTCCCGGAGTATCCTGATATCCCCTGTTTCCGGAGTATCCTGATCCCCCCGGAGACGACAGAAGGAAATTCATCAACGCTGGGACCTGAGAAAAACAGGCATCGAGTGAATGACATTTATGACACTAGCAAGCTGGGACCAGAGAGAAACAGGCATCGAGTGAATGACATTTATGACACTAGCAAGCAACACCGAGCCGGTGAATGTGGCCAACACCGAGCCGGTAAATGTGGCCAACACCGAGCCGGTGAATGTGGCGAGAGCAACACCGAGCCGGTGAATGTGGCGAGAGCAACACCGAGCCGGTGAATGTGGCGAGAGCAACACCGAGCCGGTGAATGTGGCAAGAGCAACACCGAGCCGGTGAATGTGGCAAGAGCAACACCGAGCCGGTGAATGTGACGAGAAGTCGTCGCAAGGCGGATCTTGTTGCACACGTCTTTGTGATTTGCCCAGCTGCGACCCGACTGCGCCACAACTGCGGTCCGACTGCGGCCCAACTGCTACCCAACTGCGGCCCGACTGCAGCTCGACTGCGGCCCGACTGCGCCACAACTGCGGCCCAACTGCGCCCCAACTGCGGCCCGACTACGACCCAACCTGTTCCCATCACTGAAGCATTAGCGCTTTCTTGTGAAATAATAAATAATAGATCACCTAAAAACAACAGTTGAAACTCTGGTGTCAAAGGTCAGTGAACTTGTTAATAAATTATAGGACTTAAATGTTGAGAAGAGCCTTGTTTGGCTAAAGTTAAAATATAATGCCCCACTGGCCGACGGTACTGGTAAGAAACGAAATGAAGGGCTGGGGAAATGAGATAGCAGGAAAAAAAAAGTCACAGGAAAAACATCTTTTGAATTCTTTTTATGAGAACAGTTGGAGGAGCACGCCTTGAATTCTGACAAGCTTTATCGCAGAACAACGCTCTCATTTTTTAAAACTTGGATAACTCTTTCGCCCTCTCTATCTCTCATAGCACACCAATTCTTTGTCTGTCGCATACCACACCAATGCCACGTCTCATATTACACCAGACCTGTTTATCCTCAAACTCTTAAAATCGTACAATATCATCACAAATTCGTTCAATACATTATCTTAATAGTAAAAAAAACACACACAGTATATATAATGTAAGAAATTAGTAGAACACAGTAAGGTTAAACCTGATAAAAGGAACGCAACAAAACAACGAACGTGTCGGCAGGAAGCCTTCATCAGCGAACAAACACAAAAACGAATAAAAAGAAAATGTATAAAAAATATAATATAGCACTTAGCTCAGAAGTAGTATCCAAGAGGGCAGCAAAGGATAAGTGCTTATTGGATACTACTTCTGAGCTAAGTGCTATACATGTATTATATTTTTTTATACATTTTCATTTTATTCGTTTTTGTGTTTGTTCGCTGATGAAGGCTTCCTGCCGACACGTTCGTTGTTTTGTTGCGTTCCTTTTATCAGGTTTAACCTTACTGTGTTCTACTAATTTCCTATAGTGCTAACCTGATTGCAGTCTCCCCCATTATTACCTTTTTTATATATAATGTAAACATCTCAAATTCGTACATTGTACGCCAAAATCGTAAGAGTCAACAGGTCTCCCATGTCTCATATCCTGCCAGTCCCATGTTTCATATCCCGCCAGTCCCATGTCTCATATCCCGCCAGTCCCATGTCTCATATCCCGCCAGTACCATGTCTCTATCACACCAATGCTATATTATGTTTGTGATAACACCAGAGCAGCGATTTCAACTTTGACCAACTCAAATGTTCCCAAGAACTCCAAACCAGCATTAACACACAAACAACAATCCAGGAGATGACCACCTTCGCTCCCAAGGTAAACAACCCTAGTCAGACCCGATAGTACTATTGTCATTGAAAATGGCTTCAGTCACCCTCACAAAACAACTTCTCTGAGCCGGACGCAATGACGTGTCCATATGACTTGAGCTCGTGCCAAAATCACGGACCGGTGTGACCAGAATGGCGTGTTTGGCAAGGTGGGGATGTACGCTGGCAGGTGGACCACTCATGGCGTTAGGGGGGACCTTGATTAATCAATAACGATGCAAATATGGTGGAACTTGGTGATACACAGAAGAGATTAGCATAAAAATATTCAGTTTGAGCAGATAGTTTAGTTTCAGCAATCGCACCCTATTGACCTACGATCTACGCCTCTCTACCCCACCCTATTGACCTACGATCTACGCCTCTCTACCCCACCCTATTGACCTACGACCTGCGCCTCTCTACCCCACCCTATTGACCTACGATCTGCGCCTCTCTACCCCACCCTATTGACCTACGATCTGCGCCTCTTTAACCCTCTATTGACCTATGATCTACGTCTCTCTACCCCACTCTATTGACCTACGATCTGCGCCTCTCTACCCCACCCTATTGACCAACGATCTGCGCCTCTCTACCCCACCATATTAAACTACGATCTACGTCTCTCTACCCCGCCTTATTGACCAATGATCTATGTCTCTCCTATATACCCTAGTATATTCTAATGAATTTCTTTTCTTTTCGTTTTTTAAACGGACGATCCGCTAGAATATAAATAAACACGTTGCGCTAATAGCAAAACTTATCACAAGTATTCCATAAATGTTACTTTATACTGGTTAGATATTTTTTAAACTCAATACCCGATAATTGATTTAAAATAGTTTGTTCTTTTTATAATCCTAAAAGAATTCTATTGGAAAAAAAATCTCCATCGAACAAATTTCGTTTCTAACAAATTTAAGTTGGCACAAACTTCCATTGGCACAAACTTCCATTGGCACAAACTTCCGTTGGCACAAACTTCGGTTGGCACAATCTTCCGTTGGCACAATCTTCCGTTGGCACAAACTTCCGTTGGCACAAACTTCCATTGGCACAAACTTCCATTGGCACAAACTTCCATTGGCACAATCTTCCATTGGCACAAACTTCTGTTGGCACAAACTTCCGTTGGCACAAACTTCCATTGGCACAATCTTCCGTTGGCACAAACTTCCGTTGGCACAAACTTCCGTTGGCACAATCTTCCATTGTCACAAACTTCCGTTGGCACAATCATTCACCTACACCCTACGTCTCTCTACACCACAATATTCCCCTACGTCTTTCCACCCCACCGTATTCACCTACTTCACTACTTCACAGCCTACAACGAATACGGTTCAAACTATAAACAAATTGTCTATCTGTCAGTACAGATAAATACCACTCCACTGACTGGCCCCACCAAGCCTACAATACGAAGCAATGCCCCGCTCGACTGACAGACTCCGCCAAGCCTACAACACGAAGCAACGCCCCGCTCCACTGACAGACTCCACCAAGCCTACAATAAGAAGCAATACCCGCTCCACTGACAGACTCCACCAAGCCTACAATACGAAGCAATGCCCCGCTCCACTGAAAGACTCCACGAAGCCTACAATACGAAGCAATCCCCCGCTCCACTGACCGACTCCACCAAGCCTACAACACGAAGCAACGCCCCGCTCCACTGACAGACTCCACCAAGCCTACAATAAGAAGCAATGCCCCGCTCCACAGACAGACTCCACCAAGCCCACAACACGAAGCAATGCCCCGCTCCACTGACAGACTCCAACAAGCATACAATAAGAAGCAATGCCCCGCTCCACTGACAGACTCCACCAAGCCTACAATACGAAGCAATGCCCCGCTCCACTGACAGACTCCAACAAGCATACAATAAGAAGCAATGCCCCGCTCCACTGACAGACTCCACCAAGCCTACAATACGAAGCAATCCCCCGCTCCACTGACCGACTCCACCAAGCCTACAACACGAAGCAACGCCCCGCTCCACTGACAGACTCCACCAAGCCTACAATAAGAAGCAATGCCCCGCTCCACTGACAGACTCCACCAAGCCTACAATACGAAGCAATGCCCCGCTCCACTGAAAGACTCCACCAAGCCTACAACACGAAGCAATGCCGGAGGTCTGACGAGTTGCTACATTCAGATTTACGTGACACATCATTCTCTGCTCGTGTCTCAAACAACCAAACTTAAGTATTAACGTGCTTTTAAAAAATGGCGACAGGAAGAGCTATGAATTAATGCCAAATCATTTTGTTTACCCAACGATCCTAGACTCGGACAAATATTGGCACCATCAATGAAGCAATGTCCATGTCATTTTCTAATGTCCAGCGGGGCTTAAAGTATCGGGGCACGAAACGCGTGACGTCTTCTTCTAAGTCAAAACTGTACAACCTGGATCTTTCTATCGTGTGTGTTTTTTTTAAATATGCGAATTCTGTTTACAAGCAGCAAATACAATGGATTAAAAAAAACACTTAATTTTATAATATTATTAAATATATTATCATATTTATTATTTCTTTAATGTACTGTTGTAGCTGTATATTTGCACAAAAAGCATACTTCTAAACCTAAAAGAGATCATACTACTTTGTACAGCAGTTGTGTGTAAGAGTGTATCACGTGAATGGAGTCTGGTAAATTGTAGGGCGTGCCCAAGTCACCACTCAGGTAAATGTGTGTGTTGTATTGTCAAGCTGGGTAAGTCAAGATGGACAGCTCTAACCAGACAGCGACAGGAACGGACAGCGGTCTGATTGATTTGTTAAAGCCTCCAGAGATCAATAGATCATGTCAGAACAATGCATTGATTTTTTTTATTTCCAGTAAATTTGGGGTAAATCGTCTGTTGTACGATAAACGAATTTCTTTTAAAAAATGGACGAATGGAAAAAATATCAAAAGCAGTTACAAAAATATAAATCAATAGTTTAAAAAATATATGAATCAATTTAAAAAATATATAAATCAATTTAAAAAATATCTAAATCAATTTTAAAAATATCTAAATGAAACGTTTTTAAAAATCAAAAGTTGTGTAAAAATATGAATCAAAAGCTTAATATATATATATATATATATATATATATATATATATATATATATATATATATATATATATATATTTAAACATAAACCTTAGAAAATCTCATATTTTAACAATTGTAGTTGTACTTTTTAAAATTGAAATAACCAAATTGTAGCTCATTAGAAGCCAAAGTTTCAAAGTACTGATTGAAAACCTGCGCTCTTATAAAGATGGCCTCCTTGTATTTTTAACGAGAAATAAGGACCGCGATCAGGATGAAAGCAATAAGACAAATACACAGGGTAGTGGAACGACTTGATGGGGGACCATCCTTACAAAGTGGACGTTTCAGCAAGACGCATTAGGCGGCAGATATATAGAGGCAGACCAGCTCAGCTCTGTTTGCCCATCTTTCTCTACCCTTGCGAACATTTCTCCTATGTTACACTGGAGCTCTGTATACACATAACACCATACTCCAAGATGGTGTGTACTATAAGATCTCTAACGCATTTATCCAAAATCTCTTCTCCGTATGTGTGTGTAAATGGTGCAGCAGTTTCGTTTCCCGTTCTTCTACACCAATTGTAAGACCTTCCCCACATTAGTGTACAGGTTGTGTACAGTGTCGTGTACAATATTGGGTACTCACTTCTCATGCTGGTACAGCTCCACCGAACTGTTCATGTCAGAGAGCTGCTCCTTGAGGAGCTGTATGTTGGAGTTGAAGTAAGACAACTCCAGGGCCACCCTGTCCCTCAGCTTCTTGTTGTTCTCAGCCGCCCTGACATCAAGGAAAACATGGAGTTGAAAAGTTGAATGGGGAAAACGTGGACTTGATGAGTTGAATGGGGAAAGCACGGAGTTGATAATTGGAATAGTGAAAACATGGAGTTGAAAAATTGAATGGGGAAAACATGGAGTTGATAAGTTGAATGGGGAACACATGAGTTGATAAGTTGAATTGATTGAAAAGGCGATGAGTTGAATGGGGAAAACGTGGAGTTAATGAGTTGAAAGAAGGGAAACATGGAGTTGAATGGGGAAAATAAAATAAAATAAATATCATCTTGTGACCATATTTTGATCAATAATTGATATATTATTTAAATTACACTGTAATTTTGGGATTATCCAATCAAAGGATAAATTACACGCCCCTACATGCCTGAATGAATAATAAATAAGAATTAATAACTTTAAAAAATCTTTTCTTAACCACAATTTTCTCTCTCATGTACTTGTCATTTCTTAGTTTTAAAAAAAAATCAAAGTTGTGGATAGGTCGTTCCTTGTTACTTACTTGTAGAGGTTCTCTGCCCCTGTCCTCATCCTCAGCTCCTTGTTAATCTTCTCATTGAGCTTCTGGCGCTGGTTCTGCAACTTGCCTCTGGCCGTCTCTTTCAGGGGATCAGAGCCCTGCGAGTCAACAAAAAAAACAAAAAAAAAACCACGGACTATAAAAGAAGAGCGACAGTTTTGACACACTTGCCTGATATCTAGCGTCAGGATCTCAGATCTAAAACCACCAGGTCATAAAGCAGTTGACAATCGTTTAATGCCATTTCTTTTCTATATCTGAGGGCCCACGATCAATTTATTGATCATTCTGGCTCGTCGTGGTTTGATTTCAGAATGTGCCTTGTCTTAGACGAGTTGCCGTCCAGGGGTAACGAGTCCCATCATTGGGGTGTTGGCTTTTTGGTGGGGATTGAACTTCAGACCACCAGCTATTTCGTTTGAGTCAGTTTAGACCACTCGGCCAACAGACAACAGAGAAAGTTCTTGAGATTTTAATCAGAAAGACTTGACATTTCGGAGATAAACCTGTGATCTCGGTATTGCATTTCTGGCTTGCCAGGACGCCAACGGGATGGACAGTTAGGACATTTCAGTCTATTGTATTTCTAATATGATATCAGAATGAAATGTTAAGGGTCACGACCATTTATTTTATGTCATTCTTTCGTTCATTATCTCGGCAAAGAAGAACAACAACATTGCAAATGAGAGGCCTGTGCTCGATTACTTTAAGAGTTGATTACATTTCTGTCAGTCAGACTTCAACAAAACAATAACACACCAGTCGTTAAGAATGCAAGATGTTAACGCCCAACATAAAGATATATATATAACCTCATATCAAAGTTAACAACAAAACACGCAATTTTAATTAGTATCTATAAGTCATCGAGTATTATGTCTTATAGACAGCTCAGTATCAACTGTCTCTTATAGACAGCTCAGTGTCACCTGCGTCTGATAGACAGCTCAGTGTCAACTGTGTCTCATAGACAGCTCATTGTCAACTGTTTTATAGACATCTCAGTGTCAACTGTGTCTCATAGACAGCTCAGTGTCAACTGTGTCTCATAGACAGCTCAGTGTCACCTGTGTCTGATAGACAGCTCAGTGTCACCTGTGTCTGATAGACAGCTCATTGTCAACTGTTTTATAGACAGCTCAGTGTCACCTGTGTCTGATAGACAGCTCAGTGTCACCTGTGTCTCATAGACAGCTCAGTGCCAATTGTATCAGCTGACTCTTACTGTTGTATCCAACGCTACTCCACTAAAGCAGACCTGCACAACATACGGGCCGCGGGCCGCATGCAGCCTGCCAGCACCCACTTGGCGGCTCGCGAATTAACGAAATATTCTTTATTATTATTATTTTCTAAATAGAGTTCCCTTCCTATTATCTTACTGCCCGCAAAAAGTATTTCATAAAGTATTACGGCCCTGCTAACATTTTGAGTCATGCAGGTACTCAAGCTAGATTCATTAATACTGGGTCATCATCGGCTGTTACATGGGAGGATGTAAGTCATGAATGAAGTCATGGGAGGATGTAAGCCATGAATGAAATCATGGGAGGATGTAAGTCATGAATGAAGTCATGAAAGGATGTAAGTCATGAATGAAGTCATGAGAGGATGTAAGTCATGAATGAAGTCATGGCAGGATGTAAGTCATGAATGAAATAATGAATCTCAAACCACTGACGACAGAGGCCATCTTGGCGTAGGACAATCAATCGGCTCTTTACACATTTTGACTCAATCATAATGATTTTAAATATTGGCATAGCCCCCACCCCCCTTTCCCCCAAAGATTTACTTTAAAATGTTTTGAAAGTTTTAGGCAGACTAAGATCGAGTCATTTAATGGTTTGTTACAGGGCGTGGTTTTGGTTTGTTGTTAATGTTTGTTTCGTACACGTTTTTTTTCCCCTGCTTTAGCTTACAAACATTGTTGCTAGACGTAATTTTGTTTACTAGCAGTGACGTCGTGGTCTTTGATGGGAACAAGATAGCATAGAAACATGTTAGAATTAGTAGACTAGCACAGCAAGCATGTTAGAATTAGTAGACTGGGATAGCAAGCATGATAGAGGTAGTAGACTAGCATAGCAAGCATGATAGAGGTAGTAGACTAGCATAGCAAGCATGATAGAGGTAGTAGACTAGCATAGCAAGCATGTTAGAATTAGTAGACTAGCATAGCAAGCATGATAGAGGTAGTAGACTAGCATAGCAAGCATGATAGAGGTAGTAGACTAGCATAGCAAGCATGTTAGAATTAGTAGACTAGCATAGCAAGCATGATAGAGGTAGTAGTCTAGCATAGCAAGCATGATAGAGGTAGTAGACTAGCATAGCAAGCGTGATAGAGGTAGTAGACTAGCATATCAAGCATGTTAGAATTAAGAGTAAGAGGTTTGAATTTATTTGTTAAATTAATACAAATTTTGTACCGCTATATGTACAATATAGAATTCGGAGTAGTAAGGAAGAGTCAGAGAATTAAGTATGAGTCCAGTGCTCCTGTCAAAGAAACATATTTAGTTGATCCGTCAGCCGACCAAACCCCTTTCATTAAAACCCTTAACATCCGAACCTCTTAAGTCTTAACACACAAACCGCCTACATCCCCCCGACACCTCACCCTCCAACACCCCGACAACCCAACATCTTAACATCCACTCTCGTAAAATACCCCATCACAACACCATATCACCAAAAACTTCTGATTATCAACCCCCTCCCCCCACCCCACACTTTTCTCAAGATCCCCGGAAGTTCAGGGTCATCCCAAGACAGCCAAGGGTGCCACTCATTTGAACAAGGCTTTGCCACCGATCCCAAAAGCCACACAGACTATGTGGTGGCGTCATGCCGTGGGTCCAGGCGATGTTGAAACCTGGCCTAGCGATGAGCAGGGGGCTCACATGGACACTTTGTACAAATCCCGTCCCCAGGAAACAATGTACGCGCTTTCTCTCTGGGGACTGCAACATTTCTGACCTAATCTACAACGTATAAGAGTACGTAGCAAACATGTAAAATACAATTAGGATTCTTCCTCGCATTGCATAATCCAAATACCAAGTAGAGACATTTTTCCCCATCATCTTCAGAACGGAAACTTCATACGTAACCAATTTTTTACAAAATCAATTTTTATGAAACTCATTTTACGAAATCAATTTTTATGAAACTCATTTTACGAAATCAATTTTTATGAAACTCATTTTACGAAATCAATTTTTATGAAACTCATTTTACGAAATCAATTTTTATGAAACTCATTTTACGAAATCAATTTTTATGAAACTCATTTTACGAAATCAATTTTATGAAACTCATTTGACGAAATCAATTTTTATGAAACTCTTTTTATGAAACAAATTTTTACGAAACTAATTTTTATGAAACCAATTTTTACGAAACTAAATTTTACGAAACCAATTTTTACGAAACTAAATTTTACGTAACCAGTTTGTATGAAAGAAAGATGTTCGAGCGAAGCTTGTGCGACGGAGATTCGTTCGAATCTGTTGGATTAACAAAACAACAACATTCGACATGATCAATTAAAATGTCGCAATGATAGCAAAACGTGTCGAAATTATGGCAAACACTTAACTTTATGGTGGTTGTATTTTGACCCATACTGCTGCAAACAACGATCCTAAACACACATGCACGACATCCAATGAAAATGTTGCTTTAAATTGAAATAGTAACAGCGACAAAAAAAAAGTTCATATTCTACAAATAGAAAGCACCCATGGCCAGTCACTGGTGTCTGTTGGGAATTCAATTAACGGTGATTGAAACTTAATCCAGCGCCAACAACAGGCCGTCCACGATCAAGGGTCTTTGTCGGTAGATTGGGAGTCGGGGCAAATAAATATTGGCATTGTACTCTCTCAAAGCCTGTGGTATTATCCCTCCACTCTCACCCGCCAATCTCGATGACAGCATCGCCAGCAGCGATATGATCTGTAACATAGACTTGACGTCAACACAACGGTCCCACTCACATTCAAAGCTACCACTGTTTTGGCATTTCAATGCAGTGTTTTAGCTCTGATCACAATAGCTAAAGTCTATATACGGGGATGGGGTGGAAATATGATTTTCTGGAGCGTTTTACCCTTTTGTATGTGAAGTCAGAGTGCGCGCGATGTTTTTCAACTCCCTCCTGCCCTAGATAAGACACTGACTGCAGTCCACCCCGAATCCGGTAGCAGTCCCCGAATCCGTTAGCAGTCCACCCCGAATCCGTTAGCAGTCCACCCCGAATCCGTTAGACGAGTGCTGTCCGACCGGCTAGCTGATTTTAAATGGCCCGCCACAGGTTGAGCAGTTTTATGTGTGTAAAAAATGTAACATTTTCGGGTGAACGTATTTTCAAAGCACATTCATTGATTTAGTATTTTTGGGAAATCACGTGAGAGCTCAGGCAAAGTAGTAAAATGGGAAATTGGGAGGTCACAAAAGGTAAAGAGTGGGATGGCTTGACAGGTAGCAGTCATTTTTGTTTAAGTACATTAGCAGAGCGACGATTTTGGAACCTGAGTGACATAAAATCGGATACTATCTTCTTTTTTCTTTTTGCTTGCACATGGGAGGCGTCGCGGAGTAACGGGTATAATTACTAAATTTGTTGGGAAAGATGAAACCAAAAGTAACTTGATGTGTAGTTATTCATTGTAAAAACTTCCACGCCCCCACCAACAGGACCAAGGTAGATGAAATAGACAGGTGGACACCGGCCCCCACCAACAGGACCAAGGTAGATGAAATAGACAGGTGGACACCGGCCCCCACCAACAGGACCAAGGTAGATGAAATAGACAGGTGGACACCGGCCCCCACCAACAGGACCAAGGTAGATGAAATAGACAGGTGGACACCGGCCCCCACCAACAGGACCAAGGTAGATGAAATAGACAGGTGGACACCGGCCCCCACCAACAGGACCAAGGTAGATGAAATAGACAGGTGGACACCGGCCCCCACCAACAGGACCAAGGTAGATGAAATAGACAGGTGGACACCGGCCCCCACCAACAGGACCAAGGTAGATGAAATAGACAGGTGGACACCGGCCCCCACCAACAGGACCAAGGTAGATGAAATAGACAGGTGGACACCGGCCCCCACCAACAGGACCAAGGTAGATGAAATAGACAGGTGGACACCGGCCCCCACCAACAGGACCAAGGTAGATGAAATAGACAGGTGGACACCGGCCCCCACCAACAGGACCAAGGTAGATGAAATGGACAGGTGGACACCGGCCCCCACCAACAGGACCAAGGTAGATGAAATAGACAGGTGGACACCGGCCCCCACCTACAGGAACAAGGTAGATGAAATAGACAGGTGGACACCGGCCCCCACCAACAGGACCAAGGTAGCTGAAATAGACAGGTGGACACCGGCCCCCACCAACAGGACCAAGGTAGATGAAATAGACAGGTGGACACCGGCCCCCACCAACAGGACCAAGGTAGATGAAATAGACAGGTGGACACCGGCCCCCACCAACAGGACCAAGGTAGATGAAATAGACAGGTGGACACCGGCCCCCACCAACAGGACCAAGGTAGATGAAATAGACAGGTGGACACCGGCCCCCACCAACAGGACCAAGGTAGATGAAATGGACAGGTGGACACCGGCCCCCACCAACAGGACCAAGGTAGATGAAATAGACAGGTGGACACCGGCCCCCACCTACAGGAACAAGGTAGATGAAATAGACAGGTGGACACCGGCCCCCACCAACAGGACCAAGGTAGATGAAATAGACAGGTGGACACCGGCCCCCACCAACAGGACCAAGGTAGATGAAATAGACAGGTGGACACCGGCCCCCACCAACAGGACCAAGGTAGATGAAATGGACAGGTGGACACCGGCCCCCACCAACAGGACCAAGGTAGATGAAATAGACAGGTGGACACCGGCCCCCACCTACAGGAACAAGGTAGATGAAATAGACAGGTGGACACCGGCCCCCACCAACAGGACCAAGGTAGATGAAATAGACAGGTGGACACCGGCCCCCACCAACAGGACCAAGGTAGATGAAATAGACAGGTGGACACCGGCCCCCACCAACAGGACCAAGGTAGATGAAATAGACAGGTGGACACCTCGAGTTAACTGCTGCGCCGTGTGGGATGATAGTAATATGACAGGAAAGTCTTCGGGTCAGAGTAATCAAGATGAGATCTGGGGTACTGAAGGTGTCACAACTGAATGACTATGGTGGGCAGAGTGAACCATTTATGGTACCATGACAATACGAACAATTCTTGAAAATATTATACTTTTTTAAATATACAACATAAGAATGCGTGGCCAAATACATTTTAGTTGACGTAATGTTTCTTCTCATGAATTTCCACAACTATAGATAAGGGGTACCAAAATTTTGACCACGTTTTTGAAAGCACTCTGCATCAGTGAAGCTGGAGTCTTTGTAATGACCTACATCAAGTCCAAAAATACTTGACGTTTTGACTGGGTAACATTTATAAAATCTAATGAAGGCAGGTGTTACTGTTTGATGATTATCTCAAATAAAAAAAAAAATTACAAGTACAATTTAAAGCAAAATGTATCTTTAAAAAGTGCTGCAGTTTTTATTCGCTTTAGTTATATTCTTGATGAGCCGATTATTGTTATTGGATGTATCAGGCCTGCATAACATGCGGCCCGCCAGCACCCACCTTGCGGCCCGCAAAGTAACGAAATATTTTTTGGCCTCGCGTAAGAGTTTTTTTTTCGTGGAAGAGAGGCGGCAAAATATCGACCAGCCCCGACCCTAGCTACGCCGCTGGACCATCGACAATGGAGAACAATTGACACAGGCCTGTTAATCAGTGCTTTGACACCCGACCATACCCGACCTATAATTATTACAAGCCTGTTCTCGATACACCAGACCCCACCGATTACCCTTATAGACGCCACAGTACACCAGACCCCACAGATTACAACGAAATGATAACACTATCAGTCGTGTCCAAGCTTTGTGTTACTGCGCGACACATTGGAACAAAACCACTACAACTCCAGGACAGCCCGGTTATTTCAGGAACATTCGCGTGGTTCACTTACTTTAGAAATAATACAGGCGCGAATAAAGACGTATGAAATCTAACTACTATTGAACAAATCGCGCCTTGATAAGGTGTGGTCCAGCAGGTCAGTTTGGAGACCGCTTGATTCCATCAAGTCAACTGATTGCAATTTGATTACGCCAGGTTAACTGAGTAATTTGATTACACCAAGTTAACCCTCGTTTACACCAACTTGGCACCCTCTAACCAACGCTTTAATTGATAAACGTACACAATAGCATGGCTCAGGGGTGGAGGCGCTGCTGTATGTGGGGGCGTGGGGGGGGCGCTGCACGTGAAACTCAAATCTCGCTAAAGTCGTTCCACTAAAAGTGCTCAGACCCTTCTCCCCAAGGGCTAAAGCCCCGTACTTTTCAAGTACGTCTAGTCAAAGTGAAACATTTTCACATCGGACCTGATTAGAATTTTAAAAAGCAAAAAAAAAACCCATTTAAATTGAATCATTTTTTTCTTTGAGTCGTTGCAACGTCTCCAAATGACGATGGAAGCTTTGTATTGAAAAAAAGAACCCATAATGACTTTCTTTTCAACAAATATATGTCATTAAATTAATATTTTTTAACCAACTGTGTGACGTCATGAACCTGTGACGGAAGCACGACCGGAGAATCTCGAATCAACATTAGGTGTCGTGTCTGATTCCACAGTCAGTGGTGTTAAGTCATGACATTAGGTGTCGTGTCTGATTCCACAGCCAGTGGTGTTAAGTCATGACATTAGGTGTCGTGTCTGATTCCACAGCCAGTGGTGTTAAGTCATCACATTAGGTGTCATGTCTGATTCCACAGTCAGTGGTGTTAAGTCATCACATTAGGTGTCGTGTCTGATTCCACAGTCAGTGGTGTTAAGTCATGATTTTAATAATACACTGTATTATTTGTCTAGTGCACTGTATTACTTGACTAATGCACTGTATTATTTGACTAGTGCACTGTATTATTTGACTAGTGCACTGTATTATTTGTCTAGTGCACTGTATTATTTGACTAGTGCACTGTATTATTTGACTAGTGCACTGTATTATTTGACTAGTGCACTGTATACCATAGTAATACAAGCGTATTTAAATATATACTAGTCTAAAGTCACTGGTTAGAACCCCTACTCTAAGGGGGTCACCCCCTGACACCCCCCCACCCAATTATAAAAACTGCTGAATTAAAGTGGTCATTTAAAAAAACAACAAAAAACATGATTTACATGAAGTGTGATAAATCGCTTCGCTCCGCCCTTGTTAAATTTCTGATTTGATTTCGCCACTGTTTCGAGTACTTCAAAAAATGTGACATCACCCAGGAGGTATCTGTTTGAAGGTGGATTAATAGCTTAAACAGCACATTCACTGGGGCTCACCAGTGGGTATTTCTACATACTACAGCGCAATGAATAAAGGCCCTGACAAGTGGCCCACAGTTTTTACCCCCCCCCCCCCCAAAACAACACATACACACGCTTATACAAAAAAGTCATCTTGAACTGTATGATATATTTTGTCTTCTTTGAACAGTTGCATCTTGTGTTGTTTTTTTCTTTAATTATCTTAAGTCTAAATGTATTGGAACCCATGACCTAAACGTCCACGTGACTGTCTCTACGGAGTTGAACTCTTTATTTTGATATTCTAATGCAGTGTTCACCAAATAGTGTGGTCCACGGACCGGCATCGGCCTTACGTTGCCGGTCCACACAACATGAATATTTATGGTCAAATAAAGAAAATATCATAAACAAACATGGAACCGGTCCACTGGTCCGCCAAACCTTAAACATGGGAACAGCTGTTGTAGTGGATTAATACATTGTCGGAAGAAAGTGTGAGAAAAAATAGAAACTACAAAATTGGACGGCGGGAAACGGAATAAGATACCACCCCCACCCCCTTTTTTTTCTTTTCTGCCCTAAAAAAACGTTAAAAAGACAAAATACTGCACACAATAAGCCAAGCAAAAGACAAAACCGTAGCGTCCATGTGTCACCCCAGCGACAACACGCGTTGTCGACCGAAGCATTCACGATTGTCGTCCATCGCTAAACTCTGAGTGCAAACACGGCGTCCGGCGCGGTGACAAACTGACAGAACCCCGAAACACGTTAACAGAGTTGTGTTTTCTGTCGCCCGCCGTCGTGCGCACCAATACAAACGGCAAACACTTGAACGACCCGGGCTCCATCGTGCGTGGCTTGGACCGTACGATCATGACTCTCATTGAATTATTATTGGAACGTGTGTCTTCAAGACCATTTTCACCTCACTGGGGTATTTCAAGACCATTTTCACCTCACTGGGGTATTTCAAGACCATTTTCACCTCACTGGGGTATTTCAAGACCATTTTCACCTCACTGGGGTATTTCAAGACCATTTTCACCTCACTGGGGTATTTCAAGACCATTTTCACCTCACTGGGGTATTTCAAGACCATTTTCACCTCACTGGGGTATTTCAAGACCATTTTCACCTCACTGGGGTATTTCAAGACCATTTTCACCTCACTGGGGTATTTCAAGACCATTTTCACCTCACTGGGGTATTTCAAGACCATTTTCACCTCACTGGGGTATTTCAAGACCATTTTCACCTCACTGGGGTATTTCAAGACCATTTTCACCTCACTGGGGTATTTCAATACCATTTTCACCTCACTGGGGTATTTCAAGACCATTTTCACCTCACTGGGGTATTTCAAGACCATTTTCACCTCACTGGGGTATTTCAAGACCATTTTCACCTCACTGGGGTATTTCAAGACCATTTTCACCTCACTGGGGTATTTCAAGACCATTTTCACCTCACTGGGGTATTTCAAGACCATTTTCACCTCACTGGGGTATCTCAAGTCCATTTTCACCTCACTGGCGTATTTCAACCATTTTCACTTCACTGGGGTATTTCAAGCCCATTTTCACTAGGGTATTTCAAGTCTATTTTCACTTCACTGAGGTATTTCAAGCCTATTTTCACTGGGGTATTTCAAGACCATTTTCACTGGGGTATTTCAAGCCCATTTTCACTAGGGTATTTCAAGTCTATTTTCACTTCACTGAGGTATTTCAAGCCTATTTTCACTGGGGTATTTCAAGACCATTTTCACTGGGGTATTTCAAGCCCATTTTCACTGGGGTATTTCAAGACAATTTCACTGGGGTATTTCAAGCCCATTTCACTAGGGTCTTTCAAACCCCGGTAATATCATATGATGCTTCATTCCCAAACACAGACCAGCGTTTGTTTATTGTCACAGTAACATCAAAAACTTGTTCCGTGGTCGATACATAAGTTTTTCTTGGGGTCTCGTCCTTGACATTCCACAGTTACATAATGACATTATCAATGAACTCGTAGCAGATGTTTGAGCGAGCACTCCACTCCGTTTAAATGACCTGCTTTGTGATGACCTGCCTTGTGATGACCTGTCTTGTGATGACCTGTCTAGTGATGACCTGTCTAGTGATGACCTGCCTTGTGATGACCTGCCTTGTGATGACCTGTCTTGTGATGCACTGTCTAGTGATGACCTGTCTAGTGATGACCTGCCTTGTGATGACCTGTCTAGTGATGACCTGCCTTGTGATGACCTGTCTTGTGATGACCTGTCTTGTGATGACCTGTCTAGTGATGACCTGTCTAGTGATGACTTGCCTTGTGATGACTTGTCTAGTGATGACCTGCCTTGTGATGATTTGCCTTGTGATGACCTGCCTTGTGATGAATTGTCTAGTGATGACCTGTCTTGTGATGACCTGTCTTGTGATGACTTGTCTAGTGATGACCTGCCTTGTGATGACCTGTCTAGTGATGACCTGCCTTGTGATGACCTGTCTTGTGATGACCTGCCTCGTGATGGCCTGCCTCGTGATGACCTGCCTCGTGATGACCTGCCTTGTGATGACCTGCCTTGTGACGACCTGCCTTATGATGACCTGCCTTTGTCTTGTGCTATACTTTATTTCCATTGACCTCACCTAAACCTTATAATTAGCCGTTTAATGGAAGCTTTGAAAATACCTAATATCAAAGTTGAAGTCGCTCTCTAGCAGCGGTTCTCAACCTGGGGGTCGCGCGACCCTTTCCCAGTGGTCGCCTAAGACCATATGAAAACACATCTACTCTACAGTTATGAAGTAGAAACAAAAATAATTTTGTGGCTGGGGGTCGCCACAACATGAGGAACTGTATTAAAAGGTCGCGGCATTAGGAAGGCTGAGAACCACTGCTCTATAGCGAGCTACTGTATACTAACACCCCCACCCCCAAATCGCTGTTTGTAACATGGATATTTGTTGGTGGTCTGGTGAACCAAGCTTTAATTGATAATGAAAAAAGACATGACGAAAGCTGTGTAAATCATAAAGGCATATGTTGTATCCATGTTCAGTGGATTCCGTGTTCAGTGAATTCCACGTTCTGTAGACTCCATATTCAAACCATAGTTCATGCTTCTGTGTTGGGGTCTATCAATATGAAAAGGGATAAAAAGAGGGGGGAAAAAAAGAGGGGGGAAAAAAAGAGGGAGGAAAAAAGGGGGGGGGGCAAGCACGTAAAGTCAGGACTTAACATTAGCGGTCCAACTAACGATAAGAAAAGGAAGCAGAGCCAACATCTAAGCCTTTCCCTTGGTGGTGGCGCCAAGGAGTCGTACTAAACACCCAGCACCGATGGTGACCGCTGGATGAATCCATTGGTCAGTATATCGTGTTCGTAGGTAGTGTTGTAGACCAGGCCTGCACAACTCAAAAGTAAGGCGGGCCGTAATACTTAATGAAAAACTGTGCGGGCCGAAAGAAAATAGGACAAGGGGGGGGAAAGCTTTTTATAAAGAAAATAGGGTTAGTGGGTGTTGGCGGGCCGCATGGGACCCGCGGGCCGCATGTTGTGCGGGCCTGTTGTAGATCATTGTCTCATGTTTGTAGGTAGGGGAATAGATCATTGGTCATTATGTCATGTTTGCAGGCAGTGGTAGAAATATCACGGAACATTAGATGTGTTCATACAAGGCTTCGTCTACAGGCTAATTCGGACCTGCCCATTAAGAGAGTTGCCATTTTTATGTGGGTATTTGTGTATGTGTGTGGGGGTGAACATAGGCAGATTGCGCGTGTGTGTGGGGGCGGACATAGGCAGATTGTACGTGTGTGTGTGGGTGGCGGACATAGGCAGATTGAACGTGTGTGTGGGGGCGTACATAGACAGATTGAACGTGAGTGTGGGGTTGGGGTAAACATAGGCAGACTGAAGGTGTGTGTGGGGGAAGGGGGGTAATTATAGGCAGACAGAAAGTATGGAGTGTCGTAATCCTATTTTGAAATGAGATTTTGAATTGAAACTGGTAGATGAAAATAGCCAAAGTGAACGTATTTATTCCTTGAACGTGTTGCTAAGCTAGGTCTCATATCTTATAGACTCATCTTTTATTGTCCCTGAACGTGTTGCTAACTAGGTCTCATATCTTATAGACTCATCTTTTATTGTCCCTGAATTAAGTTCTAGTCAAATTACAGACCGCTTTTTAAGTCTATGGACGCTCTTTAAGTCTATGGACGTTTGTCCAATTGGACAGTTTGACAGGAGGATTCTTTTGTTTACTTAATTGAATGAATAGAACTATATCGTAATTATTTGAACTGGACGGTTCATGTGCTGTAGCGGTGCCTGTGTGTTCGATAACAGGTGGGGGAAAAAGTGTGTGTGTGGGGGGGGGTGGAGAAGCTGAGAAAAAAGGGGGTGGGGTATGAAGATGTCACACTGTCAATACATTGTAGCAGACAGGGCAGGCAGTTACATGTAAAATAAAAACCACCAGGAACACACAAACATATTGACCACGGAACACGTTAGTCAACACGAACAGCAAACAAGCTGCGCATTTCACACAGGTGTCAATAAACGGAGCAGTTGAGGGGGGGGGGTGTCACCTTTGCGTTTATGCCTGATACGCCTTGTGCACTGGACAGCGAGCTAGTGAGGTAAATAACGATGTCTATTAACTAGACTATAAACCAGAACACTGTAGAAGTTCTAGTAACTAGACTATAAACCAGAACAATGTAGAAGTTCTAGTAACTAGACTATAAACCAGAACACTGTAGAAGTTCTAGTAACTAGACTATAAACCAGAACACTGTAGAAGTTCTAGTAACTAGACTATAAACCAGAACAATGTAGAAGTTCTAGTAACTAGACTATAAGCCAGAACACTGTAGAAGTTCTAGTAACTAGACTATAAGCCAGAACACTGTAGAAGTTCTAAGCGATACAAGCAGCTTGCACGCGTTTAAAAAATCCACACGGGGAAATATAATTAAATCTGGATTTTAAGTAAGCCAGGTAGATTTGTGAGCTCTGACAACAACAAAATGACAAAGTGTTATAACTTAAATACCAAACTAACGACTCCAGGTCTTATTTGGAGTAGGGTACGCTGACACTGTAGGTCCATCTTTAGTTCAGCTCACGCCTAGACTCTTAGAGCATTCATATTTAACTCACAAGACTTGAAAAAGAAATGGCCAATCGAAGGTTTGCTGCACAGACAGGACTGCATTTTGTAACACTTTTTTTTTTTACCTTTCTCTACGTCACTTGGCATAATAAATTAGATTTGAGAACACCGACTGCGTCACTGCGTGCCATCACGCAACCTAGCCCCCCCCCCCCCTTTTTCCCCCCTCCCCTCTTTTCCCTACACACACTTTCTCTCGTGATAGTAGGCACAATTGAGGGACATCTCGAATGTGATTTATGTTAGTGGCTCTCAAGTGTAAGTGGATTGCCCAATCGATGGCACAACAATGGCCTAGACGTACCCTTGAGCCCATGGGTTGCACGCATAATTTTAAGTGGTTACTTGCGACCAACAAGGATCGCTGAGAATTGGCTTTAAAACGGTGGTAAGAATTAGCCTTAGACCAGTGATGACAATAAGCCCTACAGTGATGAGAATTAGCCTAACAATAATGATAATTAAGCCCACAGCAGTGTGGAGCATTGCCCAAACAATGGTGGCGCACCTGTTAGAGAGCAAGTGCCCCAAACAGTGGTGGCGCACCTGTCACAGAGCAAGTGCCCCAAACAGTGGTGGCGCACCTGTTGGAGAGCAGGTGCCCCAAACAGTGGCGGCGCACCTGTTAGAGAGCAAGTGCCCGAAACAGTGGTGGCGCACCTGTTAGAGAGCAAGTGCCCCAAACAGTGGTGGCGCTCCTGTTAGAGAGCAAGTGCCCCAAACAGTGGTGGCGCACCTGTTACAGAGCAAGTGCCCCAAACAGTGGTGGGGCACCTGTTAGAGAGCAAGTGCCCTAAAAAAAAACTTCAGCCGGAAGCCTGCTTACTTATCGTACAAAGTGCCATTGACGCCATTACTCCTGAACTCAACATCGAGGTTCTCGTTAAGAAAAACAACTCCTAGTACATGTACATCGTGAGCCGACAGAGTGGTCTCTGCGTGCCTGCTGCGGCGCTCGTGCCATAGGTTCGTCACCACTGTCCTGTCATATTTTTAGAGGATTCACTCGTCAATAATTAGTGCCACTTTTATAACTCTGACCCTTCGTGTATGTTCTTTTACATAAAATGCTTGGCAAACTCTGTGCTATCCAGGAACCGACTTGTTTAGTTGGCTTATTGAAAGTAACACTGTTTTCACACAATTCAAATACGTCCTTAAAAATCCATTTCTGTAGCAGAAATACATGAAGATGTTAAATAAGATGGAAGTTTGTACAGATGTGTGAAACACGGAGACAGGTAAGACACGAGTTTCTTAATGATGTGGTACATTGAAAACATCCAGGCATATTACGGTCAACGGAACCCAAGCTTAAAGACAAGGTTAAACATTTTCATCCACAGATCTGTTGAATAAAGCTAAACATACTATAAGGAACTACCTGACAATCTCTACAGGATGCCCTGCCACTGATGGCAGCTATATTGGATGAATGTGGCAACACACTATATGGAGCTACCTGACAATCTCTACAGGATGCCATGCCACTGATGGCAGCATTACTGGATGAATGTGGCAACACACTATACTATACCCGACAATCTCTACAGGATGCCATGCCACTGATGGCAGCTTTATTGGATGAATGTGGCAACACACTATACTATACCCGACAATCTCTACAGGATGCCATGCCACTGATGGCAGCATTACTGGATGAATGTGGCAACACACTATACTATACCCGACAATCTCTACAGGATGCCATGCCACTGATGGCAGCATTACTGGATGAATGTGGCAACACACTATACTATACCCGACAATCTCTACAGGATGCCATGCCACTGATGGCAGCATTACTGGATGAATGTGGCAACACACTATACTATACCCGACAATCTCTACAGGATGCCATGCCACTGATGGCAGCATTACTGGATGAATGTGGCAACACACTATATGGAGCTACCTGACAATCTCTACAGGATGCCATGCCACTGATGGCAGCATTATTGGATGAATGTGGCAACACACTATACTATACCCGACAATCTCTACAGGATGCCATGCCACTGATGGCAGCATTATTGGATGAATGTGGCCAAACAAGGACGCCATTTGAAAGCGTATCCATTCAGTCCTGTACAATATCCGGACTGTCCCCGTTAAGCCGATCCCGGTATTCTGAGATTAGAGTGTATGCATTTTTTTGGTTTCATTATTTAAAAAAAAAATCAATCTACGTTTTAAGATTTACAAACAGATCACATGGAAATTAAATCGTTTTTAGTCCAGGCGAGTTCTATTTTGGGAACCATTGACACTGTCACAGGTAGAGTTAGTGTGTGTATGTATGTGTGTGTGTGAGGGAGGATCTATTTTTTTATAGTCCACACTAAATTTCGTCACGGCTTGAGGGAACACAGTCGTTTCATGCCATGTCGGTTGTAGCCATTGATGCGGTGGCATTTATTGGTGACATAGTTCAATACAATTCTTACAGAGTTGTCATGGAGATGTCAAAACGTGAGCAATTCATCTCAGTTTGACATTGTCGAGTCAGGCTCGGGGAATAACAGAAGAAGCTGGGGTTACAGGCTAATGACATCCCATGATGTATCGGGCAAATGACATCCCATAAGGTATCATGCTAATGACATCCCATGAGGTATCGGGCAAATGACATCCCATAAGGTATCATGCTAATGACATCCCATGAGGTATCATGCTAATGACATCCCATGAGGTATCGGGCAAATGACATCCGGTCAGGATATTTTCGTAGTGTTTCTTCATGACAAAGATTTAATGTTATGCACATTCCCTGTACAAATGTGTGTTCCAATTATGAGCCAACAGCTTGACGCAGTCATAGAACATGTCTTTATTGAAGGGGGTGAGTTATGAAGGATGGGTGAGTTATGAAGGATGGGTGAGTTATGAAGGATGGATGAGTTATGAAGGATGGGTGAGTTATGAAGGATGGGTGAGTTATGAAGGATGGGTGAGTTATGAAGGATGGGTGAGTTATGAAGGATGGGTGAGTTATGAAGGATGGGTGAGTTATGAAGGATGGGTGAGTTATGAAGGCTGGGTGAGTTATGAAGGATGGGTGAGTTATGAAGGATGGGTGAGTTATGAAGGATGGGTGAGTTATGAAGGATGGATGAGTTATGAAGGATGGATGAGTTATGAAGGATGGATGAGTTATGAAGGATGTGTGAGTTATGAACGATGTGTGAGTTATGAAGGATGGGTGAGTTAAGAAGGATGGATGAGTATTGAATGATAAGTGAGTAATTAAGTTTGCTAAAGTGGCGGCAAGTCAATTGTAAGGCTTCATATCAACCCACCCCACGCCCAGTGTCTCAAATTAAATATACAATAAATATCATTAAGAAGATCTCAGGCCAAGCCTGTGGAATCCTGATAAGCCTTTGGTACCAGGATTAGCCCCTGGAACCATGATAAGCACACTTTATTGTCTCCTGTTCGCGTAATAAATCATTTCAAGTCTATATAAGGGAGTTCACCCAACCACCGTCTTGAAAGTTACGGTGTGTTTTTTCTCTCTATTTTTTCTTTTGTTACCTTTTCCCCCCTGGAGTCCAATGTCAGCTGAGCCACAGGCATGTTTTTGAAAGGAGTTGTTTTTTTGGAAGTCGGTGTTCCTGATTTAGTACCCAGTTAAATATGTAATAACCAGTTTGGCATCTCTGTGGATAGACTAGTGATCTCTGCCTCTCTGGGAAGACTTGTGGTCACTGTCTCTGTGGGCAGACTGGTGATCTCTGCCTCTCTGGGCAGACTTGTGGTCTCTATCTCTTTGGGCAGACTTGTGGTCACTGTCTCTGTGGGCAGACTGGTGATCTCTGCCTCTTTGGGCAGACTTGTGATCTCTGTCTCTTTGGGCAGACTTGTGGTCTCTGTCTCTTTGGGCAGACTTGTGGTCTCTGTCTCTTTGGGAAGACTTGTGATCTCTGCCTCTTTGGGCAGACTTGTGGTCTCTGTCTCTTTGGGCAGACTTGGGATCTCTACCTCTTTGGGCAGACTTGCGATCTCTGCCTATTTGGGCAGAATTGTGATCTCTGCCTCTATGAGCAGACTTGTGATCTCTGCCTCTGTGGACAGGCTTGTGGTCTGTCTCTTTGGGCACACTTGTGGTCTCTGCCTCTTTGGGCAGACTTGTGGTCTCTGTCTCTTTGGGCAGACTTGGGATCTCTACCTCTTTGGGCAGACTTGGGATCTCTACCTCTTTGGGCAGACTTGCGATCTCTGCCTATTTGGGCAGAATTGTGATCTCTGCCTTTATGAGCAGACTTGTGATCTCTGCCTCTGTGGACAGGCTTGTTGTCTCTGTCTCTTTGGGCAGACTTGTGACCTCTGCCTCTATGGGCAGACGTGTGATCTCTGTCTCTATGAGCAGACTTGTGATCTCTGCCTCTGTGGACAGGCTTGTTGTCTCTGTCTCTTTGGGCAGACTTGTGACCTCTGCCTCTATGGGCAGACGTGTGATCTCTGTCTCTATGGGCAGACTTGTGAGCACACTTATTATATTGTTACCATAACCAATTTCATAGCATATTCCTTGCGCCGTCCGCCAAGTGTAACAAATCGCATACATCAGGAAGTGGTAGAACAAGGCTCTCCATTCAGGTATGGGACGGCGTGATGATTTAGTTCTGTACAGTACATCAAAGTAATGTGCACACATACAAATCTACGCAGGGCAGAATTGAGTTGTCGGCGAAATTTTGTAGCCGTGAACCCAAAATATATTTATTTACGCCGACTATGGTTACCCTCGATTTGAAGAGGAGAATATCATAAATGACTTTTAAAAAATATGATTGTGCATGATGTTTATACTGCAAATATAATTGTTATAAAAGGTATACAATAAATGGATAGCGCGGTGGATTAAAAAATTCTCGACATTTTGTAGCGTCTTATTTAAAATAGATTTAAAATAGGCCACTAAGCCAAAATGAGGTCTACAAGACGTGCGGTTAAGATAGCTGCCGAGCTTACACTAACCACAACATATTGGATGCGTTTCTCATTTCCACTCGCTAGATGCTGTGTTGCCAGGACAGCTAGATGCTGTGTTGCCAGGTCAGCTAGGTGCTGTGTTGCCAGGACAGCTAGATGCTGTGTTGCCAGGACAGCTGGATGCTGTGTTGCCAGGACAGCTAGATGCTGTGTTGCCAGGACAGCTGGATGCTGTGTTGCCAGGACAGCTGGATGCTGTGTTGCCAGGACAGCTGGTTGCTGTGTTGCCAGGACTGCTAGATGCTGTGTTGCCAGGACAGCTAGATGCTGTGTTGCCAGGACAGTTAGATGCTGTGTTGCCAGGACAGTTAGATGCTGTGTTGCCAGGACAGCTAGATGCTGTGTTGCCAGGACAGTTAGATGTTGTGTTGCCAGGACAGCTGGTTGCTGTGTTGCCAGGACAGCTGGATGCTGTGTTGCCAGGACAGCTAGATGCTGTGTTGCCGGGACAGTTAGATGCTGTGTTGCTAGGACAGTTAGATGCTGTGTTGGCAGGACAGACATTTCTCAAACAAGGAACGTTTTTTTTTTCTCTTTTAAATTTCAAATTGTCTTTTTTACCTTTTCATTTCTACTCCATTTGGCTTTGGGGTAATTTACCCTAGTTCGCCGACCCCTGGACTATACTGTCCTTTTGATAATCATTGAAACACATAAATAGATAAATAGCTTTTAATTATGAGTGTTTCCTAGTCGAGTTTAAAGTTCTGTGCCTTTTTTTTTTAATTGGTGGGGGGGGGGGGAAATGTAAGCCTAAATTGCCATTTATTATTTAAAAATCGATGCATTACAAATACCTTACAGATATGTCACAATGATAAATCCTAGAGCTATTTATTGCATTTGTGCTGTTAAAAATTACACATCAAAATAGTTTTTAATAATTGATTCTCTATTATGATGTCATGTAGTTGAATATTTTATATTAACCAGGTTTGGGGTGTGGGGGGGGGGGGGGTCAACCAACCATCATACAATTAGCACCCCCGCACCTGAATCTACAAGATAATGGTTCCGTTTCCAACAACGATTGCCCTGTGGCTAATTCAAGCCACGGCCCCAACAACAAAGTATGCGGTGCGTTCAGTCACTGTGACCTGGTTCATTAGCACCACCGAGGAGAACCTGATTTCCCACCTGAAAAATCCTGTTTGCAGTCGAACAGGTCGTCGGACGTTTTTTGCCAGTCCAGGGCCCATGACTCGCGACGACGAGAACAATGAGTGGTGGTACAGAGTGTGCGCGGTGACTGGCGGACCTCGTCCTTGAGCGTGAACAATGGAAAGGAATGTCGGGTGTACAGCGTGAGACTCGGTGAAAGCCAAGCTCTTACGTTACAGCATTGATAGCAGCGTCGTTGGAAATGACCGGTGGAGAGGCTGAGCTACAAGTCACGGAGCTAGGGAAGTAGACGGCCGGACTAAAGCTTAAAATGCACGAAAAGAAGTAGCCAGAGTCGGGCGACTTGAAGATGAAGTATATAGAATAGAAAAGTATTTTTGGCTGGTAACTGCATGAAAGGACCAAATCAACTTACTGACCGGGTCGAATGGACAAAATCAACTTACTGACCGGGTTGAATGGACAAAATCAATTTATTGACCGGGTTGAATGGACCAAATCAACTTACTGACCAGGTTGAATGGACAAAATCAACTTACTGACCAGGTTGAATGTACCAAATCAACTTACTGACCGGTTTAATGGACCAAATCAACTTACTGACCAGGTTGAATGGACAAAATCAACTTACTGACCAGGTTGAATGGACCAAATCAACTTACTGACCGGGTCGAATGGACAAAATCAATTTATTGACTGGGTCGAATGGACAAAATCAACTTACTGACCAGGTTGAATCGACAAAATCAATTTATTGACCAGGTCTAATGGACAAAATCAACTTACTGACCAGGTTGAATGGACAAAATCAATTTATTGACCGGGTCGAATGGACAAAATCAACTTACTGACCAGGTTGAATGGACAAAATCAATTTATTGACCGGGTCTAATGGACAAAATGAACTTACTGACCGGGTTGAATGGACAAAATCAATTTATTGACCGGGTCGAATGGACGAAATCAACTTACTGACCGGGTTGAATGGAGAAAATCAATTTATTGAACGGGTCCAATGGACAAAATCAACTTACTGACCGGGTTGAATGGACAAAATCAATTTATTGACCGGGTCCAATGGGCAAAATGAACTTACTGATCAGGTTGAATGGACAAAATCAATTTATTGACTGGGTCGAATGGAGAAAATCAAGTTATTGACAGGGTCCAATGGACAAAATCCACTTACTGACCAGGTTGAATGGACAAAATCAATTTATTGACCGGGTCGAATGGAGAAAATCAATTTATTGACCGGGTCCAATAGACAAAATCAACTCACTGACCAGGTTGAATGGACAAAATCAACTTACTGACCAGGTTGAATGGACAAAATCAATTTATTGACCGGGTCGAATGGACGAAATCAACTTACTGACCGGGATGAATGGACAAAATCAATTTATTGACCGGGTCTAATGGACGAAATCAACTTATTGACCGGGTCGAATGGACAAAATCAATTCATTGACCGGAATGAATGGACAAAATCAATTCATTGACCGGGTCTAATGGACAAAATCAAGTTATTGACCGGGTCTAATGGACGAAATCAACTTATTGACCGGGTCGAATGGACAAAATCAATTCATTGACCGGAATGAATGGACAAAATCAATTCATTGACCGGGTCTAATGGACAAAATCAAGTTATTGACCGGGTCGAATGGACGAAATCAACTTATTGACCAGGTTGAATGGACAAAATCAACTTATTGACCGGGTCGAATGGACAAAGTCAACTTATTGACTGGGTCGAATGGACGAAATCAACTTACTGAGCAGGTTGAATGGACAAAATCAATTTATTGACCGGGTCTAATGGACAAAATGAACTTACTGACCGGGTTGAATGGACAAAATCAATTTATTGACCGGGTCGAATGGACGAAATCAACTTACTGACCGGGTTGAATGGAGAAAATCAATTTATTGAACGGGTCCAATGGACAAAATCAACTTACTGACCGGGTTGAATGGACAAAATCAATTTATTGACCGGGTCCAATGGGCAAAATGAACTTACTGATCAGGTTGAATGGACAAAATCAATTTATTGACTGGGTCGAATGGAGAAAATCAAGTTATTGACAGGGTCCAATGGACAAAATCCACTTACTGACCAGGTTGAATGGACAAAATCAATTTATTGACCGGGTCGAATGGAGAAAATCAATTTATTGACCGGGTCCAATAGACAAAATCAACTCACTGACCAGGTTGAATGGACAAAATCAACTTACTGACCAGGTTGAATGGACAAAATCAATTTATTGACCGGGTCGAATGGACGAAATCAACTTACTGACCGGGATGAATGGACAAAATCAATTTATTGACCGGGTCTAATGGACGAAATCAACTTATTGACCGGGTCGAATGGACAAAATCAATTCATTGACCGGAATGAATGGACAAAATCAATTCATTGACCGGGTCTAATGGACAAAATCAAGTTATTGACCGGGTCTAATGGACGAAATCAACTTATTGACCGGGTCGAATGGACAAAATCAATTCATTGACCGGAATGAATGGACAAAATCAATTCATTGACCGGGTCTAATGGACAAAATCAAGTTATTGACCGGGTCGAATGGACGAAATCAACTTATTGACCAGGTTGAATGGACAAAATCAACTTATTGACCGGGTCGAATGGACAAAGTCAACTTATTGACTGGGTCGAATGGACGAAATCAACTTACTCTGACCAGGTGGAACGGACAAAATCCATTCTCTATGATAATTTGGTATGCCCCCCCCCCCCCCCCCGCCCCTTATCAAACTATTTATCATAGTAGTTTTGTCCAGCAATATATGTTTCGATGAGAGTCAATGTATAGTTTGTGAATGATACAAAGGTCTATTGTTGGATATAATAATAATAATGGATGTTTCTGAGAGCGTCAGGAAGGGTGTTCCAAATGGTTGGGCCAGCAAATGTGTCTGTGTATCTCTAGTTCATCAACATGTTGGACTCTCTAGTTCATCAACATGCTGGACTCTCTAGTTCATCAACATGTTGGCATCTCTAGTTCATCAACATGTTGGAATCTCTAGTTCATCAACATGTTGGAATCTATAGTTCATCAACATGTTGGAATCTATAGTTCATAAACATGTTGGAATCTCTAGTTCATCAACATGTTGGATATCTATAGTTCATCAACATGTTGGAATCTATAGTTTATCAACATGTTGGAATCTATAGTTCATCAACATGTTGGAAACCAAGAAAGTATAATAGTCTATGTTTAGTGCTCAATTCAATCATTTCATGCAACATTATGGTGACATTTCAATCTTAGTATTTATATTAATGATGAATATCTCCAATAATTATAGCGAGGTGTAGCTTGCAAGACAGTGTCGTGGTGATGTAGGTGGGGATGCTCAGTAGCAAGGCATAGATACACTGTGTCAGTCTCGTGGTGATGTAGGTGGGGATGCTCAGTAGCAAGGCATAGAACCACTGTGACAGTCTCGTGATGGTGTGGGTGGGGGGGGCGGGCTGTAACAACGACCGATGATTGACTTGTTAACATTAGTCAGGTGATTAATGGTGTAAGAGATGCCAGCTCGTGACAGCCAGTACTGGTTCAACTCCAGCACGGTCAGTCATATTGTCATTTTCTTAATGCTGGCTAGTGACAGTGACTAACTGGGTCAATCTACTCTTGATATTGTCATTGGGTTAGGGCGTCAGTTGACCACTTTTTCCTTCAACATTAGGACACACTACTGAAGACTACAAGTCTGTGACACACTATTCAGGCTACAGAGTGTCCCGACACATCAAATGAAAACATGTATCAATACATAGCACTTGTAACAATAAAACACGGCACAATATACACACTACACATGGCCATATGTACACTACACATGGCCATACACACACTACATATGACCATATACACACTACACATGTCCAGATACACAGAACACATGTCCAGTTTGAAAAAAAGAAGGAAAAAAAATGATTGCTAACCCCTTAATTTCACTTTTCTAACTTGTATATTCTACAATCACCAATGACGCACACAAACAACCCCCGCTGACCACAAGCCCCCGCTGACCACGAGCCCCGGCTGACAACATGCTCCCGCTGACCACAAGCCCCGGCTGAATACAAGCCCCTGTTGAACACACGCCTCTGCTGACCGCTGAATCCCGTCTGTACTCTCTGGTCATGGTCTTAACAAAAATGCGCCCAGTTTCATGCACACGCAAGATGGTGAGATCTCCCAAAACTCGATGGTGCGGCAAACGCCGTTAAGACCAAAAGATACTGGCACCAGAAGCCGTGTGCGATTTCTTCGGACAGCATGACCAGCAGTGGAGAGCATGACCAGCAGTGGAGAGCATGACCAGCAGTGGAGAGCATGACCAGCAGTGTAGAGCATGACCAGCAGTGGAGAGCATGACCAGCAGTGGAGAGCATAACCAGCAGTGGAGAGCATGACCAGCAGTGGAGAGCATGACCAGCAGTGGAGAGCATGACCAGCAGTGGAGAGCATGACCAGCAGTGGAGAGCATGACCAGCAGTGGAGAGCATGACCAGCAGTGGAGAGCATGACCAGCAGTGGAGAGCATGACCAGCAGTGTAGAGCATGACCAGCAGTGGAGAGCATGACCAGCAGTGGAGAGCATGACCAGCAGTGGAGAGCATGACCAGCAGTGTAGAGCATGACCAGCAGTGGAGAGCATGACCAGCAGTGGAGAGCATGACCAGCAGTGGAGAGCATGACCAGCAGTGGAGAGCATGACCAGCAGTGGAGAGCATGACCAGCAGTGGAGAGCATGACCAGCAGTGGAGAGCATGACCAGCAGTGTAGAGCATGACCAGCAGTGGAGAGCATGACCAGCAGTGGAGAGCATGACCAGCAGTGGAGAGCATGACCAGCAGTGGAGAGCATGACCAGCAGTGTAGAGCATGACCAGCAGTGGAGAGCATGACCAGCAGTGGAGAGCATGACCAGCAGTGGAGAGCATGACCAGCAGTGGAGAGCATGACCAGCAGTGTAGAGCATGACCAGCAGTGGAGAGCATGACCAGCAGTGTAGAGCATGACCAGCAGTGTAGAGCATGACCAGCAGTGGAGAGCATGACCAGCAGTGGAGAGCATGACCAGCAGTGGAGAGCAGTGGATAATATATGTTGTGGCGTAAATTGGTGACTGGCCAGTGAACGCGGGGCTACAGATGGGTGAACCTTATCAGAGCACGGGTCACGTAAAGTTAAGAACCTGAGAGTCCCATGAAAAGAGTAAAAGCTCGGGGCAAATGTCTTTGTATTTTAAATGATTGGAAGTTGGACGGTTGTTGAAATTTCTTTACATTAACTCCGCTTTTGTTCGTGGCTGGCAAAATCTTCGTACGGCTAATTGATCCACTACCCGTCGACCCATCGAGCTGAAACTTGGCACATAGAATCGTTGCCGATGAAAACACATTCTGTCAAATTTTCAACTCCCAAAAATAAGTTGTTCCGGCTTTTCAAGGGGAAGATGAAGGAAATATGATGACAATGATTTCACGGAGAAAAGAAAAATCCTGATAACAGCGCTTATTGAGATTCTTTTTGAAATAAATATCACAAAGCGCGTTTTCTGCGTAACATTTTCTTTTGTGTTTCTGAAATAAATCTGCAGTGTAAATGCTGGTGAGTCATTAGAATATTAATATAGTTAAGGGGCTTGAAAAAATGTGCGGTTGGGAGCCGGGGGCAGGGGGGGGGGAAGAAAACTAATTGGGATTCTTATTAAGTGCGCTACTTGTGTGCATGTTTTGTCAAATTTTTAGCCCCACCCCCATTACTCGATTTTACAATTTATAAAGGATTTATACGAAAAACGTGTTTTTTGCGTTTTTAAACTTTTTAAAATAAAAATAAACCACACAAACATTCCCATTTGCTTTTTTTTTTTTTTAAATGTGTTTTTTTTTTTGTTTGATGAGCAACAAACAAAAAAATATTCTGCCTTAGTGATGGATTTTAAATTTCAGCATTTTGTCTACATTAACGACATTGGATTGCACTCACACATACACGTCCATGCGCACTAATGTACACGTAAACACACACACACACCAATGCACACTAATGAGGATATTGACACTGACTTACAGGCTACGTGTGATTACACGATATCGATCTCACGTTAACTGCAGACGTTGACATATTCACTCGATTCGACTGGGATGGGGACGGTATGTGTGAAAGATGGGATGGATTAGAAAGAGAACATCTTGGTAGACAGAAGGGGCTTAGTTAAACGAGAAATTCAAATGTAAATATTTTTTTTAAAAATTAATTTTAAAAAGTTTGCAAAATTTAGACCGGCCAGAGTACCGTACACACCCTCTATATATTTCCCATATTAAGTATGCACCACTAAGTGCATTTTGTTTTCTTAAATTACTTTAAGAATGGATACGATTAACGCCAACTTTAAAAACAAACAACAACAACAAAAAACAACAAAAACACAAAAACAAACAAGCAAATGATTCGAAACTTTAATTAGGTTCCAAATTATTTTATTTCAATGAATTCCTCCGTACAAACCCCCACCTCTTCATTCTGCAAACAATTCTTCAATCCCCCAATTCCTCGGCCAAGAAATATATCGATGTAAGTTTAATTTCTATTTAGGTAAAGTCCCCTGTCCCAAACTGCTGGGGGAAAAAAAACGGGGGGAGGGGGGGACCCACACCCACCTCTACTGAAATGTGAATCGATTATGTTCCCGGCCAGCGTCATAGATAAGTCAATGTGGGTGAGATGATACACGACTTCCCACTTTCATCACAACAAACGCAATCACCAAAACCTCTGCTCAGCATTGCACGGGAAGAACACACGACCGAGAGACTAACAGAACTTCAATTTGGTTTGATACACGGAACGATAGGAATTCATTCACTTTACATCAGGAAAATGTATTTCACAAATGTCATGTGATTACAATTTTGGAGAATTTCTTCTTTTTTCTTCTTCTTTTAAATTGAGCCTAACAACGTACATTTTAAAAATAATATAAAGTAATGATCGCATTGATGGCCTTTGACTTACAGACTCATCACGTAGATAAAAAAGGGACTATATATATATATATATATATATATATATATATATATTATTATTTTGTAATTTGATATCAGAATAGTTAGTATAAATAAATTGTTACTTGTAATGAGCACTAGTCGGGTGATCGTTCTTTCTTTAGTCTATTGCAGCGGTTCTCAACCTTTCTAATGCCGCGACCCCTTAATGCAGTTCCTCATGTTGTGGCGACCCCCAACCATAAACCTATTTTCGTTGCTACTTCTTAACTGTTATTTTGCTTCTGTTATGAATAGTAATGTAACTATCTGATATGCAGGATTTATTTTCGTGGTTACAAATTGAACATAATTCAAACATGGTGATTAATCACAACAAACAATAGATAATTATAAATTGTGAACTATTTATTTCTAATAACAAATAAATGAGATTTTGTCTTGAAGCATGGTGTAGCATGGGTAACAGTCTTAACATAACTACAGTAAACTACATTGCTACATTTTGCGACAGTATGCGTAAAAAGCCAACGTCAGTGCGAAGGTTGAGATTGCATCTTTTTTACCAGATCAGAAATGCTCGGGGCAGTTTTTGCAAGCGCACAACGAAGATCATATTCCACAACAATTCTACTTCTGTATTTAGACTTGATTACCATGTCATCTATTCTTCTGCGGACAGTGTAGTTGGATAAAGGAAATTGTACTCAATTTCGTAACAAATTTATCTCCGATCATAACGCAAACAATGTCTTTGGCCGCTGGCAGCAATAAATCTTTAGCAATGGTGTGACGTTTCATAGCTCTGGCGATTCTGAGTGCCACCAAATATGAAGCTTCAACGGCTGCTACGTTTTGTTTTTGGTACTTGCCACCAGCGTCAAGTCTGGCTTTCTGGAGTCCATCAGCTTTACTTCTAAAATAGTTGATATCCTTGCCGGCAAAGCTTGGATGCTTGCTTTAAAAAATGGCTTTTACTTTGTCCGGCTTCATAGATTCGGCTGATAGAACTTCACAACAAAGAACACGTTGCAGAACTTCACAACAAAGAACACGTTGCGGTTTCTCGATCCATGTTGTAATTATTGAGGTAAAACCATACTGCAAATAATTCTCACTGTATTTTATTTTCTTAACGTTCTTCTCTACACTATCTATTGTCATGGGATGGTTTGCTAAAAGATGGTATATTGAAGATCTCAATGTAAAAAAAATAGACATAATGTAACATTTTGAAGAGTTTGAGAAAAGGCGATTTTAAAGTTTGAAAGTATCCAACATATTCTCAAGTAAAAATACAATTCTATAATTTGCCTCTATTTAGTGATACCATTTTACTTTTACAATATATCAGTTACTAGATATTTTGTTACAGATCTTTACAGTTTATTATCAGACTGACTCAATATTGTGACGTGTCAACTTTTTCCACTGAAAATTGAAATTTATTAATTTAACTATATTTCATGTTTTTTAAAAGCCAATTACATCTCTTATTCATCACTTATTAAACTTAAGCGACCTCTCTAAATAAGAAAACAAATTGTGGCCGAAATTAAAAAACAATTATTTTTTTTAAAAATCGGGATGTTTTTTAAAATCTGAAGCAGTGTACAAGCCATTGATATCTTGTACAGGCCACTGAGATATTGTATAAGCCACTGAGATCTTGTACAAGCCACTGAGATCTTGTACAAGCCACTGAGATCTTGTACAGGTGGTGTAATTTCCGTGTAATGACTCAATGATAGTGTAATAAATTATATCAAGTTTATACTTTCAAAGTGCCATTATCATTCAGCTTATTATAAATTATAAGTGACATATAAGTAATATGACTCATTATGACCTTGAACTGGTACTGAAATTTATGGAATAGGCTTATGTTATGCTATTTTACACATACACATTAGTCAATACTCAGTTCACTGTAAGACTTTCATTAATAACATAAAAGATAATTGCCTGCATTTTCAATAACAATGAAAACATAAAGATATTTTACAACGTGTTTAACAGCCTTTAATCAGATGGGACTAAATACAATTGTTTAAAATGATTGACAATGACTATGTTGTAAATCAATGGTAATGCTCTCATCACTCAATGTTCAGATCATTGTAATGCTATCATCACTCAATGTTCAGATCATTGTAATGCTCTCATCACTCAATGTTCAGAATCAAAAAGAAGGCGTAAAGCAGTAGACGAGCATTCTTTTTATTTTGCGTTTTATTTTTATTTTTTGCCTTTAAAAGGTAATCGTCGTTCATCAGGGGCAATTTTTAACAGAGACGAAACTTAGTGCGACAGGATATGAGCTTTGGCAAAATAGTACTGACTGCAGGTGAGGGCTACTGACTGCAGGATAGGGCTACTGAAACTGATTAAACTTAATCCTAAACTTTCCTCTAAGTCTCAGTACACTGCTTCTAATCACTTAAAACTTGAACACTGATATCTTTACCCCATGTATTATCACTAGAAAGACTCTGCTTCCTAAACCGATATTTACTCTTGCCTTTAAATGTTCACCTTAAATTCATCATAGATAACAATAGTAACATTTATTGTTCGGTGTGATTTCAGCATCTGACCTTTGACCTATTTTCTATATTCTTTATTTATTTACGTTTTCTTTACTTACCATTGGTTAAGCGCATCACTTGATATTAAAGTAGGTAACTTTTTCTTCTACATTTTCACTGGACTTGTCAGATTCGTCTATTGTATGCCTTATTTATAATCCGCGATTACCCGTAAACGAGCTGACTTGTGCAGTAGTTTTCACTGTACGTTTAAGCTTTATTATGGGGTGAATAGTTCAAAGGGGGATATCTAACAAATGAAAATTGGTGACATTTCTGGTTTTTCAGCTGGACCAAATCAATCGTTTTCTAAGAAAATCATCATCGGAAATATGTTTTCCAATGGTCCTTGGCGACCCCCGCGAAAGGGTCTCGCGACCCACAGGTTGAGAACCGCTGGTCTATTGAATGGCTGCGACTATTCGCATCCGGGCACCAGAAGTGAGAGGTTGGGGATTAAAAAAAAATATTTAAAATATTATTGTTGGGTTTGTAAGACCAAATTTGGTATCAAATAAAAGATAATTGAATGGACTATACGTTCGTAAACTTATTTCTTCAGTTTAACTAAATTAAACTACCACAAATGACATCCGAATGCATTGTGTCTAATGGGTCCCGGGTGTGAATTGACAAAATGCTATTCGGTGCGAATAGCCACTTCAATATTAAATCAATGATGTCGTCCGTTTGTTTCGTGCCGTTTGTTAACCAACCATTTGCAAACAACAGATTAAAGTTGTTCAAGTTGATAACGGCACGTGGCAGTCGCTAAAACATATTGTTTGTAAATAGTGTGAAGATTTAGAGTAAGACCTTACAATCGGGTCTGTTTTCTTTATTGAACCATACGATCCAATCTGTTTTCTATATCTTGAAATATCATCTAATCTGTTCTCTGTTTGGTCATACGATCTAATCTGTTCTCTCTATTTGACCATATCATCTAATCTGTTCTCTCTATTTGACCATATCATCTAATCAGTTCTCTCTATTTGACAATATCATCTAATCTGTTCTCTCTATTTGACCATATCATCTAATCTGTTCTCTCTATTTGACCATATCATCTAATCATTTCTCTCTATTTGACCATATCATCTAATCATTTCTCTCTATTTGACCATATCATCTAATCATTTCTCTCTATTTGACCATATCATCTAATCATTTCTCTCTATTTGACCATATCATCTAATCATTTCTCTCTATTTGACCAAATCATCTAATCATTTCTCTCTATTTGACCATATCATCTAATCATTTCTCTCTATTTGACCATATCATCTAATCATTTCTCTCTATTTGACCATATCATCTAATCATTTCTCTCTATTTGACCATATCATCTAATCATTTCTCTCTATTTGACCATATCATCTAATCATTTCTCTCTATTTGACCATATCATCTAATCTGTTCTCTCTATTTGACCAAATCATCTAATCATTTCTCTCTATTTGACCATATCATCTAATCATTTCTCTCTATTTGACCAAATCATCTAATCATTTCTCTCTATTTGACCATATCATCTAATCATTTCTCTCTATTTGACCATATCATCTAATCATTTCTCTCTATTTGACCATACCATCTTATCTGTTCTCTTATCAGTTCTCTATATCGGTTAAAAGATAAAGACCATTTCTCCCCTTAAATTTCATATCATCCTTTCCCCCCAACCCTTTACATTCCTCCTACCGCACAATGGCAGAACACATATACCATCCCTCAAATTCATCAGCAGTTGATTACCTTCTGGCAGAAAACAGACAATGTCAATATATCGGATTTGTTGCGAAGCAGCGCCCTCCTTCCCCACACACCCTCACAAGTCACACAACCAACATCCCTATATCGCCACACGAAATTTGCTTTCAGGCGTGCCTAGGAGCTGGATCGAAGCCCGCTACTAGGCGATTACTGGGGCCATTGATAATCCCAATTATCGTTAGATTACCGCGATTATGGTGGCTCGAGATGGCGAGCGGGGGTAGCGATGGTGGGTTTTCAAATACAACCTATCTGTTTCTTCTTCGCACTCACTTTCAAAAAGACCACCAAAAAAAGACACTATGCACCCATGAAATGAGACCTAATGGTGACTGATGTCAGTAGACGTTGTGATGAAGTGCAGGCACACTTGATGTTATCCCTGCACACGTAACAATGTGGTGACTGATGTCAGTAGACGTTGTGATGAAGTGCAGGCACACTTGATGTTATTCCTGCATATGTAACAATGTGGTGACTGATGTCAGTAGACGTTGTGATGAAGTGCAGGCACACTTGATGTTATCCCTGCACATGTAACAATGTGGTGACCGATGTCAGTAGACGTTGTGATGAAGTGCAGGCACACTTGATGTTATCCCTGCACATGTAACAATGTGGTGACCGATGTCAGTAGACGTTGTGATGAAGTGCAGGCACACTTGATGTTATCCCTGCACATGTAACAATGTGGTGACCGATGTCAGTAGACGTTGTGATGAAGTGCAGGCACACTTGATGTTATCCCTGCACATGTAACAATGTGGTGACCGATGTCAGTAGACGTTGTGATGAAGTGCAGGCACACTTGATGTTATCCCTGCACATGTAACAATGTGGTGACCGATGTCAGTAGACGTTGTGATGAAGTGCAGGCACACTTGATGTTATCCCTGCACATGTAACAATGTGGTGACTGACATGGACTCAATGCGCCCTTTCCCACATGGATTCAATGCGCCCTTCCCACGTGGATTCAAGGCGCCTTTTCCCGCATGGACTCAAGGCGCCCTTCCCACATGGATTCAATGCGCCCTTTCTCACATGGACTCAAGGCGCCCTTTCCCACGTGGACTGAAGGCGCCGTTTCCCACGTGGACTCAAGGCGCCCTTTCCCACATGGACTCAGGGCGCACTTTCCCACATGGGCACTGGATCCGAATGAAGCATGTGGTTATAAAAGAAAACAGATTGTGGACCCCTGTCGGATGCAACAAAACAAAAATCAATTTTAAACTAATTTTAAAGCTGTGAAGTAATGATATCTTGAGATGGCGGGGTGAAGGTCAGTGTTTCTGAGTTATATTTAGCCACAGAATATGAAGGAAACATCAATATTAGCCCGTTGGGATAAGATAGCAGCAGTCAAAAACAGAAATTGCATAAAACTATCTTCACAACGAGCAGCCCCCACAAAGAGAGATAATCCGCCGAAGACGGCGATTAGATGCGATAACTCAGCGGCTAATGTTCACAACCGCCACGGCAAAGGGACGCTTCACCCATGTCCACACACAATGCACCGCCTTGAGACGCCGAGTAGAGATGGCTCATTGTGGTCAAATGCAAAGTAGATTAATCCAATAGGTGCATCTGTTTTAAGGTATATAATCCCCGTGTGTAAAGCATGTGGTTTTTGGATAATATGTTACAAGAAGTCTATGCACATCATCTGAAGATATTACTCAAGAATGAGTGCAGGCATGTATAGTTTCCTTTGTGCTCACCGGAGAGCAGTTTCAGCACAGGCCTAATGAGGCTGTCGTAACATTAGACTTGGATAACAAGACTTTTGTAAACACAATATTTCTTCCAACACTGACGATCAGTGATTTGGTCGACGACACTGGATATACTCTAGTAGTAATCTTATTTTAGAATGCATATCAGATTCAGCAAATTGGTAGAGCTAGAAATGTGCCTCAAACTGGTAAGAGGTAACTTCGTGCCTCAAACTGGTAAGAGGTAAAGTCGTGTCACAAACTGGTAAGAGGTAACTTTGTGCCTCAAACTGGTAAGAGGGAAAGTCGTGTCTCAAACTGGTAAGAGGTAAAGTCGTGCCTCAAACTAGTAAGAGGTAACTTCGTGCCTCAAACTGGTAAGAGGTAACGTCGTGCCTCAAACTGGTAAGAGGTAACGTCGTGCCTCAAACTGGTAAGAGGTAACGTCGTGCCTCAAACTGGTAAGAGGTAACGTCGTGCCTCAAACTGGTAAGAGGTAACTTCGTGCCTCAAACTGGTAAGAGGTAACGTAGTGCCTCAAACTGGTAAGAGGTAATTTCGTGCCTCAAACTGGTAAGAGGTAACTTCGTGCCTCAAACTGGTAAGAGGTAACGTCGTGCCTCAAACTGGTAAGAGGTAACTTCGTGCCTCAAACTGTTAAGAGGTAACGTCGTGCCTCAAACTGGTAAGAGGTAATTTCGTGCCTCAAACTGGTAAGAGGTAATTTCGTGCCTCAAACTGGTAAGAGGTAACTTCGTGCCTCAAACTGGTAAAAGGTAACTTCGTGCCTCAAACTGGTAAGAGGTAACGTCGTGCCTCAAACTGGTAAGAGGTAACGTCGTGCCTCAAACTGGTAAGAGGTAACGTCGTGCCTCAAACTGGTAAGAGGTAACTTCGTGCCTCAAACTGGTAAGAGGTAACTTCGTGCCTTAAACTGGTAAAAGGTAACTTCGTGCCTCAAACTGGTAAGAGGTAACGTCGTGCCTCAAACTGGTAAGAGGTAACGTCGTGCCTCAAACTGGTAAGAGGTAATTTCGTGCCTCAAACTGGTAAGAGGTAATTTCGTGCCTCAAACTGGTAAGAGGTAACTTCGTGCCTCAAACTGGTAAGAGGTAACTTCGTGCCTCAAACTGGTAAGAGGTAATTTCGTGCCTCAAACTGGTAAGAGGTAACGTGGTGCCTCAAACTGGTAAGAGGTAACTTCGTGCCTCAAACTGGTAAGAGGTAATTTCGTGCCTCAAACTGGTAAGAGGTAACGTGGTGCCTCAAACTGGTAAGAGGTAACGTGGTGCCTCAAACTGGTAAGAGGTAACTTCGTGCCTCAAACTGGTAAGAGGTAACGTCGTGCCTCAAACTGGTAAGAGGTAATTTCGTGCCTCAAACTGGTAAGAGGTAACTTCGTGCCTCAAACTGGTAAGAGGTAACGTCGTGCCTCAAACTGGTAAGAGGTAACGTGGTGCCTCAAACTGGTAAGAGGTAACTTCGTGCCTCAAACTGTTAAGAGGTAACGTCGTGCCTCAAACTGGTAAGAGGTAATTTCGTGCCTCAAACTGGTAAGAGGTAATTTCGTACCTCAAACTGGTAAGAGGTAATTTCGTGCCTCAAACTGGTAAGAGGTAACTTCGTGCCTCAAACTGGTAAAAGGTAACTTCGTGCCTCAAACTGGTGAGAGGTAACTTCGTGCCTCAAACTGGTAAGAGGTAACTTGACAGATACACGCCATCCGACTCAAGGGCTGTGTGAGTTGACAGATACAAGCAATCCGTCTCAGGGGATGTGTGAGTTGACAGATACAAGCAATCCGTCTCAGGGGATGTGTGAGTTGACAGATACACGCCATCCGTCTCAGGCGCTGTATGAGTTGACAGATACACGCCATCCGTCTCAGGCGCTGTGTGAGTTGACAGATACAAGCAATCCGTCTCAGGCGCTGTGTGAGTTGACAGATAACGCCAATAGTAGAATCCACAACACTTGGTTTGGAGGTGCACCGCAGACAAACACAAACATGAGCAACTCCCCAACTAAGCCAAATGTTACCCTCTGACCTACATACGATATCCATTCTTGCTCTGGCCTTGACTTGTCAACGGATATTATCGACGGTGCGATTCCCATCTGTTACAAGCTATTTAGTAGTCAGTGGCCAGTGCTCAAAACACTACTTCACCCCCATCATACAACATCCTAAAGTCAGTAATATGGGGAAACTATCATGGCAACAGGAAATTTCAGCACGGGCAAGGGAAAAGGTAGGCTACCTGAATCGTCGCCAGTGAGGGCGCAGAGGGAGGCCGTTCCCCTGTGACAATTGTTCCAAAATATTGTGTTCCGCCCCTGTAGCTTGACATCTAGTTTTGTTTAATACACACAACCCAAAACCCATGTCACCGTGTCACAGAATTTGTGGGTGTCTACCCCCCCCCCAACCTGAAAGGTGGAGCCAACCCCCCCCCCCCCCCCCCCCCCGTGGCCAATGCTGTGGGTACCGGCATTAAATTGGTATTTAACCGGAGGGTTCCCAATGAATATTACTAATTAACAACAATTACAGTTTAAAAAGTGTTACAAAATTGTTAACTATTCAATAATTATTTTTATCAAAAAATAATTACAGTTACAGCTCCAATAATTATTTACATTTTTCAGCAAATCAAATTGTTAAATCCAGTTGTTGATAACAACAACAAAACCACACAAAAAAAAGAAATTTTTTTTCTTCAGTTTCAACTCTTAAACTTCAATTCCATGGTTGGTGGCTGGTTGACCGTGAGGTGACCATTCCAATAAACCTGTGACTGTGAACTGGAGTTCAATCCCCAGCAGTGGCGTAGTGAGGGGGGGCATCATGCCCCGGGCGCTACTCACAATGGGGCGCCAAATGGTATATTTTACTATAATATTGTATGGTTTTCGAAATAGGGGGGGGGCGCTAAAAAGGTATTGGGGGGCGCTAAAAATGTATTGTGCCCCGGGTGCGAGTTAAGCTCGCTACGCCACTGATCCCCAGCACAACCCGGACATGCATCAATCTCACGAAGCTCCTGGTGTTGCTAACTGAAGGACAGCTTTTTCTCCAAAGAGGCGTACCTTGTCATTTCATCACATTGCCAACAAAAAAAAACAACAAAAAAAAGATGGAGGGGGTTTGAAAATTCGGCAAGGGTTGGAATTTTATAAGCCAGCAGCCCCCCCCCCCCCCAAATTAAGATTGGAAACAGTCGCTTCCTACCCCTGCCCTTGTGTAGACGCCTTTAATTGGAACATAGATCCTATTACAATACATTATGATAACAGGCCACCAAGCGGCACACTGGCGTAGAGGTTATGTTTGTAGAAGGGGTTTAAGAAAGAATTTAAAAAACAAAAACAACATGGCTGTCAAATCAAAGTGTTGTGTTGCACAGATCGTCTCGACCGACGTTATCCCGTGAGACCCACGACTATTACTATTATTATTAAGTTGTTTTATACAGCGCAGTACCCCAGCCTAGGGCTAGGCTCACTGCCAGTACCCCAGCCTAGGGCTAGGCTCACTGCCAGTACCCCAGCCTAGGGCTATGCTCACTGCAGTACCCCAGCCTAGGGCTATGCTCACTGCAGTACCCCAGCCTAGGGCTAGGCTCACTGCAGTACCCCAGCCTAGGGCTAGGCTCACTGCAGTACCTCAGCCTAGGGCTAGGCTCACTGCAGTACCCCAGCCTAGGGCTAGGCTCACTGAACTACCCCAGCCTAGACAGGCTAGGCTCACTGCAGTACCCCAGCCTGGGGCTAGGCTCACTGCACTTCACATAAAATTGAGCAATTAAAGAAACGTATACATTTAGAAAAGAACAATTTGTGAAACGCTTGACCTCACCCACCCAAGCACTATCAACCCCTGCCTAGCCATGGACAGTACCCAGCACTGAGCCAAACATTTCTTTATCACACACACATCATGGACCCAAGGTAGTAGGAGGGGGCGGCATTTTCGGTCCATTTCAACTCTAGCTACTCCATTGCGTGACCACTTTCTAGAGGACACAATCACCAGTGAACAGGTAAGCCAAACAACGGCTCGAGTTTACAAAGAAGCTCAGTTTGTGTTCGGACAATAGTGTCACACTCACTTTCACTACTGTGCCAGAGAAGTCAAATGTAACGCTGAAAGAGTGTGTCGCCTGCGATCAATTGTGTCGCCTGCAGTCAACAGTTAAACATTGAAAAAGTGTGTCGTCTGCAATCCACATTTAACTTTGAAAGAGTGTGTCGTCTGCAACCAACAGTTAAACATTGAAAGAGTGTGTCGTCTGCAATCAACAGTTAAACATTGAAAGAGTGTGTCGTCTGCAACCAACAGTTAAACATTGAAAGAGTGTGTCGTCTGCAACCAACAGTTAAACATTGAACGAGTGTGTCGTCTGCAACCAACAGTTAAACATTGAAAGAGTGTGTCGTCTGCAACCAACAGTTAAACATTGAAAGAGTGTGTCGTCTGCAACCAACAGTTAAACATTGAAAGAGTGTGTCGCCTGCAATCAACTTTAAAACCTACACCGTTTTCTAAATATATGCACACCCAAATAGTATATGTTAATACAGAGGCGTACCTTGACTAAATGCCGTCCGGGGCAAACTCAAAAAAAGTTCGCCCATGTCACAAGCCGATATGATTAATATAATGATCCATATAATATACAACTCAAAATTTTCGGGGCGGTCTCCCCCTTTGCACCCCCTAGGTACGCCACTGTCTCAACAGACGGTGTGAGTTTCTTACAGCAAACATATCTGTACAAATGAATGCCTCGCGGTTGACAAAGTCAGGTACATTGTGATGTTAGTACGTGATTAACGTAGATATGTGTTCACTGTACTGTGTCTGTTATTTGTTTCTGTGTGTTCTCTGTGTCTGTGTGTGTTATTTGTTTCTGTGTGTTCTCGGTGTCTGTGTGTGTTATTTGTTTCTGTGTGTTCTCGGTGTCTGTGTCTGTTATTTGTTTCTGTGTGTTCTCTGTGTCTGTGCACGTAGTTGTACTTGTTATCACACTATAACTAAACCTGTCATATTTTGAAAAGCTCCACACACACACCCAGGAATGTTAATCTGCGACATGCGGTCGTGGTGTTTAGCCCCCCCCCCCCCCCCCCGCATCAACCAAGCAGAAAGCTTCGTACGCTGCATGCCTCTGGTGTCACGCCCAAATACAGTGGTCACGTGACGGCAAGCCTTCAAGTAGACAAGGATCTTAGAAATGATACAAGTTCTCATAAAATTCCACACGATCATCAGTCGTTCAAGACTTCCTGTTTTGAGACCATCCTCTTTTTTTTAGTACGTTTTTTTTTTCTTTTTAAACACAGAGATAAGCATTGACAGCACAAATTGAGACACCAAACACTGACTGCACCGAGGCTAACAGAAAGCATTTCTAAAAAAAAAAATGTCAACACTCACTTTAGGAGCACGGGGATACTATTGAAAAAAACAGAACCCGACAGGGTAAAAACAGGGGAGGTGGTAAAGACTGGGAGAGACGTTCTCAATAACTGTCAATATACCGGATTATTGAAAAAGCGTGTGCAGGAGAAAGTAGTTGAAGAGAAGCTTCTTAGTTGGGATTTTTCGGTTCTTATCTCACATACGTATGTTCACAAACACATCGTTCTAGTGTTAAGTAATAATTCAAGTTGTGTTCGTCACTGTGTGTACTTCTTCAGGTGCACTCCGGTGGCAGGTATATTAACTCTCATACAGAAAAATCCATGACGTCAGTCATCACCGTTACCGGATCGAGACAATGGAAGAAACGCGGGGCCATCGCTCGCAAACTGTTGATTTATTAACAGGACGGGGGCTGGGCGGAGTGGGTGGAGGTTCTCACAAACATAGACCAGCTGAATGGATTTGATTGGTCTACTGACCGTGAGAAAATAACGGCTTTTTGGGGTGAGTGCACTGCACGTGTTGACGCTAAAACAACGCAAGGTTTGGCACTTTCGACAACGCACGGGATGAGCAGGGGAGCTGAGGTGAAGACCGTCTGGTGAAATGATTTTGGTGAGGGGGCAGTTGACACACGGAACATTACAATATTAAAAAAAATTAACGAAATTAAATGACGATATTCAGTTGTATTTTACACATTTATTATGAACTATGAACACGTAGGCCTGACCCGTGACAACGCACACGTTTGATGCTGAAACTGTTTATGGAGTCGCGTAGGCGTATACCAACAACTATATATAGCCTACTACTACTACTACTACATACAAGAACTGATCGAACAAACAGAGCCAAGAAACAAAAGATTGTGGAACATTTTGGTCAAGGTGATAGAACGGAAGGGGCTGACGGGGGAGCCTAATGGTATGGGCAAGGAACCGAAAGTCTACAGCTCTACGGCATCCCATTTCTTTCATTTGAGCTTTGTGTGGGAGTGTACTCGGGCGAATTACCCGGCCATTAAAAATTACGCATGCATTTGCTTGTAATGGAGGACATTTTATCGTAAGACACATTACCTTTTTAAATTGTTATTTATACCGATATTGATAGCACACTCCCGCTTTTGTGTACTGTAGTATGTGTGTGTCCCTAGCTGACACCATTTTGGTCTCCGCCACTGAAAACCACGCCGTGGCCTGGTGCCTAAAAGTAAAAGGCAATACGTCTCCGGCTGTAAAGTGCGCGTATTTGTCTACAAGAATTTCGTGTCTATTCTTAAAATCTAAGGTCCACAATTTCCCCTTGTCATTATGGCAATCTCTGTTTTAGTGAGAACGAATTCCGACGCCATTATACCACTATAAATAGGCTACGATATGGAATCTAGACTTAAGAACTAAAGTTCGGTACTTGCCATAACTTGCATATTATTTACTATCCCCAAATTTGAGCCATAAACAAAACCCCGAACCACACACTATCAGTTCCACGAACGCCCCCAACCCTAGTAGTAGACACGATCGGTCTACATTATGCTACATGACAACTTCAAGCGCAGTAGCGGCAGTAGACAATAGAACATTCCCGAGGTGGGTTTTTTTATTGTGATTGTCAAGAATGCCTCGAATAAATCCGGTGTGCAAAGGTGGAGATTGAATGAGGCAATATTAAATTATATAGGTTCTTAAAACACGCCCTTTAATTTTTATAATTTTTGCGGTCCTATGTCTTGATATGTTTGTTATTGTTTTGTTGTTACTAATAAAAATAATCGTTGGGATGAGACTGTGACCTGAACATTGATTGGATAACATTGAAACGCTAGCTGTAAATATTGTGACAGAATGTAAACAACAAGGCTGCCTTGATAAATATAGGCGTCAATGGGGAGATTAGCTTCTGCCCACAGCCAAAATAAATAGGTCAGATGAATACATTGGATTCGGAATGGTTATATTTACTACAAAAGTAAAGAGAAAATGAGAATCATAAAAGCACAAGAACATTGGTATTCTCTGGGCTCTAAATGGGAAAAAAAAATGTCAGCTACAAGCTACGAAGTATGTCAATAGCATCAAAAATACTGCAGGTAATAGTAAATTTATTAACATTGCATTTGATACAACTTCAAGTAATTACCTATTCTGGATTATAACTAAAATATTTCATCTTACTGGAACGGCTTAGCTAACCTTCATTTCCATAGTTTAATCATCTTCCTAGGAAAAATATTTAAAAAATTACATTTTTGACATAGTTGGTGTTGAGCCTGGGTTCAAAAGTTTGGATTTCTTTGGTTTAACAATAACAAACTTACTTGACTAAATCTAATAGGGGCATAGCAATATAATTCAAAATTTAATTAGGCACTAAAATATAGATAGACTATATTGTCATTGTTTATTTGCTATGGGCTAAAGACACTATACTATACTAATACTATACTATCACTAAAGACTCAAGTAAGGTGGACCAACCATTGAAAAGCTTTACTTTGAAGATATCTGAATCTGATATTGATATGACAACTATCTCTCGCTGTCTGAGTCTAGTCTATCAATATTATTCAATATAATATGATTCAATATCATATTAAGTTATAATTAATTATTAAAATTATTATAATCCAAGTCAATGAATATTGATGTCAATGATTGGACTTGACTCTACACCCCGATCAAGATAATAATAGTGATAATGCAGCAGCATGAAAGTCCATGACTCAATGATAACTACAATGTCAACATGAGTATGAACTTGGACTTGATGAAGCTGCCTTAGTTAGTTGCAACTGGCAACTGCACTTTGCAGGTGGTTTTTAAATTAATTTCACTGTTACTCCAGAGTAACTGTGACTGTGGGGTACATGACGTTTTAGTAGTTGTGTTAAAGTTAAAGCAATACAGGGTAACTGAGATAATGCGGTATGACGATTTTAGTTTAAATTTAAATTAATTAATAAAATTAAATTAGGCTACGCCTACGCCTTGTTGTACTGTACTTGAACACTACACAAAGACTAAAGTAGATTGTAGATGGAAAAATGCAAGCAAAAAAATATTGGGATAACAGAGTAAACACTTGCTAACTTAGTTTCACATCTGACTGCGCTTTGCAGACAACAGTAACACTAACAGTACAGACAGACAGAAAAAGGGCAATCATTATTTAATTATTATTATTTCATATTTGTCTCGTCAGCTTTATTTAATTTAAAAATGATAGCATTGTGATCTACTTACTTTTCTATATGCTCTATCCTGATTCATTTTAACATCCAAAACAATTTTATCCAGAACACTCATCTTGCTGTTGTTACCGATTTGTGAGATGAATGAAAACACAACACAACACTCAGCGACATGACTGACTACTGACTATTAGCCTCCCTTGAAGTGTTGATACTCAAACTGAACCGTGACGTCACGTGAGGTCAAATCGGGGAGAAGTCATTGTTTTGTTTATACACAGTGTCTTTAGTATGGAGTGGTCCTTGCTGTTACAATTATTTTTCCTCATTTATGATGTATAATGATATATTATCCAAATACAAGTAGAAATATATATATTTTGTCGAATTGATCGGATTAATATATAGATATCACCCCCACTCATATATTATACGATAGGCTCATATTGTATATTGAATTTTTTTATTTTTAAATTTTTTTTTTAAATTACTGAATCAGTCAGTGACTGAAGAAATTGTATGTATTCATAACAATATCATCATTATTCCGAAAGTGTTGAAAGTACTTGAGATAGCATGTTTTCGTACTCACTAAATGATTATTGTTTGTATTTATTTTCTAATTTTTAAATTAATGAACAATATTTGAGATTTAATCGACTACAGCTAATCCTTTTAGTTAATGGAAAAAATGATCAATTCTAATATTTTTTTTTTAAGTTTTAAGTTTACGTGAGTACTGATGTAAACGTTAATGTCCTTTTCTTTTTCATTAAGAATCTTCCTGGAAGAAGCTTTTTTTAAAAGTGGGTGGAGAGACTAAAAAGGCTCTCTCCCAAAAATAAAATTAAAATTCCAGGTTATCTTATGCTCACCCCCGTTGTACCATATCCGAAAATTGACCAAAGCCTAAGCATTTTAATTTTTATTTAGAGCAGACTCTGCCAAATATGATATTTTCAGCCTGTGTTTGGTACATTATATTAGATTATGACTACCTCGAACAATTGATGCGGGGTGGTAGGTAGGTGTGCAGAATGTGGACGTGGTTGGGATATGGTAGGTGTGCAGAGCGTGGACGTGGTTGGGATGTGGTAGGTGTGCAGAGCGTGGACGTTGTTGGGGAGTGGGAGGTGTGCAGGTTGGAATGGCTAACAGTTACTAAAAACGTCAAAGTGGTTGGTGCCGTCAGGGCGAGTCAACTATTTTGTGGCCCCACTCCACGAACAAAAATCTCAGCAACCACCCTCTCCCTACGCCTTTGTACCGAATTATCCCAGTTACTAGAATCATCTCACAGTTACCCTGTACCACAGTTAAACTAAAACCGCATTATCTCAGTTACCCTGAATTGCTTTAACACAACTAATAAAACGTCATGTACCCCACAGTTACTCTGGAGTAACAGTGAAATTACTAAACTATCAATTCATTGTTCATTGACCCAACTAGATCTGGTACCCGCGGAGTATGTCCAAGGTCATGATTGGTTAGGAGAGGTAACAATCGTCTGCTTGAAAGGGTGATAAAGGACAGGTCCACCGATTGCATGACAACAAGCTCTAAGATGTATTGGCACTATTGGATAAATAGGTGAGTCTGTGGAGAGGGGGGTATCAAAATAAGGAGACTGAACCCAGTGATGGTGGAATAATGACTAAATAAGTGATTGAATTTAGTGATGGTTGAATGTATAATTTGAGACAACTCTTTAAGTTTCAAATTTCCATTTGTTCTTTCTTTGTTTTATATTGCTTGCTAAGAAGGCGTTTAGATGAAACGTCCTGTATTTAAAAAACAAACAACCCAAAACATATCTTGTTGCACTATTTATTTACTTTGTAAAAGCGAATGACACAAGACCCAGTAGTTGAGTAGTGGATCATCATCATCAGGTCCCGTAGTCCTTCGACCGTTGGGGCGCCACAGATGACATGTACACTATTCTTCTCCATTCCTCTCGGTCTTCTGAGAGTGGATGAGGTCAAGAAAAGAGGCCAAGTGCATGATGGGAAATGTGAAGGTAGACAACCTAATAGTACTAGAAGTTCAGTCGGTCCGCTATCAAAAGATCTCCCCTTTCGCCTGCCTGTTTACAAGTATGGACTCAAAATTAAATATCAGGTTCTTTGAAAATAACTTAAAACTGAACAAGTCAGGTCGGCAACCTATTTTGGAAGTATCAGACAGGGGAAGATTTATGTATAAAAAGAGCGTCACCGGAACGGCATGCCGCCGACTACTTGAATAAGACAAAAAGAAGAGTTTTTATGACTCCAAGACAATGAACATCTTTAATAACAAGGAAGATATGACCGGCAGATGAAATAATTCTCCAAAACATTACAACATAAAAAAACATTTAAGGCCAACAATCAAATGGTTTGTAAACATTTTTAAATTTTATCACAATGAAACCATCTGACCAATCAGGTCAACTTGATTTCTGGTAGATCTCATTGAAAAACACAATAAATACAAAACAATCATGGGTTTCATTTACCCTCAGCTAAATAAATAAATATACATTCAAATTCATTGTTTTACATAAATTGAAACAGCATGAAATGATGCATTCGAAAGAGTGAATTTTAATTGTCTGATACTGATACAAGTTGGGGATTGTAGCATCAAAAGGGTGACAGTGACACATTCACATTTTCAAGTGTGGGTCATGACCAAATCAAAAGCCACAGCAGCAAAGAATGTAGCAGCTGATTTCTTCTTAAATTTTAAAGAAAGATATATCTTTCGAAGCTGTGTGTTTCTGAAAAAAAAAGTCTGGGAAGGAATGGCGTGCTTAATGTGTGTCCTAGAGACCAGCCCCACAGGTTTATAGTGTGTCCTAGAGACCAGCCCCACAGGTTTATAGTGTGTCCTAGAGACCAGCCCCACAGGTTTATAGTGTATCCTAGAAGCCCAGCTCTATAGGTTTATAGTGTGTCCTAGAAGCCCAGCCCTACAGGTTTATACTGTGTCCTAGAAGCCCAGCCCTACAGGTTTATAGTGTGTCCTAGAAGTCCTGCCCTACAGGTTTATAGTGTGTCCTAGAAGCCCATCCCTACAGGTTTATACTGTGTCCTAGAAGCCCTGCCCTACAGGTTTATAGTGTGTCCTAGAAGCCCTGCCTTACAGGTTTATAGTATCACAGAAGCCCAGCCCTACAGGTTGATAGTGTGTCATAGAAGCCCAGCCCTACAGGTTGATAGTGTGTCCTAGAAGCACAGCCCTACAGGTTGATAGTGTGTCCTAGAAGCCCTGCCCTACAGGTTTATAGTGTGTCCTAGAAGTCCTGCCCTACAGGTTTATAGTGTGTCCTAAAAGCTCTGCCCCACAGGTTTATAGTGTATCCTAGAAGCCCAGCTCTATAGGTTTATAGTGTGTCCTAGAAGCCCAGCCCTACAGGTTTATACTGTGTCCTAGAAGCCCTGCCCTACAGGTTTATAGTGTGTCCTAGAAGTCCTGCCCTACAGGTTTATAGTGTGTCCTAGAAGCCCATCCCTACAGGTTTATACTGTGTCCTAGAAGCCCTGCCCTACAGGTTGATAGTGTGTCCTAGAAGTACAGCCCTACAGGTTGATAGTGTGTCCTAGAAGCCCTGCCCTACAGGTTTATAGTGTGTCCTAGAAGTCCTGCCCTACAGGTTTATAGTGTGTCCTAGAAGCCCTGCCTTACAGGTTTATAGTATCACAGAAGCCCAACCCTACAGGTTGATAGTGTGTTCTAGAAGCCCAGCCATACAGGTTGATAGTGTGTCATAGAAGCCCAGCCCTACAGGTTGATAGTGTGTCCTAGAAGCCCAGCCCTACTGGTTGACAGTGTGTCCTAGAAGCCCTGCCCTACAGGTTTATAGTGTGTCCCAGATGTTCAGCCCTACATGTTTATAGTGCGTCCTAGAAGCCCAGCCCTACAGGTTGATAGTGTGTCCTAGAGGCCCTCCTCTATTGATTGATAGCATTCTAGATGTCATGGATTGCAGGCTCATAGAGTGTCCCAGATTCCCAACCCAACATATGTGTCCTAAATTCGCTGCCCTACAGTGAATGTCAAATATGATGAGTTAGATGTTTGTGTTGCCAAGGGGTGATTTCACCTTGTGCATTCTACCCACCAACTACAGGAGAATGTTACATTTCGGAGACATCAAGGAACACAGGACTTCTTTTCCTTACATCTACAATTAATTCTGATAACATTGCCTTTTAAAGACACTCACTTAGATTAAAGTCAACATAATCATGAAAATCATCTTCAACTTTTCATCCTGAAAAGAACACTTTTCAGGAAAAGAACATTTTTGATCCTGAAAAGAACACCTGAAAAGAACAGTTTTCATCCTGAAAAGAAGAGATAACATTATTTTATCTGAAATCTAAAACAGTGATATAATTTTTAACAATTTATGTTCTTTTCATTTCTTTTCATGATAAAAACTCAAAGCTTTTTGGGGACTGATTTGATAACTTTAGGTTGGACACAAATATGTGGTGCAACTGGAAACATTGGAGTCTCTCAATAAAAATATCCCACATGTATAATTATATGATGTTTAGAAATGCCCAGCGACACAACACTTTGGTTATCTTAGACTGTTTTGTTCTATCCTTGATCACCCGATAGGCCTATGTACACATTCTGGGTGTCACGGTACTTGAACTAAGGTTTTCATTAATATTTTTTTTTAAATTTAACACAACAATTAAAAGCTTATTGCACAAAGATGTTTCATGGACAATTCTGCCCATGTGACACAGTTCAACATCTCTGTGTCTACATGATAACATGGCTGCTGTCAATAGAAAAAGCAAAAACAATAGTTCACAGAAATATCTCACTGAAATATTTAAATGAACTGTTTCCAATAGCAATTTAACATATCGGTAACAAATCCTTTCAATTTACATTTTAAAAAAAAAATGTTGAAGTAAACTCAATGATTTCCGTTGTTTACACTCTTTCTAAAAGAAAATCAAAACTTTTGCATAAGATTATGACATGTTCCACAATTATTGGTGAATCTCTCAAATATTTGCTACATTCAAATACACATTATAAAATGAATGTAACATTGTTATGATTATTTACAGCCACTGACTCGACACATAAAAGAATCATTATGAGTGCAGAAAGATTTCTATATAAATAAACCCAAAAAATTCTCCCCCACCCCTTACTTTTTTTTTTCCTTCTCCTTCATTAGGCTTACCTGTTTGGCAAAATTAAAGATTTCTTTGAGAACACATGCTAAACTGTTAGTCCTACACAGTACGTTTTAACTCTGTGCCTACAACATGATTATATAAAATACATGAACAGATAGAACTGAGGTCATCCACCAAAAAAATAAAATAAATCCTATTGATGAAATTAAAGAGAACAGATTGCATACAAATAAATTAAAGACCCCTTCCATTGGGGGACCTTCATTTGAAAAAGGTAAATGAAGTTTTGCCTAAGCTTAATACTTTCTAGCTTTTTCTTGAGTCACAATACTGAAAATCAAAATATTATTCCAATTAAAAAAAAAAAAAACATTTGTCAATAAATATTTACAATGCATTTCATTGTGCACCAATCCAATAACAGTTGCGGATGGTAACTTTCAGAATAAATAAAACTAAATTACTGACCGTCAATCCAAATTTTAAAAACATTTACAAGATAAGATTAGCAAAGCTACTTTAAATTATTTTTATTGGTAACTCTCTATATTAACTGGGATTCATATATAGTAAGTCTTTGAAAAATATTACATTATTTTAATTTTTTTTTTAAATGTTATTAAAAGATACCATGCCAGTAAAGATTATTGTAGGCCAATCAAGAGTTTCACATTGTTACTTTTTGTTTTACATTTTAATGTTATGTCTTTCAATATGCATATATTTTTAATTGACAAAATAGATAAAAATGCCATATCAATCATTAGGGAAAACAATCTTTTTCCTTATGTACAAATATTAAGAGTACAAAAAATTACTTTGGATTCATGGAAGTTACTCCATACAATGGTTATTTACCAAATAAATATTTAATATTAGTCCCGGGACTATGAGCAATGTACCATGGCAGTCTTCTGCTGAATGAAATATGTGAATTATGACTTGATGCAAACCATGATAAACAAATGCAACTGTCAGGATCTTGTACTGGTCCCATTATACATGACAACCAGTACAGTTTATCCATAAATTGTTGGGGAGGTACGGAAGTTAAACTGAATAATTTGGACAAAATGTATATACCTCCATTAATGTAAATACAGCAACCCATTTTACTAAGGCTAGTACAATTAACCAAAGAATGTTTAACTACATCTAAATTGCTACCAAATTCATCATCTAATTAAATTTTTTTAAAATACTTTAGACCATTGTAAAAAGCGCAAAATAGGACAGAAACGAGATAGTTTTATTTAAAAGATGTGACCTATTCAGATGTATTCATGCTAAAATGAGCTCATAGAGATTATTCATAAAAATTAAGCCTCTAACAAAGGTAAAGTTTGCATGTATTCAAAATATTGATAATTTAATGATAAAAAAAGTTATAAACTAGAATATAACTTTTTTTAATATAATTTTAATTTTTTTTTTCTGTATGCTTTTTCATATTGTTGTACAATTTCAAAAAATTTTTTTCTACATTTCTTGATCCCAACAGGTTGACATGTATGGGTCACTTGGTGAATGGGAGATAACAATATATGGGAGGTAATAACTAATTATTCTCATTTCTAACGATTTGGATGATAATTTTCAATAATATTAGATTTTGGTCAAATAATTTACAACTTCTCATGAGAACATTGATTTAAAATAACACTTCAAATGCGATTACAGGTAAATAGGTTATATTCAAGAAAAACACCTGACATTTTGACGATAAAAACAGAATTAATTTACCCAACCAATCATTTAAATTGTTTTTATTTTCTAACATTATTTTGAAATGAAAATTCTGTTAACATCATTGTCACCTTGCTTTATTCCTCACTAGCCAAGTCTCAAATCTTCAGAAGATTAATAATGCTGATAAGAGACTGCAAAATGGCTGAGACTAATAGAGGAACAAACCAATGAATACTTTCAGAAATCTCCATTAAACATAATAAAACCTTAATCTCCATTCTTAAAAAATAATTGTTCAAACAAATGTAATGGGAAATATGTTGAAAAAATAGATATGCAAACTTGAGTTTTCAAACATCCAAGTTATGATGACATATTTGGAATTATAAATCAAGGAAATACTTCTCAATCTGACAAAATATTCTGGAATAACTGAAGGAAAAAAAAAAGAGGTATCTTTTATTGAGCAAAGTTAAATCAGTTGTTAGTACCATCTGGTGCAATTTCTGTTTGGGATTTAAAATACTTATTAAAAGTAGAATCCATTTTAAGGTTGTTTTTTTTTTTTTAAAACATTGATCTTAGTTTTATAGTTGCAATCAAGAATAAGCTTTCAACTGTTCCAATAAATTCCCCAAATAAAATAAACCAGTGTCTATAGGAATTGACAACGTTTTTTATTTTATGACTCCTAGCTACATGTTCCTGATAAAAAAAAATTTTAAGTTTTATTATAGATTAATAATACTTTTAAGGTTTTAAATATACTGTTTATTAACATCTTTCAAACATTATTTTATGTACATGTTTTAACTTTAATTTATCTTAAAATGAAATTAATTAAAGCAATTATCTTTTGTATGTAAAAAAAAATTGAATAAGCTGCTATTCAAAAAAAGTTATTATACAGCATTATAATGCAGTCCTGTGCTAGTGTACTAAGGTATGAAAAGCCACTGCAATGTATGATACAAATTGGTAGCCATTATATTTGCCTTCAAAAGTCACATGCGAAAATATCATTAACTGAAGGTCGTGGTCAAGTAGCACAGCTGTGTCATTGTCAACTAAGGTAGACTGTTGACATTTCTCTCTGAAAGCTCTATCTTGGTCAATCCTCAAGATGATAATGTAAAAACTAAAGACATAAATTATACATGCACTGAATGAAAAACAAAACTAATTTTACGCTATTTTTCTTTTAAAAAAATCTTTGAAACATAATTATCTAAGCTTGTTGGAAACCAATGATTTTACACAAATATATAATTTAACTAAAAAACATGCAGTACAGGGGTCCTCAAACTACAGGCCGGGGGGTCCTTAACTAGACCTGCATGGTTGTGAAACGGGTACCCGTTAGCAGTGATGAATATGGAAACAGGTTTTTACCATCTACTTAGCCAAATACAAGCTCATACTCATAATAATAAATTTACATTGTTTAAAAATTTACAAAATTTTAAATATTGTGTTGTTTTTTTCCTTTTTTATTTTACTACATAAATTGCAGTGTGCATAGGAATTAATTATATATTTCAAACGATAATCTGGCCCCCAACAGTGATCTGGCCTCAAAGTGTCTAACCGACAGTGAACCAACCCCTTGATTAAAAAGTTTGAAAATCCCTTGATGTAGACAGTCTTTGGCACAATCACTGTGCCTCACATATTTTAAAATATACATCTTAATGGTAGGCTATTTTGTAATATTTACAAGCGTGACACAGGAACAATAAGAAAGTGAGTTGTCATCTTCCTAAAAGGGGAGTAATCTTTTTTCTTGTCCTCAGAATGCTTGTTTACTCTGTGCTTCAAGAATCTGTTGCAGAAGTTGTTGAACTGAATCAAAAATGGATTTAAAAAAGAAATGAGAAAACTTGATTAATATATTTTGATTCAACAATTTTTAAAGATGTGAATATATGAAAATAATAAATAATTACCAAAATTTGTTATCTTGATGGATTTTTTGGAGATTTAATTAATTTTTTTTTATAAACCATAAATGAATAGATGCATGTTATTTCTTCACTAAATATAACCTCATTTTAAATGCACTGGAAAATAACACAATCAATTGATAACAATTTTACCTTCTTTACACTGCAAACCATTACAATAAATGAGTTGGATCAATGTTTAAACTTCAAGACACAGAACTTTCACAATGATGGGCTTTAATTGGAATGATTGAATTTTCTTATACATGTTTTGATTATCACATAATGACATTTATTGTTCAGAAGAAGATTTTCCTAACTTAGTTTCGAGACTTGCATTCAGCAGTTGTATCTGGTTTAAGGTGACATGCCCACTCACTTTTGTCTCCTGAATCAGACTGAAAGCTGCCAGGGTCCAACACAACAACAAAGGGCTTTGAAGAGAGAGCTGAAGCCAGGGATGAGCTGATCCCTGTGCCATTTACATTGCTTGTGGTGGGACTGTCCCCACAAACAGAATATGAAGTGGATTCTAATTCACTGGTTTCTGCATTTCTCTGAGCTGGCAATAAAAATGGACTTAAAGTATTCATGGCTAAAATCAGACTTGACTTTAACAAAGGTAGCAAAGTCATTTAATGTAACAACACACCAAAACATTTCAAGTAGAGAACAATTTATTACCAGACTTGTGATAACTTGCAGTAAGAAATGATGATAAATTCAAGCATAAAAAGCTGTAAACGGTAAAGGTGAGATTTCATGGTCCTATTCAGAAGCTTACGTTATTTTTGTATTTTATCTCTTTTGAATTGTACTTTCGTAAATATTTTTTTGGCCCTACTTTCTCACAATTATTTTTAAAACGTGTGTCACACCAGGACGGAGTTGGACGCATCATGATAAGGAGTTCATTCAACAACTAAGACCTTAATATACACCTCATACATTAATGGCATACAGAAATTTAATTTTCTATTCTTAAGCAATTTTCTTTTTTTTTCAAGTTTAAGTTACATATATTGTCCTTCAGCATTTTTCTTCACGGCATATATTTTCTCTAACATTGTTGGAACACTTTCATTTAGATTTTATAGTAAAAGATTCTAAACAAAAATAGAAAAGTGAAAATAAAGAAGAGAATATTCTGTTGGCACTTAACACTCTGGCCATCATCCAGCAGTTAATGTATCTATAAACAAAATATATATTCACGGCATGACTAACACAATAGTCAGGGGGAATTTACTTGCACAAATTTAAAAGTTTAAATTTACTTTAATCACACAATTTTGCAAGATGAAGTAATTGTTCTTTCATATGAATTGTATGCCCTGAGTTATAAAATGTGTTAGTGTCAGCCCCACTAAGGCAACTTACTGTTGGAAACAAAGATGAAATTATTTTAGTTATACAAACAATACATCTTAATAAGTGCATAGTTAATTGCTGGGCACTTTAAATGTCATCAAATATCCACTAGAGCGAATATTGTCAGACGATTTAAATTAATAAAAACTCATTTTCAAACAAGAATATCTCATTCTTTTAACCATTGAGATCTGTAATTGCTCATCCGAGAAACCACTGCTATTGCTCACACAGAACAAAGTAAACAGCAATGATAATAATAACCATTTGTTACCTGTACAGTTGACTTGAGCTTTATCAGACTGTAAGTTGTCAGCAGGGGCCAGGGTTGTCATTGTCTCAGCCTGTGATTTGGAGACCAGCCCATCAGGCTTCTCATCCAGCAAAAATGTTTGTAACGTACGGTCAGACATGGTCTCCGACAGGCTGGGGTTGGTCATGGGAGAAACTCCTGCGGCAGATGAAGATGCCACATGGACTGAGTGAGAAGGTGGGACTTGATGGCCGAGAGGGTTCACAGTGCAGGATGCTGAACTAGGCGATGAGTTCTGTAGAGTCGGAATAGTGCCAGGGGGGAGCTGGAACATTGCACTGGAAGTGGAAGACTGGGCATGGGTCTGATGAACCATTCGGTTGAGGTGGAGAGCTTCTGTAAAAATCATGCGCACAACAGTCAGGAAAATGTAGTGCAACACTCTGCCATTAATGTAAGTGAGCATGATCGCTGCCAAGACCATTTACCCAACCCTTAGATTTGTCCAGCATATTGAAAGTCATTTAAACTTAGCTTAACTAAAACAATAAATCAAACTGAATTTTTTATTGCTTATTTTAAAAACATGTTTATCACATACACTCAGACACTTTTTTTAAACCGGATATCTTTGGTAAATATAACAGATGGGCCATGTCTGCATCTAACAGAAAAAATCAAATTAAAAAAACAAAAACCTGGCTGTACCTGGTGAAACAAATGACATGGATGTTGAGCTTGTTGCTGTGTCTGTCTCCATGGGAACCTCTAGTTTAACCATGCTGGCCACTTGATACACTAGACAAGTGATATAGGATAAATAATGGGTTATACTTTAATCACAAGAATGTTGGAACAAGTAAACATAACATGGCATGGAATTTTTCTATACAAGGAAGAAGAAAAAACATGAGGGGGACAAAATTATGGTGGCATGGCCAAAGGCTGGTGAAAATTAAAAAAACAAAAAAAACCAACTAGTTCTCTGTTATAAACTGTTTAAAAAAAATATATATGTATATATAAGAATCTAGCTTTACAGGTCTGTTAATATTATGAATAATAAAGTTAACTTCTGAGAAAAAGAGTTAAGTGTTTGACAAGATGATAAATAAAAACAAGACAAAGCCACCCACAAAACAAATAACTTGACACATCTCATTTACCCACACACACACTCAATGGACATGGGATGAGCAATGGGAGGGAGGATGTATTGAGAGAAATCATTCTATTTTAACAATATTATTAATTTCATGGCAACAAAGTTTGGTACAGAAATTAACAGCTTGAATCAATTTGTTTCAATGAAATGAACAATGAATAAGATGTAGTTGTTTTTTTTAATTTTAAGCCACCTAAAAACATTTAATTATTTGAAATTGTTAATTTTTTAAAACTTTTGCTCACCATACTTGTTTGATAGACGAGCCTCTGATAATTTTTGTAGTCCTTATAAACAGAAGTATCAGATCCACCCAATGGAATTTCATCCATTCAAATACAAGCAAAGAATGAAATGAATACTTCTACTTCTAGGAATTTAGCATTTTATGCCCATTATAATTAAATAAAATTTAAAAACTTGATAAAAATTTAAAAACTGTATATGCTAAAAATGATTTTTTTTTTAAAAATTGAATATTTCATCTAATTTTAAAAATTGCTAATTTTTTAAAATTAAGGCACTTTACTGGGATTTTTTTAAATTGCCATTTTCCATAAAAATTAAAAAACTGTATATACTAAAAATGATTTTTTTTAAAAATTGAATATTTCATCTAATTTTAAAAATTGCTAATTTCTTAAAATTAAGGCAATTTACTGGGATTTTTTTAAATTTCCATTTTCCAAGATATTAGATTTCTTTTCATCAAACTAGAATAAATGCATTTACCATGAAACCAATTACCTAGGCCCAGCAAAAAATGACACACAATACCTTTGACCGCTGCTACAAGAAATCAGAATACAATAAGAAAACTCTCTGCTTCACAGACAATACACAAGGGAACAAGACAATTTAAATTAACATGGGCTATGCTACTGATGTGCATAATCAAAACTGAAATGTTAATTGAAATGTTCAACTATGAAAGGAATATGACGTGGAGTCTAGTTTAATAAAAAAAAGATGCAAAACTCCTGCAAATACTTAATGATAGTCTTTAAGGGAGTGGGTGGAGGATACAATCAGAGGTGTACTGAGGGTTTGGCAAAACACAGCTTGACATGGAAAGGGGGGGGGGGGGGGGCGCAAAATTGGCTTGCCAGTATTTCTGTTCTTAGTTCACCTGTATTGATTAAACTATAAGGATGCCCACCAATCTGCTTAATCTGCTGTCCTTATATATTATATGGCAGTGGTTCCCATTGTGCTCTAGGGAGCCCCAAGGGATAGGCGTGTACTTCTCAGGGGCTCTGCGGCAGCTCCGGTAAACTCTTAACAATGTTAACTTGTAAGACATTGGGTAAGAACTCTTTTATAGAAATTGATTCTAAAAAGACTCTGTGAGTCAAAAATGTTGGGAACCATTGCTATATGGTCATATAAGGTGGTTGTATAAAAGGAGGCAGTTAATAATCAATGAAATCGCACAGGCAATGCTACATCACTTTGATATATTGCAGTAATGTATGTTGTATGAAGATATAGTAGTAAGTAGGCTATTCATATAATATTTTTAAAAATTATGTTTGAAGTAATGTTTCAATAAAAATAGTAGTGTTACAAGAATCTAGCTATGTGTACCTTGATTTGAATTTAATCAAGTCAGTGTTTCCCAAACTCTTAAGTTTGGCGGACCAGTGGATAAGTTTCCCATTGCACCAGGGACTGTTGCCAGATTTATTGATTTATGTCTTTTTATTCGACCCAAAATATTTTTTATCCGTGATCAGCCAATGGGAGAACACTCTATTAACTTTTTAACATTTTACGCCAGCTTTTTTTGTCATGGCTGTTGAACTTTAAACCAGAATCTTGTCTCATGTTATGCAGACCCTCAATGTTAGCCCCATGGATCAGTCAGTCGGCAGACCATCACTTTCGGAAACTGCTCCAAATCTTATTTATTTAGTTTTTAAAATAATATTTTAAAATTCATTCACTAACGAATAATTATCTTTAAAAATAGGTTCCTCAAGATTGAAATGAGGCACAATTTTGGTTCTCACCTGTTGCCCCCATAATTCCTCAGTACACCTCTGGATATTATAGAAGCTGAATTGTGATTTTAGCACACTTTTGGCTGAAAACCCCCTTCATAGTTATCATTGGTGTTCATTGTGTAAGACATACTAAGAGTAGAAAATATAATATTTTCTAATTGGATTTTTGTGTGTGTCTAAGGACACTTGACAGAATGTAAAATAAAAAAAAGTATCAAGAACAAGCAAGAAGGCAAGGAGAGAAAGGAATTGCAAGCCTTGTTGTGTGTGAAATAACCTGCACGGAATGGCGTCATGGAGCTGGGCTACATGCACACAGATTGGCCACGCCACCAAATAGATGCAGCGCTAAATATGATGACCTAGCCAGACCCAAGTTGCTTCCGACAACATTGCTGGGACACTGATTAGGAAGAGGACAATAAAACACAAAATGGCAGCAAGTTACAGACATATTTAAAAGGCGCTTAATTTTTTTATACAAAAAAATATAAGAAGAAATATCAAAACTGCAAAGTTTAACTCCAATGAATAACATTCATATAATCTGACTAAACAAATTCCAAAGCATTTACCCAGTGAATCACATTTCTTGCTTCAATCCTAGTAGTAAACATTGACCATTTTATACCCAATCTATCATCATTTTAATACAAACATTTGCCCCATTTACAGAGAAAAAGCTTATGAAATAAATCCATCAAGCAAATGATGTAAATATTATGTCCCAGACATTTAAAAACAGATTTATATATAACCAGACATTCAACAAAAGATTTATGTAAAACAAGCCAATTGACAACAGATTTATATAGAGCCAGCCATTCAACAAATGATTTATATAGAACCAGCCATTCAACAAATGATTTATATAAAACCAGACAGACATTCAACAAAAGATTTATATAAAACCAGTCATTCAACAAATGATTTATATAAAACCAGTCATCCAACAACAGGTTTATATAAAACCTGCCATTTAACAAAAGATTTATATAGAACTAGCCCTTTAACAAAAGATTTATTATAAAACAAGCTATTTAAAAACAGATCTATTAGGAATCAGCCTTTCAACTACAAATTTACATAGAACCGGCCATGCAACAACAGACATATAGAACCAGTCATTCAAAAACAAAATTATATAGCACCAGTCATTCAAGTACAGACTTATCTAAGTTTTAAAACTTGTTAATGTTGTTAACAAATTAAACTAAATAGAAAATATTACAATTCTGAGTGGCTCACTCTAAAAAGACATACTGGCAATGAAAATTAGAAACAACAGTTAATGTTAAATAGACAGGTTTGTATTTTATAATTTTAAAGTTATTTTAATATTCAATATTAAGAGATGAAAGAAAATTTACAACACCATTTTCCATTCATAAACAAGCCATACACAATGAGTCAACAGAATATGAAGTTAGAGACAGTGAGAGAATACTCATTTACTAGTTTAAAAACAGATTAAGAAATTCTGAATTAAGCTTCTTGAAATAATACTTTCATAAAAATGCACAACTAACTTAATGAGTTTAAAATATTTATTTTTTATTAATTTGAGTCAACTTTGAAGATGAGAATCACATTAAATAAATAATCCGTAATTATTTTTATGAACATTTCATTTGCATATACAGTTTTACTAAATTATGAAACATAAAAATTGGGTGACGCGAGATGATAATAAAAACACATGATAAAACTTCTAGTCAAGTACAAGTACAAATTGTGTTATTTCATATAATGGCCAACAATCTATCTGGAGTAAGAGTACCAGTGTTAAGCTAATGGCAAGCTGACCTCAAATAAGGTCAGGGCTAAAGATGATAAAATGTCAAAGGTGCATTCTGATCATCAGGGTTAATCAGTGACCTGATGATCAGACATTTTAACATTAAGGGTTCACCATCAGCTACACATGATCAGACATTTTAACATTAAGGGTTGAGCATCCACAACACAGTCAGACATTTTAACATTAAGGGCTGACCGTCACTACAACAGCAATCTAATAAAAATGACTACGTTGTAAAGTCTCCTTTCTGAAGTTAGATAAAGTGTGTGCATTTATCTAATTTTGAAATACATCTTACTGGGTTTTCTCAATTACATTATTAAAGAGGACAACATTTTTTTTACCTATTACACTTTATAGGACCAACAATAACCATCCAGTTAAAAAACAAGGAAATAAAAAACTATCTTCAAGCCAATGCATAAATCTCTGGCTTTTTTTCAAGTGATCTTGGGTGGGAATACTTGTGATGAAAACAAAGGAATGCCTTTCAATCAGCACCACTTCACAATCAGCACCACTTCACAATCAGCACCATTACACAATCAGCATCATTTCACAATCAGCACCATTTCACAATCAGCACCACTTCACAATCAGCACCATTTCACAATCAGCACCATTTCACAATCAGCACCACTTCACAATCAGCACCATTACACAATCAGCATCATTTCACAATCAGCACCATTTCACAATCAGCACCACTTCACAATCAGCACCATTTCACAATCAGCACCATTTCACAATCAGCACCATTTCACAATCAGCACCATTTCCCAATCAGCACCATTTCACAATCAGCACCACTTCACAATCAGCACCACTTCACAATCAGCACCACTTCACAATCAGCACCACTTCACAATCAGCACCACTTCACAATCAGCACCATTTAGGTTAAATTTTTCTACTGCCACTGCTAGCAACAAAGGTTGCGATATCTGGCATAAACGAGGGAGTGAAAACAGTTGTGTCCCTGCATGTTTGAATGGCCTGGCTGTAGAGTTAATCCCCCCTTTGTCTCCATCCATGAGAAAAACTATCAAAACAACAACGTCTGCTGGAAGATTTTGTTGGTTGACTTTTTTTTTTTGGGAGAGATTCATAAATGTTTTTGAGGGGCAAGAAATGAACAAATCAAAACATTCAAAGGGAGAAATAATATGACAAGGGAATAAAGGGTTGTGAATGGTGTTTGATATGCTCATGATGTGTTACTGGATTTAACAATGTCAACTATTGCTACAAACTTCATTTGTGGTAGTAAGGGGGAGAGACTGCAAGGTTAGAAAAGTATTTTTTTATTGTTTATATGAAAAGTATATATCAGAAAAAATAAAACCTTTTTCATAAGCACATTTGTTAAAATACTATTTAAGTTTCATTACCTTAATATCACCAACTGAATGCAGTTTAACAAGAACATCAAATGTTTTGGATGGATTGTAGTCGTTAGGATAGACAACCAAAAAAGTGGTTAAAAATTTTTTTTTTCATCAATTTTGGCTTGTCTATTAAAACAGGATTTAGCAACCTGTTATTCACCAGATCAACTCAAGGCGAAGTTTCCAATATGCAAGTCAACGTATTGCCCTGAGATCCCAAGGGGGTCGCCAACCCCTTGCTTTGAATGTTTTCCCCACTGAATGTCAACAGTCAACACATGAATTCAATTCTAACCTGGTTTGTAGGTGAACAGGTGTGAGTCACTTTTCTTCCCAGCACAGCTGACCACAATCTGCACCTGTTCTGGCCTAGAGATGAGCTGGTCTTTAAAAGGAGGAACTTTGCAGATTAAATGAGTCTGTAAAGGTATTCAAGAAAATACTAATGCATTCAGAATGTAAAGATATATTGCAAATAAACATTTTCCACTTAAGTACCAAGAAAATATGTGGCTAAACAAGTTTCTTTTTTTTCTTTTTTTAAAATGACAATACCGTGACAGTAAATGTCTTTTTAACATTTCAATTTTTCTTTTCCATTTCAATTTTTTGTAAACTATCATAATTGTGACACATTAACTGAACCTTATTTTGTTACATTTTGGTGGGCGCTAATGACTCACGGGCTGGAAAAATTCTTGCTCAATCTCTGCCTCGGCTTGCCACGAAACTGTATCATCATTGGCATCCAGTTTCTGGAACAGAACGCTGGTTCCTTTATTCTTGAAGTTTTTCCCAATGATGAAGAGACTCTGGCCCCCTTCAATGCTGCACTCTGTTAAACTCATGCGCGATATCTCAGGCTGGCCAACAGGTTGAGCTGCAAGTAAAATAGAAAATTTCAACTCACAGCAGTGGCCACTACCTACTGGCTCTAGTACTCATGAGATTCAGAAAACGAATTACAAGGGCCAAAAACATGTTGGCGGCCTTTAGAGAAAGCACCCCCCCCCCCAACCATACTTTATTCCCTCCCCTATCACAATCATAACTCATAATATGTGAGCATCTCTTCAAATAAATAGAAAGCCACACATGACTGGAAAATTTGTCCTCAAAATTTTAATTGACTGGATTGATTATTAAACTACTAAATTTAAAAAAAAGTATGTCCAAACGATTATTCCATAAAAACTTTTTGGTCTCTATAATTATTCAATAAAACCTAAGTAACAAACTCATATAAGTAGCAAAATCAATATCAAAGGGACCACACACATTTCAAATTGGCCTTTATGGAGTCTGACATTTTTAGCTTGCATCTCAAGTTCAAATTAAAAAAATATATCAAAATTGATGTTATGAAAAATCAATATTTTATGATGAGTAATTTTAATTTACATGAAATTCATTGTGAAGAAAGACAATTTGTATTGGAAGCTGACGTTGCATCAATATATCAAACTGTTTGTTTTTTTATGTTTATCACAAGTGACTAGACGAGCAGGATTGCTTAGAGTCTTACAAATTACTAAACTCTGTAGGCCATGAGACAATGTTTGTGTGCTAACTTACTGCAGACAATGTTTGTGTGCTAACATACTGCAGACAATGTTTGTGTGCTAACATACTGCAGACAATGTTTGTGTGCTAACTTACTGCAGACAATGTTTGCGTGCTAACCTACTGCAGACAATTTTTGTGTGCTAACTTACTGCAGACGATTGGATTGGACACAACTTGAAGCACATGGTGCACACCGTCCGGCTTCTCCACGATGGCCCTCAAAACCAAACGTGCCCTGGTGTTGTTTTTCTTTTTGTCTCTGGCACGCTTGGGTCCAATCCTCCGCTCAACATCAGCATTTCTTAGCTTCAGAATGCCAATACAGTCCAACCTAGATTTATATTTATCAGGGTGGACAAAAAAATTTAAGCATTCAGAGTAAATATCTTGTTTATAGAATACGTCATGTAAGTCATCATAGTGGTTTTATTAAAAATGATAGTAATTTATTTTATAAAGAGTATTTTCCTAAATGTATTTTTTAGTCACCAATGTGGAATAATTTAATATTTTGATCATTTTAAAATTTTATATTCATGGACGTGAGCTTACTTTCTGGAGGAGCGTTCACACAACTTCAGTTATCAGTAAATATACATATAATTACATGACTAGAGAACAGGACCATAGGAATAGCACTAATACCCATGAGTTGAGAAACAGTAAGTGTAATGTATGTATGGAGAGTTTTCACTTACTTGACTGTCATATCATTTTCTGGCAGGATGTCTATCTCAATTACAGTAGTTCCCTCTATCTCCTGTTCTACACAGGTGGTTGAGTTTTTACCAAACACACGGCACGCTTGATAGAAACCATGTGGTTTCACACGTCCACACTCATCTCCAATGAACACTTGCAGTTTGGTTGGTTTGTTGTAGCCGATCAGCTGTGAACGTCAAAAATCATGTCCCATGTAACATTAAAGATGTCAAATACAACTAAAGACCCAGAATGTGACAAAGATGTCACATGTAATAAATGTTGCAGCTGGCTAAAAGTGGTGAAGGCTCCAAAAAGCCAAAGAATTTGCGCCCCTTAAGAATGTGTGGGCAGAAGAGGAAAATATATAATGGTTTAAAATGTGCAACTCACTTTGATGATTGGGAACCCCTGTTGGCTGGCGTCTTTGATGGCACCTCTACTTCCTTCCGTCTGGTAACGGGCACGGTGATGTGGCTCGGGCTGCTCTAATATTCTGAGCTCCATGCCATCAAACTTACTGGAGTAGTAGGCCTTCAGGCTGTATTCTTTCTGCTTCCTGGACAAAGGTCGAACTTGCTGTGTTGGGACATTGGACCTTGTTGTACCATTGGGCATTTTCAGTGCAGGCTTGGGAGTACTGAGCCTGCAATGTTTTGATCCATCCTTATATTTTCTGCAAATGTTTTACAAACAGAATACAACCCTCAATAATTTTTTTTGAATTACTTCACTAGAGGAAAGGGAGGTGACTCAAACCAAAGATCTTTACTGTGCTTGAAAGTTGTTAGCCTTGTTTGCTGCCCAACTAAAATAACTAATCAAGGTGGAATAAAAAAAAGAGGCAAGTCTAAATTAATTTAAAAAAATTATATTTTATTACTTATGACCTAGACCAGGTTTCAGCAACCATTTTATTTTTTTTGTGCTAAGAACATACTTTGGGAACCGTTTAGGAGATAAGTCTTTCTTTTTTAAAAAAAAGCTGTTTTCCTTCCAAAACTGTGGGTTACAGAAACTGACTAAAGACAACAAAAGAAATTTTTTAAAAACTATTTAAAAAGATATACAATTATGCAGCTTCTTAATCCATCTAATGTTAAGTTTCATTAGTTTCTGAAATGGGAAGAACAGAAAAATATCTAGCTTCAATTATTAATTTTTTCTTATCAACACCAGGTTTTTGTAATATACTAATTATTTAAAATCCAAACAAATTCCATGAAAAGAAATCTTGATTATTTTAAAAACAGAATTATTAATTTTTTAAAAAACTAACAGAAACAGAGTGCAGTAAACAATATTTGTGCATGGCCGTTTCAGTAGTGGTCTAGATATAGCAAAAATATTTTTGACCAATGTGTCTCCAGCCAAAGAGATAGAGCCCTTCCAGATGGAGGATGTAAATATTTTGGGCATGAAAACCTGACATGAAGGCTGACATGCAATGGTCATCTCTACTTCCACTGAAGAATTTATGTTTTATGTGTGGGAGCGCCAATAATAATAATAAGTTTGGAATGGAAACAGCATGAGAATCACTGCTATTAAACTGGCTGTTCTATTTTCAGGTCAAAACTAGATCAGTCTGACCCAAAGCAACAGTGCACAGATTTTCCTACTACTGCAAATTTCATACCACAGTTTGAAACATCTCAATGGATCATAAATTACTCTGTTAGAACACACAAACGACAGTTGGAAACATCTCAATGGATCATAAATTAACTCTGTTAGAACACACAAACCACAGTTGCAAATATCTCAATGGATCATAAATAAACACTGTTAGAACACACAAACCACACACAGTTGGAAACTTCTCAATGGATCATAAATAAACACTGTTAGAACACACAGACCACAGTTGGAAATATCTCAATGGATCATAAATAAACACTGTTAGAACACACAGACCACAGTTGGAAACTTCTCAATGGATCATAAATAAACACTGTTAGAACACACAAACTAACTCCATGTATGAGAAAAAACAACTATTTCTAAGGCATATATCTGTGTTCACATAAAGGTGAACTCTCAAGTACATTGCAGACACAATAGTGTGTTGTGGTGTCTTGAATAGGAACACAAGAGAAAAGGGTACATAAAATCTTTCATCACCTAAGATATAGGGCCAGATAGTGGTTTTAGAGTGGGTGGACCACATTCATGAGGTTGTAGCAGACTTTTGACACCAACAATGTCAGAAAAAAGTCTGATTAATTGTTTCATTTTATTGAATATAAAAATAAAACCTTATTAATGTGCACACTAAGCATGCCAAACCCAATGCTAAGTATCTGTTCTATTTTGTATCATTAGAAAACAGGAAGTGCTGTTAGTGTGAATAAGTGTTAATGGTTTACATTTCATCTTATCAATTTAGCCCTGATGTATTAAGAACAAGCCAGCGTCCTTTACTACGTAAGTCTTACTATTTGGAAAGCAAATTTAATCTAAGAAGCACTGGTGTCTTGCCTAGGTTATAATATATTACACGTGTTTTGCCAGACTAAATCTTCTATTGGTGGGATAATCACAAGTGGTGGAGGGCTGTTGTACAGACTTTTGTTTTAAAATGACATCGGCAGCTACAGCAAGACATACTATACTCACAGTGCATCCGTCGTTGCTGTGCCAGTTCCACCAGAGCCGAATGTAAACACTTCGGAGTTGTCATCCTTGCTTCCAAAGGCGAATGAAAAACTTGATGCCGTGCTTACTACGCTGCCAATGTCAAATGCTGGTTCGGGAGACAGTGGGGGCTGAACACTGGAACGTGCGTCTGCATTCAGTGACCCTTTAAGAATTTTCATTGGAACACTCTCATTCTTGTCACCTGGTGAGAGAGTCTCTTCAGTGGAGGGGCGTTTGTGAAAAGCATTCAGATCAAAGAAAGAAGCATTCTCATCATCGTCATTCATACCCTGCATGCTGTCTGACTTTATGTGGAGGTCTGCCGAGCGCTCTATCAGTGTTGCTTGGGTGCTGCCGTCCTCAAATGGGACAGGGGAGGAGAGAGGAGATGGAGCCTCGGAGTTAGAGTTGGGGCTGTTTATCTCAACACTAAGAGGAGTGTGTGACCTTTTACGATCAGACAAGATCTGAGCCAATAAAGAACGTGAAGAGGAATCAAGGGCAGTAACTCCATCTGGTGGAGTGGATCCAGGTTGCGAGGAGCTTTGAGGTAACTGCTGTGGAAATGCCAACTGATTACCAGCCATCTCTTGCTTTGAGTCTTTAGATTCAGCTGGCTTTGAAAAGAAAGATGAGGAGAAGGCATTTGTAAATGCCAGAGTTGTTAAGGGGGCACTGAAGCTGTTGACCGCAGTTGTAGTTGGGAAACTGTTGGTCGTCCCCACAGGTCCTGAGCTGGAGAATGGTAAAAATGAACCACCGAGGGACAGAGCTGGTGTGCTGTTCAGTGGGAGAAATGAGAAGGGGGCTGTTGATGCTGGGATGTGAGAAACTGGTCTTGCCTGATTTGCTGAAACACTTGAAGCCCCTATTGTAGTTCCATTTGATAACTGAAAGTTACCTTGAAGGTTGTTGGGTAAATTAAGAACTGACGGGAGAGCTGTAATAAAGAATGGTAACTGCTTTGTGGTGATATTAAAATCATTGTATGATGAAATAACTAACACCCTCTGTAAATTAAGGTGGTGGAGTGCAAGCGAACTAGAAACCTTCTGATGAAAAAAGTGAGATAAAGATAATGGTCTTTAAGTCAGTGGTCTCCAATTACCCGAAGATTGCCTGAGAATTTAAAAGGCAGAAGGACTACTTCAAATTTTTGATGTGCATACTATATATTATAAAGATATGTGAAATAGCACTGCAGGTTAAAAAAAGTCAACTTTTGGTGCCACCCAGGACAATCGGACAAGCTATTTTGTAGCATATAGAATTGAACAGAGTTTTTTCAGCAGGATTTTTTATATTTTAAAAGTTTGAAATGTGAAGATAGTTTTAAATGGCCTTGTAACATAAACTTGCATCTGATATTCAGGATGCTATGATTTGAGGGAAGCTGACCCTCATGCATACTTACATTTGACTTGTGTGCTGGCACTCGTGGAGCTATCCCCAGTCAGCAGACTGTGCAGGTGTTTGTAATCTTTCCTCAGGTTGTCACTGCACTGCCTCTCAGACCTCTCGTCCAGCACCTGCTGGTGAAACTGTGGCGGCCTGTCCTCTTTCTCCTGGTCCGGCTCCTGCTGTAGCACTTGCTGGTGCTCTTGCTTTATCTGAGTCACGTAAATAACCTGCGATTCTGGTGAGGCTTTAGGCTCAGTCTGCATGGGCAGCGGCCTCTGTCCATGAAGCTGAAATGGCAAACGGATCTGCTCTGTTGATGGAATTAACAAGGGCTGCTGCTGGATGTTCATTGGTTTGAGATGAAGAGAGAATTTGGGCTGCTGCTCAGAAACCTGGGGTTGTTGAAACAGCTGAAGTTTATGAGTCGATGGCTGCTGGTTCACTAAAAGGTGGAATGGCTTTGAACCATCAGCAGCCAGTGAATGATTCTGCTCATGGGCTTTAGCTTGGGAGGGACTGGTCTGTTGAATGATCAGAGGCAGTTTGTCCCGAGTCTGGAGTGATTGATGCTGAGGCTGGATGAGCCGAGAGCTGCTAGGAAAAGTTGCACCTCTGATAAGAAGTTTGGGCTGATTCTGCCTCAGAGTCTGTGAAGCTGGTTTCTGGAACACCAAAGTCTGTGGGGAGGACGTTGTCTGTTGGTAAGAAGGCTGCGAGAGGCCCTCCTGTGACAGGAGCTTCTGAAGCTCCTCCAGGGACATGAAGATCTGACGGTTGTTCTGACTGTTAATCTTGGGTACGGGCGTGCCAGTGGTAGGGATGACTATGGTGGCCATGTTGGTCTTTTGCACTGGGACAGCATTCAGGTTCAGCTTACCAGCAAGTGTGGAGATGTTCTGATGGGAGGATGTTTTACTTTCTAACTGGTGAGAGGGAATTTGAACCAAGAAAGGCAAAGAGCCAGAGGAAGGCCCAGAAAAGTTTATTCCTGGTTTTCTACCAGTGTTGTTGGTAGTAACAATCTGGGGTTGTGTTGTAGGTGATGATGTTGTGGAGCTGGCAGCTGCCGAAAAATTCACAAAGGGACTCACTAATATGGGATTTGGAAATATGTTTTGTCCTAATGTTATTGTAGAAGTGTTCAGACCTTGCTGGCTTGCTGAAATGCTTGGGTTTGTAACTATTGCCAGCTTGGGCTGACTCAGGCTTGAGGTGGTCAGTGCCGGTTCAGTGTTGTTCTGTGAGACGGCAGACATGGTCACAACAAAACAGGCCTGAGCCTGACTCACAGGACCGCCACTAACATAGTTCATGGAGTCAGTGCTAGCCCCAGATGCTCTAGGAGTGTCCAAAAAATTTGGTACACTTCCCGAAATCTGGTTCCTGACATCAGGAAGGTGCGTGGGTGTTTCTGCACTAGAAGTCTGGATGCTTTTGAGCAAATCTGTGATGGTCGATTGTTGAAGAGCTGACAGAGAGCTCTCAAACGAATCGCTGATGACAGGAATGAAGCTTGAACCAGAACTGTAAGTTATTGATGAAGATGAAGTTGTGCACGTTGTTGATGATTCAGGCATTGCACTGTAACTGGTCATGGGTTTTGTGTCCTCATAAAATCCTGAGGATCCCGTTGAATAGGTTGGCTGTGAGTTGTCAGAGAGGTTGGCACTCGTTTCGTTGTTTAAATGCGATCTTGATATGACGTAGTCGGAATTAGCATCGTTGTTCCTTCCAGCGAACTGATCCCCGGCTTTGACTATGGATCTGTGTATCTCTTCATAACTGATGGTCCTCTCCGTTTGGTTTGAGGAGGAAATATCCATTGCTGTTTCAAGCGCGTTATTTGGACTTCTGCTTTGATTGTGATTCTGGTAAGGATATGATGAGAGTGCCTCAGGTGTCTTACTTGCAAATCCTGAGTCCTGGACCTGCATAGGCTGAGGGTAGTGATCATGGTCTGTCTGAAAGCCAAAACTTTGCTCACCTTTACTGGATGTGAACTGAGGTGTCTCGAGCTGATATCTATCCACCTGAGAATCAGAGTCCGATGTCAGGGAGGAGGTTTGCAATGTATCAAGATATGTTGACACAGAGCTGGAAACTGGCTGCACAGTTTGTGCTTGTTGGCTGAATTCAAGCCCAGCCTGGCTGGTGATATTAGATATTGTATGTGGGGTAGATGAAAAACTGATGGAGGTATTAGTGTCCTCAAACTGGTAAGGATTGAAGGTGCATGTCTCTGTGGAGCCATCTATATTGAGAGATCTGTGCTGCACGCTAGACAGATTCTGATCCACTGGGAAGTTGCCATTGACCACAGACACCAGATCTAAATGTGGGAAAGCATCAGTCTCAACTGGGAATGAGCCGAGCTCACTTGCTGTTGTACAGGTGGCAGCACCAAAGCTATCCAAGGAGAGTTCACCAGCAGATTTATTGGTGTCACTTGGCTCCTGTACTTGAGGCAGGCTGACTTCATTATTTCCAGTGAAGTTCATGAAACCATTTGGTCCTTCGAGGGTTGGAATTTGCTGTATGTTCAGGGGACTGGTGAAATTCTGTTGTTGCCCCAAGGTACCTAGAGGCTGGTCACTGCTTGGGGCTGGGGAGTTCAGTGAGTTTTGATACCCACCTGACTGGAGGGCTGGACCATTGGTCTCAGCATTAACAAAATCTGACCCCGAGCTCTGCTGAAAAGGGTTTTGTTCAGCTGGGGGCTGTTGGTGAGAAGACAAATTTTGCTGAAACTGTACAGGCTCATCATTACTGTGAGAGTGAATTTTGAATTCAGTTGATTGAGCTTGAATGCTGTTGATAGCCTGCTGATATGTGTCCGGAACACATGGAGATGGGTTGCCCAAGGTAGGATTAGTTGATTCTTGAAACTGATTCCCCTGTGATGGGCTAGTTTGGCTGGGGGTGTAACCATGGTTGGGAGAGGACTGCATGGAAAATTCAGGATTCTGAGATTGAACATCTGAAGACTGTGTTGGTGTGTAGTGCATCTCCACTGAAGAATTAGCAGGAATCAAGTTTTGCTGCATCTGAAAGTCTGTGGAGGATGCCTGAAGACTGGCAGAACTCAATAGATTTTTATTAAGGAAACTTGACGGATCAAAAGTGCTGGGCAGTGTGGATTCTGTGTAAATGTTGTTTCCCGTATCAAACGGTATATTGCTCTGTCCAGAGCTTGAGGTTGCTCTAGAAACTGAAAAGTCATCAGAGGTTGCTAAAGGCTGGGAGAAAACATCCAAACCAATATTGAAGCTGTTGGTTTGGCTTGACTGCTGGTGGCAACCCTTTGGGTTGAAGGATGTCTGCATGTCTGTTTCCCTAGAAACAATATCCCCAGATTTGAACTGAAACCCAGTGTGGTACTGGCTAGTGTTTGAAGCATGACCGGCCTGATAGATTCCCTCTGGCTCATCCACATGCATCTTCTCTGGGACTTTGAACTGGCTGATGGGCTCAGCCCTGGAATTGTTTATAAGTGAATGATTGACGTCCATCATACTGAATCCCAGATTCTCCTCAGTCGTGCTGAAGTGAAGCTGAGTGATGTTGGGTGATGGGTACGAACTGGGCAGCACGGTTGAGCTCTGAAAACTACCCTGGTCGGGTTGGGACTGCGTCTGGAACTGTCCACCATTGTTATCAGAATACTGAGCTTGCAGAGTGTGGTGGAAGTTGGTGTCGGTTGGAATGGATGACCGGAACTGGGTGTTTGGCTCACTGTGATAAAACTGAGTCTCACTGCCCACATTCAACATGGCTTGAAGGTGACCCTGATCAACTATGCCTTGGTTCGTGCTGCCACTGTCCTCAAACACGGGCTGCGCGGCCGACGGGGTGCTGGTGTAGAGCATGTCAGTGACGCCGCTAGCTCCGCCACTGGAGTCAGGATACATGGGCACACCGAGATCAAATGAGTTGTGATGCTGAAGAAATTGATGCTGTTGGTGCTGCTGGTCGTTAGAATGAGAGTTTGAGGCGTCCGAGTTCTGCAGGCTCCCACTGTTACAGGAAGAGTCTGTTGACGAGCAGCACATGTCGGCCAAGTCAATGTGACCACGCTCCTGCGCTCCTCCCTGGGCTTGGATAGTGTTGTACAGGGCCTGGTGAGTTGTGTGAGTCTGGGCTGAACCAAAGTTGGGGTCTTGAAGGTTTCCCTTCTCGTCTACCATCATAGAGTCTTTGTGAGACAACACTGGGGTCGGGTCTGCAAGGTAACGGACCAGGTCTTGAATGGAATGATCGTCTTTACTCATACCTGATAAATAGAAACATTTAAAGATTAGGTTACGCTATTATACAAAATTTAAATAATTATCCAAAACATTTTTAAAAAACCACACACACACAAAAGTCATTATTTAATAAGTCATTATTTAATAAGTCACTATTTAATAAGTCACTATTTAATAAGTCATTATTTAATAAGTCATTATTTAATAAGTCACTATTTAATAAGTCACTATTTAATAAGTCATTTTTAATACAAATTTAGGTTTATAAAATGTGTGAACACTCTGGGCATAACAGTAGTGCTTCTTTTGAGGCATAATGGTAGTGCTTCTATCGGGGCATAGTGGTAGTGCTTCTATTGGGGCATAATGGTAGTGCTTCTTTTGGGGCATAATGGTAGTGGTTCTATCGGGGCATAGTGGTAGTGCTTCTATCGGGACATAATGGTAGTGCTTCTGTCTCCAGACAGGGAGGTCTAATAGCGAAATAACTTAACTGTCATGTCTGCCAATTGGGAACCGCCAACAAAACCAAAAAATCAAAACATCTGGGACAAACAAAGAAGGAATGAAAAGGTCAGTCTAGGACAAACCCAAGAGGAATGAAAAGGTCAGTCTAGGACAAACCCAAGAGGAATGAAAATGTCAGTTTAGGACAAACCCAAGAGGAATGAAAATGTCAGTTTAGGACAAACCCAAGAGGAATGAAAAGGTCATTCTAGGATAAACCAAGGAGGAATGAAAAGGTTAGTTTAGGACAAACCCAGGAGGAATGAAAAGGTCAGTCTAGGACAAACCCAGGAGGAATGAAAAGGTCAGTCTAGGACAAACCCAGGAGGAATGAAAAGGTCAGTCTAGGACAAACCCAGGAGGAATGTAAAGGTCATTTGAGGACAAACCCAGGAGGAATGAAAAGGTCATTTGAGGACAAACCCAGGAGGAATGAAAAGGTCAGTCTAGGACAAACACAGGAGGAATGTAAAGGTCATTTGAGGACAAACCCAGGAGGAATGAAAAGGTCATTTGAGGACAAACCCAAGAGGAATGAAAAGGTCATTTGAGGACAAACCCAAGAGGAATGAAAAGGTGATATGAGGACAAACCCAGGAGGAATGAAAAGGTCAGTCTAGTTAGGATACTATTCTGGAAAAGAGAAATCTGGAGACTAAATTCTCAGCCATCTAAGATGGAAGACACTTGGTGTGGGATATAGGCTGGACTGTCGCTCATGAGAAAACCGGCTAAATAGTTAAAATTAGATAGAAGCACATAGTCATAGGAAGCACAGGACAAATCTTCCGATAGTCTTCAGTTCAATTATTCCCAGTTGACCCAAATGTCCACCCCAGGCCTCACACGCACACTGTTGGACAACAATCTCACTACGGATGCTATATAACCTAAATGTGTATACCATTTAAAAATTGTATATTATCTACAGAGATCGGAGACTATAGAGGAAGGTAAGACAGGTAGACAGTTAGAGCTTTTTTTCTGACTACTTACCACTGTTGTCACCTTCCATAATTTTATCAATTGTTGATGAATTGGTGTTGATGAATTCACTGTGTGCATCCTTTATCTCAGAACTCATGTTTGGTTCTGGTGAATACACAAATAAGAAGTTAGATCATTTATAATCTTGATCATACGAAACCCAGATCATTCATAATCTTGAGTATATTAAACCCAGATCATCCATAATCTTGAGCATATCAAACCCATAGCATTCATAATCTTGATCATACAAAGCCCAGATCATTAATTATCTTGAGCATATGAAACCCAGATCATTCATAATCTTGAGCATATTAAACCCAGACATTCATAATCTTGGGCATACGAAATCCAGATCATTCATAATCTTGAGCATATTAAACCATCATCCTTAGCATCTCATGACTGTTAGTTAGATTATAAAATGATATTATACTAGGTCACTGCACCCAGATACCACATACGGCTACTGAATGAAGTGAATGCCTTGTGCTCTGATGCATGTGCGCTGCACTGAAAATGCTCACCCATACTTTTCCTCTCAAATGTTTCGTCTTCATCTGTACTATTACTTCTTGTTTTTTTTTCCCTTTTGAAGTAGAAGTTATTTTTAAATTTGAAATGAAATTTGTCCGATTCATTGTGTATCTGTGCATTTTTTTAAAAAAATATGACGGAGAAATTAAAATGAAGTTGTGTTACCAACTGTTATGCAAAATTACTGAGAGAAATAATTTACTAAATAGATGATCATTTAATAATAAAATGGGATTTCCCCTTCTGGGACTCTCAGACTCTGCGACTTAGCATTTTGAAAATACTCCCTTGAGATCTAAATATTCACCCATAGCGTTTTCTAGTGGACCGGCAGTTCTTTCTCAAAATGAGAATCCTACACACCCATTTGATGAGAGTGAATGAGAAAGTGTAGACACCTGATATCCAATCCCAATGAACGTGTTATGTCAACAGGTTTATCACCATTCGATCCCAGTGCTCCAGTTCCGGGCCTATAACACCGGTGTCCTACTGACAATAGGCTGGCTACCTGTACTTCACCTCTGTCCCATACCAAACCAGCCGTTGTTGGACCGCGGTGTAGTAATGCGGACCCACAAGTGTCCCCGGTCTATGGGTAGTGTGTTTAAAGGGAGTGCAGGGGGTGGAGAGCGGGCTGAAGGCAGAAGTGTAAGCAATCTGGAAAGCAGTGCAAAACTTGCCCCCCCCCCACCCCGGGGCCAAATCTATTGAGGGCTTTATACATCGGTTATAAACATGTGGGTCACTTGGCAATTAGCCATGGGGTAGCTTGAGATGTTGAGAAATTTGAGGGGGGGGGGGTGTAAAAAATAGCTTTTTCATCTAATTTTTACCACCCTTCAATTTAAAATGTAAATATTATTTACAATGATCTGTTAATTTTCTTAAATTCCATTTACTCTCACACCTATACATAATATTTATGCACGTACATCAGCTTAGTCCTTCCATTTAAAATTCTGAACATTTCTTTTCATTCTTCATAAATTACATTCCAACATAATGTTTGCTTTAAACAAAATAATAACATATTGTGTGTGTTCATTGTTATGGTCGTTTAACTTGTTCAGCCCAAGACTTTAAAGTTGGTAACCTCCGCTGATATTTTGTTACTTTTAAGTTTTCATTTTTACAATTACACATTTAAAAGTAATTTTTTTTTTTATTCTTTTGAAAGTTTAATTATGTTTTTTAAAAAAAAAGAGTCTCAGTTGCTTGTTGTGGATTAATTATGCGTCAATTGTGATACGAAATATGCAAGGTCAGTATAAAAATAACAATTATAGTTGATAAAATATTGATAAGTCACAACTTATTTACACGAGTTTCTCAAAGTCTTTGTTGGTCGCCAACACTCGGCAAATGTTATCAAGGGGTTATGGCACTAAAAAGGTTGAGAGCCGCTGGCTTAATGTATGCCAAGATTCCTGGAGAGATTAAAGCGCGTGATATGTCTGGAGGTGTGTGCCAATCTAGGCGTGACCTCATTCATAGATTCACTTGAAAACATATTTAGCTTGGAGGCTTCCAATTCAGGTCTTCAAAAATTCTCTATGGTAAACAAAACATAAAAAATGAACTGCCTTTTTTTAAAAAACGGGAAAAATAATATTTTAAAAAATAACATAACTGGTGAATCTTTAACTCTTTAAATGTTTTTTTTTAAACAAAAATTATATCTACATACTACATGTCATTACTAAAAATTTCTTAGAACATAAAAGTTAATTTGTTTAAATTTTAAGATTTTTTAAATGTAAGTACCTAATCCCAAAATCCAAAAATTAAACTGCATAAAAGTTGGTGCTATGTAAATGTATTTCATGCATCTTGGTATGGAGTCATTTCTAGTATCTTTGTTTTGTGTGACACGTCACCTGGTGGTGGCCATCTTGAATTAAGATCGCGTTGTCTGCACATTTTAATATATTATGACTTTCGGTGAATTTTACTTTGCTTACATTAAGTTACATCTAATAAATACCGACAGACAATCTTCATTGACATTGGTCAAAGTCACATGACAGGTGAGCATTGACACACTCATGATATATATGTTTATTTTAAGTACCGGTATATTATAACAACTACAGGGACCTTTTTGTAATTCTGTACAAGAATTGACATTGTTGTTCTATGTTTGAAGCTTGCATTCAGACGTGTAACGTCAGTTTTAACGTCATCGAACGTCTGTTACATTATTTTGTCTGTATTTTTTAACATTATTTTGTCTGTATTTTTTAACATTATTTTGTCTGTATTTTTTAATGTGCTTTCTAAGTAGTTTTTAAAAGGTTTTCCAGAGAAAAGTAATCACAGTAAATAATTAGTTTGATAAAAATATATAGGTATCAAAGCAGATTCTTGAGGAAATCAACAAAAAAGATGCTATCTCCAATAGTGTCCCTTTTTCATGTTGTATCAGTTACGATTCCAATATATATATATTTGTTTAATTTATATTTTTAAAATGCTAGTTTTTAAAGACTACATACAATATTTGTGGCCGTAACAGCAGATCTGCTATTAATTATAATTATTTTGAAAAAAAATAATCAGTGGGTCAGTTTTAATAAACCAAATGAAATTTATTGTACATAGATGACACATAGATGACTCTTCCTGTTCCCAGCCCACACAGTTGTGTAGGAAGCCGTGAAATGTCTTGTGCCCTGATGACACACAACTGACTCATCCTTTCCCCAGCCCACACAGCTGGATAGAAAGCCCTGAAATGCCATGCGCCCTGATGACACACAATTGACCTCTCCTGTTCCCAGCCCACACAGCTGGATAGGAAGCCCTAAAAACTCTGGCACCTATATCGCTAAATCACAACGGTAGACAGCTTTAATGCACGGGACACTGAGACAGATCGATAATACACTCACGTGAAAATGCAATGGCGGTAAGATCTTCAAATGTCATGACATTCTGATCCCCACAGTTAATATAACCCAGGGGACCGAGTTGCAGCTCTTTCATGGCGTGGCTGGTTAGCTTGATGTAATCACGCTATTTTCACAATACAACCATTTCATCAAATACTTCAAATAAAACGTACACATCTGCTGTTAAAACCATTTGTATCTTCAACTGTCTACTCACAAAAAAAAAAAAAGATTGCTTAACTGCCTTGTAATCAAGATGTATCTTTTAATCTTGTCACACAAAACTATTATTTTTTTACAATCGTATTAGTACTACCTGCCTTATCATACAAAATTTCTTTATTAAATAACAGCCTTATCACAAAAAACTCCTATATCAAAACAGAATTAACACAAAAAACTCCTATATCAAAACAGACTTATCACAAAAAAAACCTATATCAAAACAGACTTATCACAAAAAACTCCTATATCAAAACAGACTTATCACAAAAAACTCCTATATCAAAACAGACTTATCACAAAAAACTCCTATATCAAAACAGACTTATCACAAAAAACTCCTATATCAAAACAGACTTATCACAAAAAACTCCTATATCAAAACAGACTTATCACACGAAATTCATATATCAAAACATCCTTTATCACACGAATTTTCCTATAAGAAACAGCCTTGTCACATAAAATAACTATATTAAAACAATCTTGCCACACAATCTATCTTTATTAAAACAAGTTTGAAAAAAATCAATGTCCGAAATGACCAATTTGATGCAGTGTTTGAGCAAGGGAGGCCCCCAGTGTCCCGGCTAGTCACCAGATTCAGATCAGATGCTAATACGTGCAGCCAATGGGTTGGACGAGGCCAGCAGAACAATAAGTGATGAGTGACATGTCATTTTCAAGCCTGGCTCAGCTCCTTCAATTGGACTGTGCTGCATTCAATCATGTGTTAGTCAATATTGGTCGGTACTAAACAATGAGATCAAGGGTTCTCTTTCCTACTTAGCCCCAACAACACAAAAATAATGCCGGCTCTTAACCGGGCGACAAAGGCCCACAGAAAAATACAATCAGTCGAGTAAAGTCACTGAAACTCTACTAGATTACACCATGGAATGAACCCCCTAGGCTACACACCAGTGTCTTAAAGTCACTGAAACTCTAATAGATTACACCATGGAATGAACCCCCTAAGCTACACACCAGTGTCTTAAAGTCACTGAAACTCTACTAGATTACACCATGGAATGAACCCCCTAGGCTATACACCCGTATCTTAAAGTCACTGAAACTCTACTAGATTACACCATGGAATGAACCCCCTAGGCTACACACCCGTGTCTTAAAGTCACTGAAACTCTAATAGATTACACCATGGAATGAACCCCCTAAGCTACACACCAGTGTCTTAAAGTCACTGAAACTCTACTAGATTACACCATGGAATGAACCCCCTAGGCTACACACCCGTATCTTAAAGTCACTAGTAATCTAGTAGACAGCAAATACCATAATGCTGTTGATGAATGAGAAAAGAAAAAGTAATCCCGTTAAGTGGCCTTGCATGACTTCGATTCCTAGATGGCCGCGATACCACGTGGCATTGCTGCTTGCTACCTATCAAACTACACCATCAACACCCATAACCCCTAGACCGCAGTGATCGAAATGACGCGTCCAAGAAATCACAACGCTGATAGAAAAGACAAAGTGCATTATCCCACTAATAAAATAAACAGGTGGGTTTTTTTAAAATTTAAAATCTGCAGTTTTTCCAAATCTGAAGCGTCACTACCAGCAGTAGACAAAAACTGGACCTAAAAATGAATATTTCCATGAAATCATGTACAATTATAATCATTGCAATCGTTTTTATTTTATTTTAAAGAGTATAAACATTGTGTACAATAAACAGTTATGTCTGTGCCGCACTTGAATTTCTGGCTCTGCCAAAAGAGTACACGCAATCTGTCTATAATGGGAGTTAGTGTACTTTAACACACTAGTCAATTGTGCAGTGCACTTAAACACACTAGTCAATTGTGCAGGGTACTTAAACACACTAGTCAATTGTGCAGTGCACTTAAACACACTAGTCAATTGTGCAGTGTACTCAAACACACTAGTCAATTGTGCAGCGTACTTTAACACACCAGTCAATTGTGCATTGTACTTAAACACACTAGTCAATTGTGCAGTGTACTTTAACACACTATTCAATTGTGCAGTGTACTTTAACACACTAGTCAATTGTGTAGTGTACTTGAACACACCAGTCAATTGTGCAATGTACTCAAACACACTAGTCAATTATGCAGCGTACTTGAACACACCAGTCAATGGTGCAGCGTATTTGAACACACCAGTCAATTGAGCAGCGTACTTTAACACACTAGTCAATTGTGTAGTGTACTTGAACACACCAGTCAATTGTGCAATGTACTCAAACACACTAGTCAATTATGCAGCGTACTTGAACACACCAGTCAATTGTGCAGCGTACTTGAACACACCAGTCAATTGTGCAGCGTACTTGAACACACTAGTCAATTGTGCAGCGTACTTGAACACACAAGTCAATTGTGCAGTGTACTTAAACACACTAGTCAATTGTGCAGCGTACTTTAACACACTAGTCAATTGTGCAGTGTACTTGAACACACCAGTCAAGTGTGCAGTGTACTCAAACACACTAGACAATTGTGCAGTGTATTTGAACACACCAGTCAATTGAGCAGCGTACTTTAACACACTAGTCAATTGTGCAGTGTACTTGAACACACCAGTCAATTGTGCAGTTTTCCCCTTAATATACGGGATACCAAAACAAACGGATATGTTAGACTTTGATGTACATGCCGTCAAATAAAGAATAGATTTTATTATATATTTTTTTAATTGCACATACCTGAAACCTGTGTGCATAATTATTATTCAACTTACACAAATGCATAACGAACCAATTAATCCAATGTAAAATACGAAAATGGTGACTTTTTTCATCGAAAGCTAAGATAAAAAATAATAAAAGCATCGTAAATATAGTGATCCTTTAAATAGATACACGTATAATAAGGACGTTTTCCTCCGCCCCACCCTGGGTAAGAGGGATGGGAGAACCGTCATTTTCATAGATTCTGATTGGCTCCTACTACACAGGTCCACCCATTCGTTTTGTTTTCCTCGGGAGTGGCAACGGGACATAATAAAATCATGGCACTAAAACTTTTTAAAACCCTTTTATATTAAACCTCGCTTCTGTTCGTGTGCTTCTTTATGGGTGTGTGGCGAAATCTCCAGAAGACTAATTGACCAACTTCCCGTCAACATAACGAGCTGAAACTTGGTCGACTCCTTGACCACGACAACGCATTCAATCAAAGTTTCAGCCCCACTCCAATCCTAAAATAAAATCAGTTTTTATAGTTTTTCAAGAGGGAAGATGAAGGAAATATGATGACACCGATTTAACGAAGCAAAATGAGATTCCGCAAGTGCGTTTGGTACGTAATCTGTTCTTTGGTTTTATTTTCTGAAATAGTTGGTGTAATAAATCTGCGGAGGAAAAGCGGGTGGGACGTTAGACAATTAATATAAAATTTAAAAAATGCCTATAAAGGATTTGCACGAAGAACTTTGTATTTAGGGGTTGGTTAAATTATTTTACAAAATAAAATCCATGTTACAATAACATTTTCTCTTCAATCCAAGCACACGTGCGGCATGGACAGGATTGTGTCCTGATGGCCAACCACCACAGTTTACACTGGCGCCGAGAGTAGCGTGAGAGATCTTAGAGTGAGAGATCTTAGAGTGAGAGATCCTACACAATATGTAGCCGAAGCACTCAAATTGTATGTATTTCGAGTAAACACTTCTGATTACCCCCCCCCCCCTCCCCGAGACTGGTAGACAAACTTGTCTGAGATCCACACAGAGGAGACTGACAAAGTACAAACGTCTTTCAGAAGTGATCTGACAGTGGAAAGCGCTCCATGTACACCAAACAATAGCGATGAGTTCTTTCAATCAAGACTACAGAGTGTTATCAATAAAGACTTAATACTGCTACCAATCAACACTAAAGACTGCTACCTTATAAAGACTTAAAACTGTTACTAATCAAGACTGGAGACTGCTATAAATCAAGAATACAGACTGCTACCAACCAACACTAAAGACAATGCTACCTATCAAGACTTAAAGCTGCTACCAATCAACACTAAAGACTGCGACCAATAAAGACTTAAAACTACTACCACTCAAGGCCAGACTAAACACTGCTACCAATCGAGACTAAAGACTGCTACTAATGAAGACTTAAAACTACAACCCCTCAAGACCAGACTAAAGACTGCTACCAATCGAGATTCAGATTGTCACCCATAGATACCACAGACATTAAACTTAGTTACCAACTCTTCACCACGTATTTTCCCATTTCTGTGCTTTCAGCAATAAAAGAGGGCATTCACATTACCATTCTTATCATTCGACAACTGCGCATAGAAACACATTCAGCTTACAGACCACCTTTCATAACAACCTTCGCTATCACAATGCCATGTCCCTTCACACCAGGACAGTGTACGTGCTAAGAAGCCACCGGGACTCAAATGCCCAGCTTTAGGGAACATTAGGTCAGCTCAAGACTGGCGAGACGGTCACTAAACGCGACCTTCACGTCGTTCCTATAGAAACCATTCTCAACCTGTTAAAAAGGTGCCCAGCAATAGTATGGTTCCAATGTGGTACAATAAACCCCAAAACTGGCGACACAATTCCTTATTGTTCGGACAATCACGGCCGGTAGGTTGTGAACTCTTGTATTAGTAGTGGGTGTTGAATCAATGTTTCACACTTGGTCTAGTAGTGGGTGTTGTATCCATGTTCTATACTTAGTCTAGTAGTGGGCGTTGTGTCAATGTTCTATACTTGGTCTAGTAGTGGGCGTTGCGTCAATGTTCTATACTTGGCCTAGTAGTGGGCGTTGTGTCAATGTTCTATACTTGGCCTAGTAGTGGGCGTTGCGTCAATGTTCTATACTTGGCCTAGTAGTGGGCGTTGCGTCAATGTTCTATACTTGGCCTAGTAGTAGGCGTTGCGTCAATGTTCTATACTTGGCCTAGTAGTGGGCGTTGCGTCAATGTTCTATACTTGGCCTAGTTGTGGGCGTTGCGTCAATGTTCTATACTTGGCCTAGTAGTGGGCGTTGCGTCAATGTTCTATACTTGGTCGAGGCAATTGTAGTACTTTATTTTATAAAACCTACGTCACAGTTTGTTGTTTAAAATGAGTACTACACAATGTGTTTAAATAATACAGAATGTTAAAGCTTTAATCAAAATTCTACTTGAAACTTTTCGTCCAATGCACTGATCAAACATCTACTTCAGTTACATTGACAGTTCTTTTCTAGTACAGGTGAAGAGAGGAGACTCAGTGAAATGACTGTGGTTGTGTGTGTGTGTGGGTAGGTGTGTGTGTGTGTGTGGTTGGGGGTTGACATGTTGTCACCGTGATAAATGGTTGATTCAACAAGGTTTGCTGGAATTCGGTGAAACCGGTTGGGTGTCCGATACCGCTGGCTGAGAATCCCTCCTCGGGGATATAGTAAACAAGCTGAACACGTGACCGGTATTTAAATGCGGTCAAGTACGCTGAGCCGATGTTGGTGGTACTCTATGGTCCAGTAACCTCACGTAAGTGTTAAGTGTGGGGGGAAGGTAAAGAAAAAATGTTTGTGTGTGGGAGGGAGGGTGGGGGGAGATTGTCATTAATTCTTACGCTTGAGATCCTTCTATGTAGATCGTCTTTATTTACAAATACCGATCTGAGTGTATATATAGTCTATAGCTGTGGTTCTCAAACTTTTTCCGTCACCGCCTGTGACCATATGCTCCTCACCCAGGCCCTGAGCGCCTAGCCCTCTCCCCCCTCCCCGCCCCGGCCGTCATTGTAAAACTTCAAATTGCGCAACCGTCAATGGTAGATAAGTAAACAAATGTAAAAGTGTAACGACAACTTGAACATTTAACCAAAATACAAATGAAAAGGTTTACCTTAATTTTCATTTAATTTCAATTCAAGTTTTTACAAAATCCATCTAGTGACACCTTTCCTTTTTTCCCCTCCCACTTTGAGAACCACTGGTCTGTAGTTGTTTTTTTTTTTTGTGTGTGCACTAATCATCCTAATGTTTGCAAGTCAAAAGTATGCCACTTGTCTATTGGAGCAGATTCCCAATCTCATTCAGACAACAGACCCTCGGAGAGAAAAAAAAAAAGGTCTCTTGTACAATTGTTTATGTTTCGCCACACCATTAAATTAGTTCGCAGACACGAGCATGACACAGGTTGGTAAACAATAGGCAACGAATCGTTCTTTGGCCCACTCTGGAAACACTACACTGTACACTGTACACAGAACACTCATTGCCCAGAACTCGCAGAATTAAGCGCCACGTCCCGCCAATAAATGAATGTTACAACGGGGGGAAACTAATGGTCAGACTGGACGAATACACAGATGTATAATTAATCTAATTGTACAAATCTAGACACAAATCTTATTTTAATTTTCTTATCATTTTGTCGGGTCATTTTCCGTTACCACAGATGGCAATGCCGGGGTGTTAGCATAACTATAGCCCGGAGTCGTTCTTTTGTTTTGTTCTACTGACTCTACCGCTTACATTGTGCGAGTCCGTGATACACACTTTGGATTTATTCAGTCCTGAGGAAAATAGAGTGGGGACACTTTCAAAAAAAACCCGTCCATCTAAATATAAATAAATGAATTAAAAATATACAATAATTTTACAAATAAATTAAATTACATTTTTGTTTTATAACTAGAATAAATGGCCCGATCTTGTCGGGATAATAATGGTAGTTTCTTTGCGATAATTTCTACCTGATATTCGTACTATTACAAAAACTAATCACAGTTCCTAACTTTAACAATGTAATGATATTTACGTTTCCAGCATCATTAAGTTTTGATACGTATTTATCTGCTATATATTTTACGCCTACCCTACTCCCTTTCACGCCCCTTAACTAAATTGTTCCCCTCTAAACATGGCCTTACATTAACCAATCTAAATTATCCCTAGTTATATCACTTTTGTCACTAAAGAAGTTCATTGAGTGACGATTTCTACGCTAGAGAAATACTTTGGATTTTCCTCCTTTTCGTGCCCTTGAATTATAACTTTTTTTCTCTAAAAATTGTTAAAAAACATTATCTTAAATTTACAACAAAAAGTCTATATGACATAAATGCTGTGGAGAGCCAGTCTTTCGCGGATGATACGCAACTATACAAGCATACCCATCCCTCTCTTGTCGATTCAGCTGTCCGGACTTTGCAGGAGTGTATTGGTGATGTCAAGTCATGGATGACACTCAGCAAGTTGAAACTTAACGATGACAAAACGGAAGCACTTCTTATTCATGATCACAAATCATCCTCTAACTCAGCTCTCCCCACCTCATTTCAAGTAGGTAACTCAGACATACAGTTTACATACTCAACTAGGAATCTTGGTTATATTATGTCTAACAACATGTCTCTTGATAAACATATATCTCACATTTGTCGCTCTGCATACACTGCTATCCGTCAGATCAGCTCCATCCGCCACTACCTCACAGTTAGTGCAACAAAAACCTTAGTCTGTGCTCTTGTTCTCTCTCGTCTTGACTACTGCAACTCTCTTCTGTCAGGCTCACCAAAACACTTCTTAGAAAGATTACAAAAGGTTCAAAACTCACGTCACACCACTACTTCATTCACTTCATTGGCTCCCTGTACAAGCACGGATTGATTATAAACTCTCTGTTCTGTGCCACAATTTTTTCTCGAATTCCTGCCCTTCCTATCTAAACGAAATTCTCTCTGTCTATTCACCCCTTTGACAGTTTCGCTCCTCTGCAGACGATCGTATTCTTTCTGTCCCTAAGACTCGCACAAAAACATACGGTGAAAGATCTTTCTCTTACTGTGCCCCCAAACAATGGAATTCTCTTCTACTACACATCAGAAATATATCAACCATCACAGCCTTCAAAACTGCACTCAAAACACACCTCTTTAAACTTTACTATCCTGACTGATTCCCCCTCTGAAAGTTAAACGATGCTGCGGAGTGCCGTCCATGACGTCACATGTAAATTGATATGGAATGGTTGGTTTTTAATTTATATTTTTTAAGTTCATTTTAATTTGTATGTACAGCGTGGTGAGCCCAGCCCTAGGCTGGGGTACCACGCTATAGAAAACTAACCATAATAATAATAATAATAATATCTTCATCAAAAATTTAAAAACACTTGCCTTGTTCTTTTAAATTATACAATATCAGAAAATCGTAAAACAAAGAATTCTTTTATCCAAAAAAAGAATCTCGCAACCATTTTTCACGTCTATAACAGACTTGAGTGTATGTTGTTGTTTTTTAAATTGTTAACGATAAAAATCTCATAAAAATACACAGCCACTTAACTTTTCGCAAAGTAACAACAAAAATATATACTTTCATTTTTTTAAAGAAAATATTAACCCATTTCCATTTTTCAATATTAAATTTTCAAGTGTGTAAAATGAATGGTTTTAATACTCATGGGTATACTTAAGTAAACATACCCACGTTTTCTTAAAGCCATTGATTTTCTTAATTGGTAAACATATGGTTATTTGTAAAAAGAGAATGTAACATTTCTTTTTTTCACAAATGTAATACCACAGGATTTAAATATATTGTCATCTACGTAAAAATGTACACATCCTATTTCCTACCTGCGATATGCATGTACCCAAGAAGGTTATTTATTTATAGTAATAACTATACAGATCATAGATTTTATTTAGTTGTAATCGAGGTCAAGGGAGACTATTTTTAGTTACCCACACCCTGATAGCGCTGCCGAACTTGGGGTCAGCTTAAGTTCATTCACCAGAAAAGATGAATGAAAGTAAACGCGACGCCTGTAACACAAATACATATATTCACATTTCTAATTGTTTTTATTCGAAACGAACCCCAGGATGTTAGAAACATTTGCTTGTAAATACTTAGCGACGGATTCCAAACTAGAATTAGCGACCTGTAAAGAATGCAAAACTCACGGAGTGTTGAGGTTTTTCCTACAGAGCCTACAGGCGGTTATATCTGACTTTTGTTTAACAAGCATATTATTACACTGTTATCCATTACTAGGGATGAGCAGTGGAAAACGAAGCAAATAGTAGCAAGTGACCAACCTCCAAACTAACCTAAACATCGATTTTTAATTAATTGACAATAACTTTAATTATTATTGAGTTTATAATATATTTTTCAGTAACTTAAATTTATCCCGGGAAATCCCAGGATGAAGGAAACATTATTCCCTTTTCCCGGGATAAGCAAATCCTCGGGAAATAACAAACGCTAGAGAGTACCCACTCTAACCTCTTTCACTGTCCAGCGCTCAAGGACAAACGCCGTAACTATCTACCGCAATTACTAGACTAGACAAATAAATTTCGCCATGGCCTCAGGAAATTGGGCGAATGTCCAAGGGGTCGTTCGCAAATTACGTCACGCTCATGGGGTGGTGGAGGGGGGGGTCGAGAATTTGTGAAAATTTGTGACAGGAGGGATAAAGGGGGGGGGGTAAAAAAAATTGTGGCGTCACGGTTTTTTTTTTAAATCTAAAATTTTCTAATTTTGAAAAATCTTTATTTAATTAATTTTAAAAACATTAACTTGAGGTCGGAATAGCCTCAGGTATTATAGGTAATATAAACTCAGTCGCATATCGAAAAATGACGCAAAAGCTGTTGTGGCCATTTTACATTAAGCTTTGTGTATGACTACGTTGTTTCGCGTCACAGTTTTCTAATAATACTACATCTTAATCCATTATTGGAAAATGTAAAAAAAAATATAATGAAATCTTAGTTTATTTATGAATATTTTATGTATGTTTTGAATTTATTAGGTGTGACGTGACACGGGGGGGGGGGGGGGGGGGGGTGCGAATTTGTGACATTTCGTGACGGGGCAAAGGTAAAAAATGTCATGTTTAGGCTACTGGATTAGATTGATATTCATGCCTAAATGGCTACTGGATTAGATTGATGGGCTCATGCCTAAATGGCTACTGGATTAGATTGATGGGCTCATGTCTAAATGGCTACTGGATTAGATTGATGGGCTCATGTCTAAATCGCTACTGGATTAGAATGATGGGCTCATGTCTAAATGGCTAATGGATTAGAATGATATTCCTGCCTAAATGGCTACTGGATTAGATTGATGGGCTCATGTCTAAATGGCTACTGGATTAGAATGATGGGCTCATGTCTAAATGGCTACTGGATTAGAATGATGGGCTCATGTCTAAATGGCTACTGGATTAGATTGATAAGCTCATGTCTAAATGGCTACTGGATTAGAATGATGGGCTCATGCCTAAATGGCTACTGGATTAGAATGATGGGCTCATGCCTAAATGGCTACTGGATTAGAATGATATTCCTGCCTAAATGGCTACTGGATTAGAATGATGGGCTCATGTCTAAATGGCTACTGGATTAGATTGATGGGCTCATGTCTAAATGGCTACTGGATTAGATTGATGGGCTCATGCCTTAATGGCTACTGGATTAGAATGATGGGCTCATGTCTAAATGGCTACTGGATTAGAATGATGGGCTCATGTCTAAATGGCTACTGGATTAGATTGATGGGCTCATGTCTAAATGGCTACTGGATTAGATTGATGGGCTCATGTCTAAATGGCTACTGGATTAGATTGATGGGCTCATGCCTAAATGGCTACTGGATTAGATTGATGGGCTCATGTCTAAATGGCTACTGGATTAGATTGATGGGCTCATGTCTAAATGGCTACTGGATTAGATTGATGGGCTCATGCCTAAATGGCTACTGGATTAGATTGATGGGCTCATGTCTAAATGGCTACTGGATTAGAATGATGGGCTCATGCCTAAATGGCTACTGGATTAGAATGATGGGCTCATGCCTAAATGGCTACTGGATTAGAATGATATTCCTGCCTAAATGGCTACTGGATTAGATTGATGGGCTCATGTCTAAATGGCTACTGGATTAGAATGATGGGCTCATGTCTAAATGGCTACTGGATTAGATTGATGGGCTCATGTCTAAATGGCTACGGGATTAGAATGATGGGCTCATGCCTAAATGGCTACTGGATTAGATTGATGGGCTCATGTCTAAATGGCTACTGGATTAGAATGATGGGCTCATGTCTAAATGGCTACTGGATTAGAATGATATTCCTGCCTAAATGGCTACTGGATTAGATTGATGGGCTCATGCCTTAATGGCTACTGGATTAGAATGATGGGCTCATGTCTAAATGGCTACTGGATTAGAATGATGGGCTCATGTCTAAATGGCTACTGGATTAGATTGATGGGCTCATGTCTAAATGGCTACTGGATTAGAATGATGGGCTCATGTCTAAATGGCTACTGGATTAGAATGATATTCCTGCCTAAATGGCTACTGGATTAGATTGATGAACTCATGCCTTAATGGCTACTGGATTAGAATGATGGGCTCATGCCTTAATGGCTACTGGACTAGAATGATGGGCTCATGTCTAAATGGCTACTGGATTAGAATGATATTCCTGCCTAAATGGCTACTGGATTAGATTGATGGGCTCATGCCTTAATGGCTACTGGATTAGAATGATGGGCTCATGTCTAAATGGCTACTGGATTAGAATGATATTCCTGCCTAAATGGCTACTGGATTAGAATGATGGGCTCATGTCTAAATGGCTACTGGATTAGAATGATGGGCTCATGTCTAAATGGCTACTGGATTAGAATGATATTCCTGCCTAAATGGCTACTGGATTAGATTGATGGGCTCATGCCTTAATGGCTACTGGATTAGAATGATGGGCTCATGCCTTAATGGCTACTGGATTAGATTGATGGGCTCATGTCTAAATGGCTACTGGATTAGATTGATGGGCTCATGTCTAAATGGCTACTGGATTAGAATGATGGGCTCATGTCTAAATGGCTACTGGATTAGATTGATGGGCTCATGCCTAAATGGCTACTGGATTAGATTAATGGGCTCATGTCTAAATGGCTACTGGATTAGAATGATATTCCTGCCTAAATGGCTACTGGATTAGATTGATGAACTCATGCCTTAATGGCTACTGGATTAGAATGATGGGCTCATGCCTTAATGGCTACTGGATTAGAATGATGGGCTCATGTCTAAATGGCTACTGGATTAGAATGATATTCCTGCCTAAATGGCTACTGGATTAGATTGATGGGCTCATGCCTTAATGGCTACTGGATTAGAATGATGGGCTCATGTCTAAATGGCTACTGGATTAGAATGATATTCCTGCCTAAATGGCTACTGGATTAGAATGATGGGCTCATGTCTAAATGGCTACTGGATTAGAATGATGGGCTCATGTCTAAATGGCTACTGGATTAGAATGATATTCCTGCCTAAATGGCTACTGGATTAGATTGATGGGCTCATGCCTTAATGGCTACTGGATTAGAATGATGGGCTCATGCCTTAATGGCTACTGGATTAGATTGATGGGCTCATGTCTAAATGGCTACTGGATTAGAATGATGGGCTCATGTCTAAATGGCTACTGGATTAGATTGATGGGCTCATGCCTAAATGGCTACTGGATTAGATTAATGGGCTCATGTCTAAATGGCTACTGGATTAGAATGATATTCCTGCCTAAATGGCTACTGGATTAGATTGATGGGCTCATGTCTAAATGGCTACTGGATTAGAATGATATTCCTGCCTAAATGGCTACTGGATTAGATTGATGGGCTCATGTCTAAATGGCTACTGGATTAGATTGATGGGCTCATGCCTAAATGGCTACTGGATTAGAATGATGGGCTCATGCCTAAATGGCTACTGGATTAGAATGATATTCCTGCCTAAATGGCTACTGGATTAGATTGATGGGCTCATGTCTAAATGGCTACTGGATTAGAATGATATTCCTGCCTAAATGGCTACTGGATTAGATTGATGGGCTCATGCCTAAATGGCTACTGGATTAGATTGATGGGCTCATGCCTAAATGGCTACTGGATTAGAATGATGGGCTCATGCCTAAATGGCTACTGGATTAGAATGATGGGCTCATGTCTAAATGGCTACTGGATTAGAATGATATTCCTGCCTAAATGGCTACTGGATTAGATTGATGGGCTCATGTCTAAATGGCTACTGGATTAGATTGATGGGCTCATGTCTAAATGGCTACTGGATTAGAATGATGGGCTCATGTCTAAATGGCTACTGGATTAGAATGATATTCCTGCCTAAATGGCTACTGGATTAGATTGATGGGCTCATGTCTAAATGGCTACTGGATTAGATTGATGGGCTCATGTCTAAATGGCTACTGGATTAGAATGATGGGCTCATGTCTAAATGGCTACTGGATTAGATTGATGGGCTCATGTCTAAATGGCTACTGCAGTAGAATGATATTCCTGCCTAAATGGCTACTGGATTAGATTGATGGGCTCATGCCTTAATGGCTACTGGATTAGAATGATGGGCTCATGTCTAAATGGCTACTGGATTAGATTGATGGGCTCATGCCTAAATGGCTACTGGATTAGATTGATGGGCTCATGTCTAAATGGCTACTGGATTAGAATGATATTCCTGCCTAAATGGCTACTGGATTAGAATGATATTCATGCCTAAATGGCTACTGGATTAGATTGATGGGCTCATGTCTAAATGGCTACTGGATTAGAATGATATTCCTGCCTAAATGGCTACTGGATTAGATTGATGGGCTCATGTCTAAATGGCTACTGGATTAGATTGATGGGCTCATGTCTAAATGGCTACTGGATTAGATTGATGGGCTCATGCCTAAATGGCTACTGGATTAGAATGATGGGCTCATGCCTAAATGGCTACTGGATTAGAATGATGGGCTCATGTCTAAATGGCTACTGGATTAGAATGATGGGCTCATGTCTAAATGGCTACTGGATTAGAATGATATTCCTGCCTAAATGGCTACTGGATTAGATTGATGGGCTCATGTCTAAATGGCTACTGGATTAGAATGATGGGCTCATGTCTAAATGGCTACTGGATTAGAATGATGGGCTCATGTCTAAATGGCTACTGGATTAGAATGATGGGCTCATGTCTAAATGGCTACTGGATTAGAATGATGGGCTCATGCCTAAATGGCTACTGGATTAGATTGATGGGCTCATGTCTAAATGGATACTGGATTAGATTGATGGGCTCATGTCTAAATGGCTACTGGATTAGAATGATGGGCTCATGCCTAAATGGCTACTGGATTAGAATGATGGGCTCATGTCTAAATGGCTACTGGATTAGAATGATATTCCTGCCTAAATGGCTACTGGATTAGATTGATGGGCTCATGTCTAAATGGCTACTGGATTAGATTGATGGGCTCATGTCTAAATGGCTACTGGATTAGATTGATGGGCTCATGTCTAAATGGCTACTGGATTAGATTGATGGGCTCATGTCTAAATGGCTACTGGATTAGAATGATGGGCTCATGTCTAAATGGCTACTGGATTAGAATGATATTCCTGCCTAAATGGCTACTGGATTAGATTCATGGGCTCATGTCTAAATGGCTACTGGATTAGATTGATGGGCTCATGTCTAAATGGCTACTGGATTAGATTGATGGGCTCATGTCTAAATGGCTACTGGATTAGAATGATGGGCTCATGTCTAAATGGCTACTGGATTAGAATGATATTCCTGCCTAAATGGCTACTGGATTAGATTGATGGGCTCATGTCTAAATGGCTACTGGATTAGATTGATGGGCTCATGCCTAAATGGCTACTGGATTAGATTGATGGGCTCATGCCTAAATGGCTACTGGATTAGATTGATGGGCTCATGTCTAAATGGCTACTGGATTAGATTGATGGGCTCATGTCTAAATGGCTACTGGATTAGATTGATGGGCTCATGTCTAAATGGCTACTGGATTAGATTGATGGGCTCATGCCTAAATGGCTACTGGATTAGATTGATGGGCTCATGCCTAAATGGCTACTGGATTAGATTGATGGGCTCATGTCTAAATGGCTACTGGATTAGATTGATGGGCTCATGTCTAAATGGCTACTGGATTAGATTGATGGGCTCATGTCTAAATGGCTACTGGATTAGATTGATGGGCTCATGTCTAAATGGCTACTGGATTAGATTGATGGGCTCATGCCTAAATGGCTACTGGATTAGATTGATGGGCTCATGTCTAAATGGCTACTGGATTAGATTGATGGGCTCATGCCTAAATGGCTACTGGATTAGATTGATGGGCTCATGTCTAAATGGCTACTGGATTAGATTGATGGGCTCATGTCTAAATGGCTACTGGATTAGATTGATGGGCTCATGTCTAAATGGCTACTGGATTAGATTGATGGGCTCATGCCTAAATGGCTACTGGATTAGATTGATGGGCTCATGCCTAAATGGCTACTGGATTAGATTGATGGGCTCATGCCTAAATGGCTACTGGATTAGATTGATGGGCTCATGCCTAAATGGCTACTGGATTAGATTGATTCACCCGTGAATATGGGGCCCGGGCAAACTTTGTTTACACTCGGAGTTCAATTGATCAAACTAATTCAACTGTAACCACCCCTCCCCAATTCTTCTTTTTTCCCGCTGTTACAATTGCTAGGGATATTGGTGTGGGGGTGGGGGTGCGACGTGATGCAAGCAACGTCGATAAACCCATTCTAAGATTAAACAATGCACTTCAATTCACCCCCATGGCAGCGGGTCTTAAAGACACCGACGACGGCTGATTAGCCTCTCATTACCACCACGTTGTCTTAATGCAGCGGTTCTCAACCTGTGGGTCGCGACCCCTTTGGGGGTCGCACGAGCGTTTTCCAGGGGTCGCCTAAGAGCATCTGAAAACACAAATGCTCTGCAGTTATGAAGTAAAACCGAAAATAATTTTGTGGTTGGGGGTCGCCACAACACGATGAACTGTATTAAAGGGTCGCAGCCACGGGAAGGTTGAGAACCACTGTCTTAATGCGATGTAGCCACTATCTTCAACATACACAAATCTTAACGTGATGTAACACATCCTTCAAAACACACACACGCATCTTAATGAGATGTAAGACAGCCTTCAACACACACATACACATCTTAACGTGATGTGTCACACCCTACAGCACACACACGTATTAATATAATGTAACACAGCCTTCGACACTCACACACATCTTAATGTGATGTAGCCTTTAACGCACACACATATATATTAATTTGATGTAACACAGCCATCAACACACACACATGGAGTATGAAAATAAAGAAAGAAAATGGGACGCCAAAATACTGTGAGCAGAAAATATATCTTTTTTTTTTTTTTTTTACTTTGTGGTAAAAGTGACAGAGTGGGTAACAACAACAAATATTTGTTTCACTTAAATCGTAAAATTAATCATTATTTTTTTTTTAAATTGCTTTCTGTCCCACGATTGGCGTCACTACGTCACGGGGGCTGAAAGAAAAAGGGGGGGGGGGCAAAGCAATCATCACTGGCCCCATGTTCCTTCTCTATAGGTGGGGCAAAAAGGGCAAGACTTTGATCAGGTGTTTTCAAGATAGTCCAGGGTCGCACAAATACAATGTCTAGATTGGAAAGAACACACCAAACGTTCACAAACAGACAATTACATAAAGAGGTTGAGGTCACTGGCCGTTCTGCCGCCTGTGCCTTAACTTCTAAATAGCAATATATATATATATATATATCATAGGGAAATGGCATCAGCGGGCCGTCGAGCTCTCGCTCATTATGCCTCCCTGGCGCACTCCACACAAGCCAGGCGCCGGGCCGGGCCGTGCGGGGGCACGACAGAGACCTCCCTGAGCGTGGACTGCCCCCACCAGCAACCGCTCGTTGGAGCTTGCTGATGGAGACCCTCCCCGTCCGGTGGACCGAAGACGCTGCGCGTAAAGCGCCCGCAGTCCACTCTCCCATGGGGTCGGGACGGTACATTAACGTCCTATCTCCCTCACCCGTCCCGGGGAAGCATCGGACGCCATCTAAGAGGGATTCTACAATGGGTTTCCACCTCGCAACTAATTTGCGAAATAGCTGTGACGAAACGGTTGCCTAGGAGCAGCTTTCTCAGGGCTGCGTATTTAGAATCATCGGCCAGAGTCTTCCACCACAGCCCCTCGCCTCATATCCCTTAACGGCAACTTGTAATCATGATCCCTTCCCTAAATAGCAATAAACAGTTCAATGATACTGTAAATGGCATTACAAAATTATTCTAATAATAACCACGACGGATTCTGCTATTCTAAAGTATTTTCGTTAACAGTTATTTAAAATTCATAGCCGGGCTAAAAAAAAATTTAAAATCTCAGCCGTCATATGTTGAACACCCAACAGTAATTATTTGCTTGTCTAAAAAAACACAAATACTATACTAATTCAGTGTTACGATGCATCCCTGATGCACAAAGAGCGGTCTGTGTTTGATTAATTATGCACACGTGCAAAAAACAAACAAACAACAAAGTAACTCTAGCTAAGCAACAATAAATAACCCAATGCGCCGATAACTATGCGCATGTCACGTGTACTTACATGGGAAGTAAGATACATTAAATAGCTTTAAATAATTAGGCCTTGAGAGAAAAAGGGATCACTTTTTTAAGAAAGAGAAGGTAATAGATTAGCAAACGCCTCGGGTAAAACTTTATCTTTTCAAACAATCCTTTTCACAATTTCCCATTCTATTGATCCATTTGTACTTTGTACTTGATCTCTGCTCATTTGTTGGGTTTTCTCTTTTTAACCGGTCGAACTACAATGAGGCTATCACAAAGTTTAGCTCTATAAATCAAAGCCTTGTCACAGTCCTTGAAATCTGACCAGTTGTGACCGTCACTGTCTTATAGGGAAAAAAGGAGGGGGGTGCGTTAAGCAACGAGGCATGGCGTCACGAGTTAATCCTACTGTGATGGAACAAGTCACAAAGAATAATAGACACACAAATGACACGACGTCATATCTTTATGGATAGTGACTTTTGTACAAATACATGTAGCTTCTGCTATTCTAGACGCGAACTATAATCTGTCTCATCTAATGGAATTGGAAATGACTGCAAGTCTGTCAACATGGTCCGCTAATGGCGACAATAACAGGTTAATTGCATTCCACGAGTCGTGACAGACACAAACCAAATTAGAACACTGCAGCTCAGGGCCGTCTATCCCCCTTGCTTGGTTGGAAGCAGCCCCCCCCCCCTTTCATCAGACCTTACACTTGGTAAAGACAAAGTCTGTGTGTGGGTCACGCGAGTCAATGGTATTGGTGTTTATCCAGGAGTGCTTTATGAATATTAATTAAACTTAAGCAATATAAAAAGTTTAGTTAAAAAATTGTTGGAACATTGTGGACTATTCAATAAAACTAGTTATAGCCCGCCCAACATTAGCGACAGCAATGCGTGAACTTCCCATCTACTAAAGTTACTTGACAAAACATGAACTCAAGTCACGCACATTTAAGAATCCCAATTTTCGCTATACCCCTTCCCTCTATGATACGTCACTGCACTTTTTATTTCACGCCGATGAACTATATTAAATATTCTGATGTCCCAACCACTTGTAAAACGAATATTTTTATACCATACTTAAATTGAGACGATTTCATTTTCTGAAAAGAAAATATTACGCACCTAACGCAGTTGCGTTATGTAAAAAAATAATCATTTAGCGTAGTTATCGGGAATTATATTTTGCGCGCTATTGAACTTATTATTGAGCCGGAAATTGAAGCAGAAAATTATGAAGCAGTCCACGAGTCATACCAGAAGCGTAATATATATATATATGAGATATGGTAATAAACTATTATAATTTCGCTAATAGCTCAATAATTCTTCACATTTTCAGCCAATCAGATCATCAAACAAATCAGGTCAGGAAATATATAAGTACTGTAATTGTAGGTTTAAATTATTTCAGTAAAACAGTATTACAAAAAAACGACTTATTGTTATAGCCAGTGTCTTCACTATTTTACTTTAACGTAGAGATGAGACTTCCACCACTTGTCTCCCCCTTACTTTATTGTTTTGATTCTGACATCACCGATTAAATTTCATAGCGCTGTACCAATCGCACCACACAAAAGGTTGTTTATGTTCTAATTTGTTCTAAAGAATGCTATCGGGTGATGTAACTTCTAGAATTTCTTTTCTGGAGGGCTCTAACCCCTTCCCTATAAATAATCCGGAAGCTTTCCCAGCCCGGAGAGAGTTTTTTTGCTATATTTTCCTAGACATTTACGAGACGTAAAATAGTAGCCTTACAAGATTGTACTCTTTGTGTGTGTGAGTCTATTAATATTCGTTTCTTTCGAGAATTGTACTTTTTTACTTTCTGTGCTGTAAGTTAATATAGCTTTTAATAATGTCTATTTGATTCTGTATTTTTATATAACATTTTATAGTATAATTAAATTGAATAGTGTTAATAATATGCTTTGGTACCGTTTTTATTTGTATTGGTACACTGGTTCTCAGTCCTTTGTTACGTGATGTTCAACAAACGAGACAAATCTTAAAACTTATAAAATCTGCTAACCATCTAACGGTACGTCGCAAACTGGTGATTAGTACGGTGATAATACTCCTTTTTTTCCTTCCTTATTGTCACCAATTACCCCTAAGCGGAAGTTACAAACAATATATATACACTTTTGTTGTTGTTGTAATCCAGCAGCTAAGCAAAGTCAATCTGCCCCTGCCAAGTTGAAAAGTCGAACGATTTAAGGTGGTTGTAACAACGGCAGGTAGAACCTAAGATACCAACGTTAAGGAGGGCAATGGTGAACATCAATGATGTAGTGCTTATTCTACTGTTAATAAATCAGTCGAAGCGTTTGATCCTAAAACTGTCGAAACTAAAACACAATGGACACAATTAAGCAAAATAGTTTTACTATCGCAGTAGAACATTTTGGACACAATAAAATATATTATAATTTGATTCAGGTGCAAATCATGCAACATTTTGTACATTAGCTTTCGCGGTTGAATCCAGAGTGATTGATAGGGGCCCTTTTGTCGGGGCCATTTAGTTTTGAGCCAAATTGTCGGGTGGACTTTTTGTCGAGGGTCAAATTGTCGGAGGCCGATTTGTCCTGGCCGAAATTACGGTGCACCGCACCGTTTTTTTAGACAAGTGTTGGTGAAAAATGTCCCACAGACAATCCAGCTCTCTTTGTTAGTTTTATTCAGCACTACATCTAACATGACATCAGATAACGCACTTAACTATGCGCAGGCTCATCGTTCATTTTTTAATTGTATCCTTGAGTAGTTTTGTGCGGGAGTGTGTGTGGGAAGGGGCAGGAGAGGTCCGTTAAAATATTAATATACCTCCAGGGGCTCACTGGCCAGTTTCCTCCCCATTTCTCTTCTCCAGATTTGCTCATAACTGTTCTCACGTGAGAACGATGGGAACCGCTGAACGGCACGGACAAATACGTTTTAACGGCCACAAGAAATAGATGCACTTTATCGCAGATGATTGTAAACAAGGTAGAAAACAAACGATCAAAGTGAGGTGCTCGGGCCACCAGTCAAGTGTAAGGGCCGTCGTACGTTCATTGGTGCGATCATTTACATAAATCTATGGCAACACGGACAAGTCATGGGAGAACTCGTCAATAGGGGAACACGCATCAACCGGGTTAACGTGGACCACAAGATTTGTCATGTGTTGAAAAAAAGGGGAAGTACTGGGGGAAAACAACTTTCAACTGTACAGAAACAGATCCTGTGCATCATTTAAGTTCAAAGTGATAGATTTTTATAACATAAACCGGTGTGTTTCTAACACTAAAGAAGGACATGAGTATTCAACTCTTCCCGCCGGTGTGTTTCTAACACTAAAGAAGGACATGAGTATTCAACTCTTCCCGCCGGTGTGTTTCTAACACTAAAGAAGGACATGAGTATTCAACTCTTCCCGCCGGTGTGTTTCTAACACTAAAGAAGGACATGAGTATTCAACTCTTCCCGCCGGTGTGTTTCTAACACTAAAGAAGGACATGAGTATTCAACTCTTCCCGCCGGTGTGTTTCTAACACTAAAGAAGGACATGAGTATTCAACTCTTCCCGCTGGTGTGTTTCTAACACTAAAGAAGGACATGAGTATTCAACTCTTCCCGCTGGTGTGTTTCTAACACTAAAGAAGGACATGAGTATTCAACTCTTCCCGCTGGTGTGTTTCTAACACTAAAGAAGGACATGAGTATTCAACTCTTCCCGCTGGCATAGCATGCGCTTTAATTGTTTCTAAACATGTCTACCGTATCAGACCAGCAACGGTGGATACTCGATACCCAGTGGCGTAGCTAGGGTTAGTGACGCCCGGGAGGATGGGCACAGAAGGCCTCCCACCCCACCCACACACACTAAAAACCCCGTTCATAAAAAATCTCTGCCATTGGCTGAAAATGCCGCCCATCCAAAAAAAGGAAGAAGAACAGAGTGCCGCGCCCCATTCCTACGCCACTGCCAGTACCTAATGTCTAATTCCCTTAGTTGAATTTGTGCACGTGTGTAAGAATCAAGAACCTTGATGTTAATGCAAAGGGGTAGCCCACTCTGTCAGCGAACGAATACGCCAACATTACTCAACTATAAGAAACGTCGGTGTTTTCCGAGCTGTACATTTAAATTGACTTATATATGAAGTTAAACTCTTGGATGCAAACATATACTATTCACACATACAGCATTCCACAAGCACATTAACAGTCGCAGGAGGTATGGCATCATGGTTACATAACCTGTCACGTGAATCACCGAGTTTCAGGGTTCACCCGAGCGTGAAGAAAGCACTCTTTGACAAGGATCTCTAAAACTCCGACTACAAAAAAAAAAAAAAACTGCGTTCGAGAAAATGTAATTAGTGGCGTCCATTTATACGCGCGTAATAGAATACTTGGGCGTAACGTCGTAGAGCGTAAAAAAGATGACGAGTATTAAGCCCAAGGTTATGATAAGTCCAACAAAACACCTACTCCTCAGTCTTGATCCACTGCACGGAACCACCCGAAACCACGAAAGAGGCGAATTGACGGACCTCTGTCGGCACTTAGTTTGTGTCCAAATATTGGGCCTGTCTCAATGTGCCATTATTTGTTTCAACGAATTACCAAATGATAGATGAAATTTTAAATGCTAACCAAATGTTTCACTACATATATGAAAGTGTGAGTAAATGTCTCAGGCAAGTGTTTCTCCAACTGCATCTAGATGATGTGACTGATAGATTGCTCTAACTGCATCTAGATGACATGACTGATAGATTGCTCCAATTGCATCTAGATGACATGACTGATAGATTGCTCCAATTGCATCTAGCTGATAGATTGCTCCAACTGCATCTAGATGACATGACTGATAGATTGCTCCAATTGCATCTAGCTGATAGATTGCTCCAACTGCATCTAGATGACATGACTGATAGATTACTCCAACTGCATCTAGATGACATGACTGATAGATTGCTCCAACTGCATCTAGATGACATGACTGATAGATTGCTCCAACTGCATCTAGATGACATGATTGATGCATTGCAGAGTGTTGTATTACTGTGATTGGCTTCTACACGGGAACCATTTTAATCAAGAGAAGCCGTTAGTCTATACCGGTGGTCCTACACGGTACCGCCCCCGGTGAGTGGTAGGATGATGAGGGGCGGGTAAATGATCCCTTGGTTTAAAGCGGAGGTGGGGGGCCTGGTATGTTATTTAAAAAGTGACATGCTTATGTATACCTGGAAAACGTTTTAGTAAATACTTTTTTAATAGTCAGCATTGAAAAGGGGGTGAATCTAGACATTCATCAGGGATTTTTAAATTTTACATTCATATAATTTTCTATTTAATAAAATAATAAAATAAGTAAACCAGGCTTTTTGCTGGGATAGATGACGTATACTTAACTAGGTGCAATGATAACCCCGTACATAACTAGGTGCAATGATAGCCCCGTACATAACTAGGTGCAATGATTACCCCGTACATAACTAGGTGCAATGATAACCCCGTACATGACAAGGTGCAATGATAACCCCGTACATAACTAGGTGCAATGATAACCCCGTACATAACTAGGTGCAATGATAACCCCGTACATAACTAGGTGCAATCATAACCCCGTACATAACTAGGTGCAATGATAACCCCGTACATAACTAGGTGCAATGATAACCCCGTACATAACTAGGTGCAATGATAACCCCGTACATAACTAGGTGCAATGATAACCCCGTACATAACAAGGTACAATGATAACCCCATACATGACAAGGTACAATGATAACCACACACATGACATGGCACAATGATAACCCCATACATGATTTCAGAAGCACCCGTTCACTGGAAGCCGAAAAAAGACCATTCAGTTGTTCTGTCTACACACAAAAAGATCATTCAGTTGTTCTGTCTACACACAAAAAGATCATTCAGTTGTTCTGTCTACACACAAACAGATCATTCAGTTGTTCTGTCTACACACAAAAAGATCATTCAGTTGTTCTGTCTACACACAAAAAGATCATTCAGTTGTTCTGTCTACACACAAACAGATCATTCAGTTGTTCTGTCTACACACAAAAAGATCATTCAGTTGTTCTGTCTACACACAAAAAGATCATTCAGTTGTTCTGTCTACACACAAAAAGATCATTCAGTTGTTCTGTCTACACACAAAAAGATCATTCAGTTGTTCTGTCTAAACACAAAAAGATCATTCAGTTGTTCTGTCTAAACACAAAAAGATCATTCAGTTGTTCTGTCTATACACAAAAATACCATTCAGTTGTTTTGAGTCTACAGACAAAAAGATCATTCAGTTGTACAACTCTGTCGAAAACAAATCATCGAATTCTGCCTATGTTAGATTCAAGAACAAGAGAATGTTCTTAGTGAACGTATTCGAGCTTAACTGTTATCATTTCTTTAACATCTTTGATTTCATTAAAGATGAACGCGCTTCCTAATGAAGTTCTTCCACAAGGCAGGTGTGTTAGGAGCTATGTGGCACCGTTGAATTATTACCGTCAAGTTACAAACGTCGACCTTATAGACATCAGACACGCCACCGATAATCTTCACTAACTTCGCTGAAATGAATAGACCGTTGCAAGGGAGTGTCCCGGGCTCTTACCGAGCAGTTATTGACGCTTAACAAAATAGTCGTCAATGATACACAAAATAGTTTACAATAATACACAAAACAGTTTACAATAATACACAAAACAGTTGGAAATGATACACAAAACAGTTGACCATAATACACAAATAGTCGGCAATGATACACAAAACAGTCGGAAATGATACACAAAACAGTCGGCATTGATACACAAAATGTGTACAGCAATAAGCATGGGTAAAAAGTCTTTGATTAAACCACGTGAAAGCGGCTTTTAGAATGCGGCTATAAACTTCACTGTTTACGGACTTAAGTAGAGGCGCTTTACCCCCCTCCAACCAACATTAACACACGCGCGCAAGATGATTTGCGCGTCATGGGAGTTTCCTTATACAAAGAGTACCGGCCAACCGCGATTTCCTAACACTGTAGTAAGGGCCAGGTCTCCGCAACACGCACTCTTGCCCTCTGTAGTAAGGGTCAGGTCTTCGCAACATGCACTCTTGCCCTCTGTAGTAAGGGCCAGGTCTCCGCAACACGCACTCTTGCCCTCTGTAGTAAGGGTCGGGTCTCCGCAACATGCACTCTTGCCCTAACAATGATCGACTTGGAGAAAAAAAAACCAGCGGGGGTGGGGGAGAGAGTTAAATCGAATGACTAGAGAAGGCTCCTGAACGAATCCTTGTCAACATAATGACTAACTGTTTGAAAATGTATTTTGATAAGTCTGGATTTTTTCGCTATTTACATAAATGTGCTAGGTCACGTGAAACTCGTAGAACACACGTATTGGTATCAATGTGTGTCTCTAAGAAGTGATGGCCTAATCAGTGAGCGTCACAAGCAGGCTTTAGGAGAGGGGGTGCAGCTGGTACAGTGTTCCGGGGCCCACGGAGCTCAAAGGGGGCCCATGAAGGTGATACATTTTTTACACCACCAAAATTTCAAACAAAAAAAAAATCAATATCGGATACATACTTAGTACTCTATACTAGCCTTGCAAAGCCACGATGCAGTCTTGTTTGACATTAACAGCTTTGTTATTAAAGGCCATACTGGCTTTACTCAAACATTTCCCAAAGATAAATAGATAACCAGGTTTTCCCCGAAAGCATTCTAACATTTCGAAGTTTAATTATTTTTTTTTAGATACAGGGAAGTTAAACAACCATTTATTTCGCTTTCCTTGTCTATTATTTTCGAGCAAGATCTGTTGCAGCAGTGGCTCAGCATCTAAGTCTATGCTTGCATGAACAGAAGGATGGTCAGCAACTAAGTCTATGCTTGCAAGAACTGAAGGATGGTCAGCAACTAAGTCTATGCTTACATGAACAGAAGGATGGTCAGCATCTAAGTCTATGCTTGCATGAACAGAAGGATGGTCAGCATCTAAGTCTATGCTTGCATGAACAGAAGGATGGTCAGCATCTAAGTCTATGCTTGCATGAACAGAAGGATGGTCAGCACTAAGTCTATGCTTGCATGAACAGAAGGATGGTCAGCATCTAAGTCTATGCTTGCATGAACAGAAGGATGGTCAGCATCTAAGTCTATGCTTGCATGAACTAAAGGATGGTCAGCAGCTAAAAAGATGCGAAATTATGCATTTGCACATGAGAGGTAGTCATAGGCAGTGCTGTCTGGCTTGGCTAGAACTAGAAAGACGCCTGTAATCTGGCAAAGGCATTGAAAGTCTGATGGAGGCATCAATTGAGACAGAATCTGTCAAGTGATACAACCCATGAAAGGAATAATTTATAACTGATGTTGTACTGTTCTTTTATGAACGGGGGCTCGATTTGCGTGGTAGTTCCCAGCGCACTGGGGGAAAAGACAATGGAAATTTTCTGGGAACCATAGAGTTGTTTCATTGGGACCCAATTCTAGAAAAAACATGTGTTGCAAGTTAAAGAGTCACAAGAAAGACTGCAGATACATTATCTTAGTGCCGATTCCCAAAACGAGTTAATTGCTGAATGTTCCTCACTTGTCAAGCAACACATTTTGGAGGACAGGAAAACTGACAATAATTTTGCTGTTATTGTTAATTTCACGCCAGATTCATCCCACGTTGAACAAAAATCTCCCTTGCGTTATGTAACACCATATTAAAACCAGTAGGAAATTGTATAAAAAAAATTTACAGTTTGTCGACTCAAGCAATAAAACAGGATATGACATCACAGGTGATACAAAAATTGAAAGAACCCGACACTCCACGGTCAGATTGTCGTGCACAGGGATATGGCAATGCAGTCAACGTGGCAGGAAAATATAAAGATGTACAAGCAAGAATAGATGAGCAATGTGAGACAGCTTTATTATCACCATGTGGATGCCACACACTTAATTTGTACCGTCCATGGCTTGACATGTAAATAGTTATGGACTGGTTGGAGTGAATACACATTTGTTTTGTTTTACTTAATTAATGTGTGTTAATTTTTAAGTTCATGATTATGTTTGCTAAATTGTATGTACAGCGTGGTGAGTCCAGCCCTAGGCTGTGGTACCACGCTATATAAAACTACTACTACTACTAATAATAATATAGACACATTTGATACTACTGGTGGACCTCAATCCTTACGACCCGTGGAACTAACTAACGCACACATTCTGGCGAGGGTTTGAGATTACTCTCGTATGACCCCGGCTAGTACATGACTGTGGCATATAACATAGGGCTCTTCCGCCGCCCTGGCCTCCCCCGAAACATCTAGTGAGGGACATTCGGTCAACAGATGCGCTAGTGTTTCCGGGACCAGGCTGCAATGTCGGCAGGTAGGGTCCCTGTTGTGGTCCAGCCTGTCGAAGTATGTGCTGATGTGACAGTGCTCGGTACGCGCATCTGTGTCACTAGACTCTGCTGCCTGCGACCTAACCCCTAACATGGGTCTTATCTGCTAGGAGTTGGCAAGACCCGTGGAACTAAATCTTACGACCCTTGGAACAAAATCTTGCGACTCGAGGAATTAAAACTTACAACACCAGGAACAAAATTTTACTACCCGTGAAACATTATATGACTATGGCGATAGGTAGCGGAAACCACCATTTAAAAATTGCGTGTCTTGGTCATAAAAAAAGTCCAGAAAGAAAATCCATTCTTATGTCCATGAACATTATCCGCAACTTCAATTCAGGGGTCGGCAACCTTTTTGGGGTGAAAATACTTTTTTTAAATAAAATTTAATATTTTGGAAGCCGGTGTTCATTATAGATGAGTAATTTATTAATTTTTTTAAAGAGCCGCATGCGACTCCGGAGCCGAAGGTTGCCAACCACTGAACTCAAGAGTCGAGTACAGTAGCAAAACATGTCCGACTGCATCCCTAGTTTAGACGGCAACAGATCAGCATTACATGTCTGCATTCACGGACAAAGAAGTGTAGCCATTGAAGCGGAACGTTGAGAGCCACCAGAACCACTGGACCGATCAACGAGACCACGTCTATTTTCAATCTTATCGGCGCGAATCTTTCTGGACAGATTTTTGACCCGTGTACTTTTGCCGCGCCCCACTTCCTCCCCACACCCACACAACCCCCACCCAAAATATATAAGAATAAATAACAGCCTTACACTTAATTGTTTTTCGGTATTTCTAGCGACAACTTGAACCTGGCTAAATATAGTTTGAGCAGTCTAATTAATGCACCGATCCGGCTTAGGTTGTTCATACAGGAGAATCACACAAAGAACTCATCTGAAGAATATAAACACAACTGCAGAACTTGGTCCTAATGGAAAACGCATCAGAAGATAGTTGAAACATTGTCGAATTGATCAAGATGTGTGTATAGCGGACGTTTAATGTATGGTCAAGATGTGTGTATAGTGTATAGCGGACGTTTAATATATGGTCAAGATGTGTGTATAGCGGACGTTTAATATATGGTCAAGATGTGAGTATAGCGGACGTTTAATGTATGGTCAAGATGTATGTATAGTGTATAGCGGACGTTTAATATATGGTCAAGATGTGTGTATGGCGGACGTTTAATATATGGTCAAGATGTGTGTATAGCGGACGTTGAATGTATGGTCACGATGTGTGTATAGCGGACGTTTAATGTATGGTCAAGATGTGTGTATAGCGGACGTTTAATGTATGGTCAAGATGTGTGTATAGCGGACGTTTAATGTATGGTCAAGATGTGTGTATAGCGGACGTTTAATATATGGTCAAGATGTGTGTATAGTGTATAGCGGACGTTTAATATATGGTCAAGATGTGTGTATAGCGGACGTTTAATATATGGTCAAGATGTGTGTATAGTGTATAGCGGACGTTTAATATATGGTCAAGATGTGTGTATAGCGGACGTTTAATATATGGTCAAGATGTGTGTATAGTGGACGTTTAATGTATGGTCAAGATGTATGTATAGTGTATAGCGGACGTTTAATATATGGTCAAGATGTGTGTATGGCGGACGTTTAATATATGGTCAAGATGTGTGTATAGCGGACGTTTAATGTATGGTCAAGATGTGTGTATAGTGTATAGCGGACGTTTAATATATGGTCAAGATGTGTGTATAGCGGACGTTTAATATATGGTCAAGATGTGTGTATAGTGGACGTTTAATGTATGGTCAAGATGTATGTATAGTGTATAGCGGACGTTTAATATATGGTCAAGATGTGTGTATGGCGGACGTTTAATATATGGTCAAGATGTGTGTATAGCGGACGTTTAATGTATGGTCAAGATGTGTGTATAGCGGACGTTTAATATTAGTCAAGATGCGTGTATAGCGGACATTTAATATATGGTCAAGATGTGTGTATAGTGTATAGCGGACGTTTAATATATGGTCAAGATGTGTGTATAGCGGACGATTAATGTATGGTCAAGATGTGTGTATAGCGGACGTTTAATATATGGTCAAGATGCGTGTATAGCTGACGTTTAATGTATGGTCAAGATGTGTGTATAGCGGACGTTTAATATATGGTCAAGATGTGTGGATTAGTAAAAAAACAAAAAAAAAACATAAATATGTCACAATTGACAAAAATTGTCTGTTGGCTTAATACGATGATAAGACCGAATGTTTAATATTATAGCTAATAATAGAGCCGCCCGCTTGGGAAGGGGGGGGGGAAGGTACGTTCACACGCAACTTAATATAATTTGATTCCATTTTAGTGTTATCAATTCCAGAACAGGTCATATTTCTTGGCATGAATGTGGACAACCTTTGGAAGAAAGAAAGAAAAAATGAGTAGAAAAAATTCGGGTGATGACGTTGCACCAAGACATCGAGGATGGCAAATATAAAAAGTGCTGCGTTTGGTGGACTTTAAGTTCATTGTTAAAAATATGGTCGATCTTAATTGGTATTGCGACATTTTCCTTTAAAACACTACATCCCCAAGTGTTACTAACGCGTGAGCACAAAACCCGCTTTCCGTGCTTTTTAAACTGCACGGGAGACCTTGTCAATCTTGCTCAGCTAATAAAAGTGACGTAACTAGGGTTAGTGCCACCCACTTCCAGGGGGAAAAAATAAGCAGTTGGCCGAAATTGACGCCACTCAATATTATTAGGATGAAAAAAAATACAACCCGGGGCAACCACTTTTTCCTACGCCGATGCTGAAGTTAATTTATATGTCAATGCCAGGGGTGTCTACACAGGGGTGAGAGGAAATTGCCGCTGCCAGTCTGAGTTGGGGGGTGAGATAAATAGGAGGATATGAGTAAAAAGAGGTGTGCAATCAACTTGTCTGCCCATTTAGGTCATTATTCTTGTAGAGGTGGGAAATTCTTAGTGTAGAGGTGGGAAATTCTTAGTGTAGAGGTGGGAAATTCTTAGTGTAGAGGTGGGAAATTCTTAGTGGAGAGGTGGGAAATTCTTAGTGTAGAGGTGGGAAATTCTTAGTGTAGAGGTGGGAAATTCTTAGTGTAGAGGTGGGAAATTCTTAGTGTAGAGGTGGGAAATTCTTAGTGCAGAGGTGGGAAATTCTTAGTGCAGAGGTGGGAAATTCTTAGTGCAGAGGTGGGAAATTCTTAGTGCTGAGGTGGGAAATTCTTAGTGCAGAGGTGGAAAATTCTTAGTGCAGAGGTGGGAAATTCTAAGTGCAGAGGTGGGAAATTCTTAGTGCAGAGGTGGGAAATTCTTAGTGCAGAGGTGAGAAATTCTTAGTGCAGAGGTGGGAAATTCTTAGTGCAGAGGTGGGAAATTCTTAGTGCAGAGGTGGGAAATTCTTAGTGCAGAGGTGGGAAATTCTTAGTGCAGAGGTGGGAAATTCTTAGTGTAGAGGTGGGAAATTCTTAGTGTAGAGGTGGGAAATTCTTAGTGTAGAGGTGGGAAATTCTTAGTGTAGAGGTGGGAAATTCTTAGTGTAGAGGTGGGAAATTCTTAGTTGAAAAAACAGTCCCCCGCCTGTGCGATAAACAAGCTGGACGCTGGCAAGGGCGAAAATAGCTGGCTTGGCCCACGAGGGGACGGCTAATTAAAGATCATTGGGGGTGGAGGGATGGCATGTAGTCTCCTTCCACTTTAAAATGGGGGACGGTGGTGGGGTTTAAAAAACCAAAGAGTTGGGAATCAACGACTTAGGATAAACAAACGCTGATTCTATCAATACTTTTAAGTTCTGAAAACCGCTTTAAAAAAACAAAAAACCAGCTATCCACTTTTAGGATGGGTGGCTACATGTACTCCGTCAACTTTATTTTTTCATTTCACTATTTACGCAGGCTGGTGCCCTCACGAGTGCAACTCAATTGTATCTTTTAGTCGGGATCGTAAATATGTGTTGGGCTCCTGTGAACAAAGTATCATTGACGAAAATGTAAGTTTTATCCTTATAAAGGGGGGGGGGGGGGGGAGAGAGATCCACTAGCATGGTCGTGATTAGCCAGAGACGTGAACCCGAATTCTGCAAATGTTTCGACTTCATTCACAGCCGTGTTCATAAACATAGCATTCATGTTAGCCCATGCATCTAAGTATCTTTAAGCCAAAAGTGAACGACAGTGTCTTTGAGCCCCTCCGCACTGATGCCTATCAGCTGTCTGCCGGCGCCTGTGAGAATGAAACCGGCTTTAAGTCGCCCCTCCACGGGTCTACATCCATTGAGGCGAGGGCCGAGCAGCAGCAGCAGCACACAAAACAAACTGTTGATCAATGCGCGGCCGTGACACAAAAAAACACGGTGCACCGGGCACGTTGATTCATTAGCGGCCTTGACATGCAAAGCCACTCCAACACAACAAACCACTGGCTAGATGCTCAACATTGCGGGGTGGTCGCCGAGGTTAATTGAGTAGGTGTAGGAAGTAGCGACTGGTGAATGGAAGCCATTTATTATTTATATTGGGGAAAAATAAAAAAACAAAAAATATCGGTCACAGCTTACCTGAACACAAACTGACATGTTCATAGCTCACCTGAACACTAACTGACATTCATAGCGCAACTGTACACAAACTGACATATTCACTTATATAAGCAAAGTGCCCTTACCGCAATATATTGGGAGGGGGGAAACGGGCTTTAAATGGGGTAAATTCTTGGAAAGAAAAAACATTTTAAAATTTAACTTTCCAGATATTTTATGTATTTCTTCTTTTTTTTTCGTATTCCTTAAATTTTATGTAGATCTATCCCTAAATATTTTGGTCCGTTAAGATCCTCTACCTTATTTTTCACAGTACCAATATATATATTCTTTCACTTCCTGTAATCCTACTTCCGGAAACAAAAGGAAATATCTAAAGTTGTGTTCATGTGCTCCGTTACTTGTCATAATGCTTTTTTGTCTTGTTTGCTGATGAAGGCTCTAAGCCGCAACGTCCAAATCTTTTTGTCCTGTTTATTAATTCAAGTTTAGCACACCTTGTTCTTGAATTTCATTCACACCACTTGAATGCAGTCCATAAATCATTATCCTTGGAATTGTAATTCAAACTTTAACTTACTTTAAGACACCAATAAAAAAAGATAATTCTATTTAAAAACCACTACTTCTTTGAGTCTACTGTTTCAGCTGGCGACCCCCCATATATCCCTTCACAACCCAATTTGAGATCACCTACCATGGGTTAGAAATCTGTGCTCTTGATTATTCCAAGACTTATGTGACAATAAACCTTTATATTATGGGATGTTCCTTATTTCCAAAAGTAAGATAGTAAGACAGATATATTAACATTTCTATTTTCATTTTTTTTACGAAACCCTTGTTAAAAGTTGTTAGAAACATCTGCTTGTAAATAATAAGTGACGGGCTGGAAACGAGAATTTGCGACATGTAAAGGATGCAAAATTCATAATGGTTTGAGTTTTTTTTTTCTATTTTTACAAGCGGTAATGTCCAATTCTTGCGGAACAAGCATATTAATAGCTAGTTATCCATTGCTAGGGATAAGCACGAGAACATAAAGCAACTAGTAGCAAGTGACAAGTAATGGGGATGGTGAAAATATTTATACACACACACGCGCGCGCGCGAACAATGGTATATATGACTGTCATACATTCTCTCGTTCATGTCTATCTGAATCACAAGTGACTGTCTTAATGATAGTGAGAGAACAGAAAGTCTAGAAATCGAACCTTATCTAGAAACGCACGTGAGGGTAAACAGTTATGTCATAACAAGATACACAGGTGGCACGTGTGGGTAAACAGTCTGTCATAACAAGAAACACCGGTGGCACGTGTAGGTAAGCAGTCTGTCATAACAAGATACACAGGTGGCACGTGTGGGTAAACAGTATGTCATAACAAGATACACAGGTGGCACGTGTGGGTAAACAGTCTGTCATAACAAGATACACAGGTGGCACGTGTGAGTAAACAGTCTGTCATAATAAGATACACAGGTGGCACGTGTGAGTAAACAGTCTATCATAACAAGATACACAGGTGGCACGTGTGAGTAAACAGTCTATCATAACAAGATACACAGGTGGCACGTGTAGGTAAACAATCTGTCATAACAAGATACACAGGTGGCACGTGTAGGTAAACAGTCTGTCATAACAAGATACACAGGTGGCACGTGTAGGTAAACAATCTGTCATAACAAGATACACAGGTGGCACGTGTAGGTAAACAGTCTGTCATAACAAGATACACAGGTGGCACGTGTGAGTAAACAGTCTGTCATAACAAGATACACAGGTGGCACGTGTGAGTAAACAGTCTGTCATAACAAGATACACAGGTGGCACGTGTGAGTAAACAGTATGTCATAACAAGATATACAGGTGGCACGTGACAGTTCTGCATGTTGTAAAGAAATGTCTAGAATCTGCAATCAATCTCATTAACAAGTTTCATAACGAAGCCCGTGCGAGGCTTTGTATAGCGTTGCACCAATTGACTTGGTGACGACACATACACAAGAGAGCGTGTCAAGACATAGGTTGTAACAGTCAATGGAATAGTGAACAACTACGTTTATATTTGTGATAAATCAGCCATCAGCGGCCGGCTCGTGCTTGGTAATAACTTGGGAACCCTTTCTGGTTAATGGGCCAATGATCCGAGTTGACCTGAGACCCAATGACCGCAACCCGCGGATTAATATAATGCCTCCTTATAGGCATTACAAGGTTGAGAACCGCTGCTATCGATGGCCGATACCGGAAGTCTGGGCTGATCTGAGACTGAAGGACAGCGGACTATCTGCGTAAATATTTTTTCTCGGATCACCGACCTGTGAAGTCTCTGACACGACCCGATGTATCACTGACCGATAGGGTTTGACCCACCCACACAGTCTCCCGCGGTCTCAACCAACACAAACAACTTCTGGTGTGAGTGCTCCTCAAACATGTTACGCTAACGCAGTGGTTCTCAACCTTTCTAATGCCACGACCCTTTAATAGAGTTCCTCATGTTGTGGCGACCCCCAAACACTAAATTATGTTCGTTGATACTCTATAACTGTAGAGTGTATGTGTTTTCAGATGGTCTCAGGCGACCCCTGTGAAATGGTCGTGCGACCCACAAAGGGGTCGCGACCCACAGGTTGAGAACCGCTGCGCTAACGCGTCCTTCTAAGTCCAACACAGCACCAACACTCAAATAATTTATGTAACTTGGTCAACGCTGCTTGTTAAGCAATGTAATATATACTATGTCCAAAACGATGATACACAAAACGCTGACTATTTAAGATTTTTGTTTAATTTTTAAAAAAAAATAGATTTTTTGTTTGGACCTTGATATCCGTATGGCTATGAACGCAACACCTGAAAGGGTTCAAAGCAACATCATATAGCAGCAATATTAAATTAACGTGAAAACTCAATGAATACTTTGATTGATCCCATCGCCGTTAAAGTTTTATAACAGTGTTGCTGTTAGTTGAACAATTGTGATGATTAATGCACACCACACTTTAATAACGCGTCTTGATGTATTGAGGAAATGCTATAACAGATAACTAGAAAGAGAAGATGGAGAGGGCGGCAGAAAGAGAGAGAGGGAGAAGAAAGAGTGGGTAGAGAGGGGAGAAATAGAGGGTAGAGTGAGGAGAAAGAGGGTAGAGTGGATAAAGAGGGATTTGAGGGTGGAGAAGTAGGGGTAGAGAGTGGCGAGCGGGGGTACAGAGAGAAAGAGTGAAAGGGGTAGAGTTTAAAAAAAAACAAGTGGAAAGACAGAGAAGGGAATGAGAAAAAGTAGGAGGGAGACAGGAGTTTTTGGTTAAAATTTAAATGCAAATGGCTTCCCCCGGGACATCTAATGAGGGACATTCGGCCAACAGGTGCGCTAGTGTCTCCGGGACCAGGCTGCAATGCCGGCAGGTAGGATCCTTGTTGTTATCTAGCCGCCAGACGTATGGCTAGTAAAAGCGGCTGGGAACTAACAAGCACAATAAATAATTAGTTGAATGTGTCGCATGGGGAGGTGGGAAGTTTAGACAGAGACCACGCATTGAAAATTAAATTTAAAGTGTGCCAACATGTTTCAAAAGTTTTGATTTTGTGCTTCTGGTAAGCAGCGGTCTGGTCATATTTTGAGGACACCGTGAAACAATTGGAACAGAAATAAAAACATACAGATTTGCAAAAGTCGAACTCTTTACTGATAGATTACTCACATAGAAAGGAAGTTGAGAGTACAAGCGAAAAAAAAAAGTTTTGCGCTATCAGACAGTCACTGTGGCACCTACAGTGGGCAACGGGTTTGAGAGTCTGAGTCTAAAGAGATAGAGAGTCAATGAGACAGCGGTGAAAGACAAAGCAAAATGATATACACTACTCACCCGGAGGGGTCAGGGGGGGGGGGGAGATTTCGTGATGACATTAATATCAAAACAGAATCTTATAAAAAGCACGTGAGCAGATTCCTTCAGAAGAAGGCCGATCTCTTGAGCTGGCTTAATCTATGAATGTGCTCATTACATTAAACAAAGGTAAGAAAGGTTGCAGTTCAGTGTTAACATTCTTCCAAACAACATACCAGCTGTTCCCAAGGCTAGAAATGTTGTCTTAGTTGTGTTTTTTGTGTGTGTGGTTTTTTTTCTATCTGGCAAGCCACATTCTTGAGCCTATCATCATGTACAAAACCCACTAACCAAACAAAGAAGGGCTGATATCAACATTAGTTCTCCTGCCCACCAGCTCCCGACACTGACTCCAGGGCCACAATCAGTATTCACAATATTCATACTGATGAAAGTAATTGTTTCTCCTTTGATGAAACACTGTTCTGTGTGACCTAGATCCCTAGTGGATCATCTTCAACACCACAGAAGTGAAGACATTTCTTACAGTTCAAGCAAGTTTAAACATGAAATATTACGAAATAAAGGAGAAATTTCGGTCCATCTAAAACATAAATCTATGACATTTGAAATTAATTATATTTTTTTCAACAGTAGGTATAATATTTAAACAGTTTCTGTAAATTTCATATTCTAAAAAAATGCATTCCAAATTGTATAGCAGCTCAAGCCAATTGATGACCGTATCTATTTATCCTCACTTATGAAAACCACTCAGAGAAGATAAAGTTTTCAAGATCAATATTTCCCCACTTAAAAGATGATATCCCATTAATAATATGGGTTATCCACCTCTAAATATCACCCAGAGGTTTATGGACCCAACAATGAGTTTAAAAATGGATTTCATAGACAGCAGAATCTTGTTAAAGAACAATGACTTAGAGCACCTCCTATTCTGATCATTGAGCTACATTGACATTATTGAGATCTTCTAAGAGATTATACGTTTTATTTATTTTGGATTTAGCTTGATCTGTTTTGTCTGTTATTGCATTGTCTGCTGTGGAGAGCATCTAGATGAAATGTTTGTTTAATTGTCCTGTCTTTGTTTCAACCCTTAACATATCTTGTTTAATTTTAAAAATCCTCAAAAACTCTAGACTCCATGTACATGTAGATGAACTTCATACAAATGTATGAGCACATCAGAATCTAGTTGAGATTCATAATTGTTCTGTGGTTATTAAAAATACATGTAAAAGTAGGCAGTTCCTTTTGGACTTCTAAATTCTTCATATTTTTTAGGAGCATGTCGTCTCCTTTCAAATTATTGGACATAAACATCTTTCTGGCTGAAACTGGAAATCCATACAAATAGGATGAATTTTTGGGCAGTCCTAATGGTTTGTGCTATCACAGGTTTCACAGTATTTCTATTCACAGTAGTTGCACATATGGACATCTATTTTATTTTGCTAAAATATATTTTGTTGTTTGTATTTAAATTTCAAGCATCACAAAGTTGTTAACTTTTACATCAAAATGCCAATTGAACAAAAAAACTGAAAATCTTTTTAAAAATACTTACAGATAATTGTGGCTTGTAAAGTTCCGAGAGTTGATTAATTATTCAACTGTGGCATTGTCTCTTGAATTTTCATATGCAGCTCATTGGACCCTAAAATAGAGTAAAATGGGACAATTAACATAATCTGATATTCCTATATTTGTACACTGAGGCTAAACAATATGCAATGTCAATATGTGTTTTAGTTATTGAAAGTTGCTTTATGAGTTGAGATTGACAGCTGACTCTTGAATGCCACTCTAACCATGAAGTTGCAGTTATTTTAGCTTGTAGGGAAATCTAGCCCTGCCTATAAGCACTATTATATGCTATAATATAGCTTATGGCAGACTCTTAACGTAACAGGGCAGTGAATAATTTTCTTCAATTTTTACTTAAAATGATTCCTAAATTTTAATTTTAAAACCAAATTGTTGGTTACTTCATTTCACCCTTAGTGGCTTTCTTAAACTTACCAAACCATGTTCAGTAGGCCTTAGCTATTTCAGAAGGCCAATACTATCATATCTATATATATAAAAATGAATGTCTGTATGTATGTTATTATGTATGTATGTAGGTATGTCCCGTATGCACACCTACACCATTCATGCAAATGCAACAAAACTTTAGTGAGTTGTTGTCCACAAGACCGAGAATTTTCCTGAGTCATTACAACCCTTTCAAAATATTCCATTGGTTTTTTTTTCTTATAAGAGCATTGTAAAAAATTTCCGTATGCGCTCCTATACCATCGATACGATTGCGATAAAACTTTGTTGAGTTGTTGTGCGCAAGTCCGCGAAGGTTTCTGAATTATTACAACCATTTTTTAAAAATTCCGTTTTTAGCCAGGGGCCCGACGTTCATTTTTTCTTATATGAGCTATATAAATATAATTTCAAATCATATGCACTCCTATGCCTATACCTTTCATGCGATTGCGATAAAACTTTGTTGAGTTGTTGCCCACAAGCCTGTGCATTTTACTAAGTCATTAAAATCTTTAAAAATATTCCATTTTAGGTCGTTGGCCCTAAATTCCATTTTTTTCTTATATGTGCTATGTAAACATAATTTCCGTATGCGCACCTGTACCATTTATCCAAATGCATAAAAACTTTGGTGAGTTGTTGTGATCACGACCGAAAGACATTATATTATGTAACCAAAGACGTTATTTATATTACAACCAACTTAAAATGTTCCATTTTCAGCCAGGGGCCCTAAATTCGTTTTTTCTTATATGAGCTATATTAATATAATTTCAAACAAAGCTAATGCTTGGATGAATAAAATTTTAATCAAATACAAAAAACGACATTAAATTTTGTGTGTGACAAAATAAGTAGGTTTCTGAAGTAATAGTACAATCATTCTACAATATTCCATTTGTGGCTAGGGGCCCTAAATTCGTTTTCCCCCTTATCAGCTATATAAATATAATTTCCGAATGCGTTCCTATACCATTCACTCCATTGCGATAAAACTTTGGTGAACTGATGTGCACCTGCTCGCAAAGGTTTCTAAATTAGTACAACCATTTTAAAACATTCCATTTTGGGACTAGCTGCCTTTACTTAGTTTATTCTTATTGGAGCTATATAAATATAATTTCAAAAAGAACTAATGCATTGGTGGATGGAATTTTAATCAATTACAAATAGCAGAATTCCAATTTGTGTGACATAATAAGAAGCTTTGGGGTTTGGGGCCCTAAATTAATTTTTTTATTATATGAACTATACAAATATAATTTTAAACACAGCTAATGCATGAGTGGATGGAATTTAATCAAATACAAACAGCTATATTTCCATTTGTGCGTGACATAATTTAGTAGGTTTCTGAATTTGTACAACCATTTGCAATATTCAGTTTTAGACCGGGGGCCCTAAATTAGTTTTTCTCTGATATGAGCTATTTAAATGTAATTTCTGTATGTGTTCCTATACAATTCATCTGATTGCGATCAAACTTTGGTGAGTTGTTGTCCAATATCTAAGGTAAATAATTATTTTTTTTAATTTACATTAAAAAAAATAATATTAACTTAATTTCATTATATACATAACTTACATTCTGTATTATTTTGCAATGAATAGTATTATACTTTTAATAGGCCTATTTAAATCAAAGAGATGTTGTTATCCATGTCAGTGGCAACATTTCCCAAATTTGAAACTACTCATTAAAATTTAATAAATTATTAAAAACAGGTACTACACAGCCGCTATGCTATGCGTAATAGGTAATATACTGGAAAGCATGGTCGCCATAATGGCAAACTACACAGCCTAAAATAGAGACCATTTTGTTTTTTCCTTTTTGACCCCTCCTCATAACATAATCATAAGGTTTACACTCATGAATTTTGGATATGATTTATAGTATAGATGACATGACTATGACATAATAAATTCAAGTATTTTTTTATATAATTGAATAGTTTTGTTCTTTTTAATTTATTGATTAATTGATCAGTAAAGACTAATGATGATCTATTTTTAAAGTTTAAATCATTTTTAAAAATTCAAATAAATTTGATCAATTCAATTTTCTCAACCAAATCAATGTTAATCAAGTCTCTAACTCTACCTCACAGGGTAAGACTTCTTAATTTCTTAACTATTCTAACTCTACAAGTTAAACTTTAAGTAATCGGCAGATGCAAAATTTATTATTACACCAATAATAATAATGAACTATAAAAAGCGAAACAAATATCTTATATACTACCATGGACTATTTATTATTAAGTGGAGGTACCTATTTTCTCAACCAAATCAATGTTAATCAAGTTAATCAACTCCCTACCTCACAGTGTAAAGATTTTATTATTACACCGTTAATGAACTTATAAAAGCAAAACAATTATACGCTCATTTATTATTAAGTGGAGGTACCTATTTTCATTTTCTCAACCAAATCAATGTTAATCAAGTACGCCTACCTCACAGGGCTCACAGGGTAAGTTGTAAGACTTCTTTTTCTTAATTTCTAAACTTTTCTAATTCTACAAGTTATCACTATTAAGTTTAAGTTAAGCTACTATTAATACACAATACTACAGGGCTTAATTTAAAAAACAACTTAATCTTAAAATAGTTAAAAATTAAAAAACGTACGTAAGTTGAAAGTGTAGTCAGTAGTCTGTAGTCTTAAGTTTAGTGTAGTTAGTACTATAGTTTAGTAGTCGTATATTAGTAGTGTAGTACACTATATTCTAATAATAATAACTAATAAGCCTAAGTTGAACCAAATGTTTTACCAAAGAAAAATAATATATTTAAAGTACTGCGGTAGGCCGGTACTGCTTTTAAATCTAATTCTTATTTAGGCCTGTGTCACACAATTTTATTTCTTTCTGCTGGTAATGTAAATAATTTTCCGCCATTTTGGTTGTTTTGTTCATTAAAAAACTGAACATGGAAACTACCAGTCTTTTCATGTTTCTATGCATTGCTAGAAATTTCGAAATTATATCATCAAATAAATAATGGCATTTTATTTAGACACCCGAAATCAAAAGATTCATACTAAATAACAAATAATACAAACTCACAATAATCTGAAGACAATAAATATATATCCCTTCTAAACCGTTTATTTCGATGGAATTCCACTATTCATGAAACTTCTTACTTTGTAGACTACTTCGTCCTAAACATTATGAGACAGCGATTACCATTGGCTGCATCTCTTATTACTCTTTACAACCATCCAATAACATTTTCCCAAAGAATAATTTTCTTTTTTTTTTTTTTTTAAGGGTTTAAGGATGTCCCCCACTTTACATTTTATTCATACCAAAAATAATAGAATCAAGAAGGGTCTGTCTAATTATTTTTTTTATAACATTAAGACCCATGACCCTATGCAGCTATTTCCCTTTTCATTGATATTTTATTATTTTAATTAGTGTAAGTGTAATATCATTTAATATGGGGAGCTCAGCGTTCAGTTCGAAGCATATGAATATGACTTGCACTGCACGAAAAAGAAACACGAAAATCCTTAACACATATTATTTTAATTATAAATAATAATTCCTAGGTATTTTTGTATGAGTATGCAGTGGCGAAGGAAGTGGGCGGTCCCCCACGTGTGTCCATGTAAGTGTTCCAAAATTTTGGACCGATTCAGAACAGTGATATTTAGAAACTTGTTAATAATTTTACTTTGGCGTCTTTGGATAAAAAAACAAATTAAAGTTCATAGTGATGTGCACATATATACCGCAAGGGAGCAGGGGTGGTTTATTATTTTGTGCTATTTATATTTGTGCTATATTTTATGGTGGGGTGGACGGTAGATAGCAATGCTAAAATATAACAATTCTTTTGAATTTTGTTTTTCAAAAATATTACGCTTCTGGTGTGACTCGTGGACTGCTTCCCAGTGGACTGCTTCCTAAGCAGCGAATTTGATATTGAGGGTATATTAATACAAATAATTATAAATATTTGAAAGAAAGTATGGTTCAATGATAAGTTCAACAGTGCGTAATATTTTCTTTTCGGGAAATGAAATCGTCTCAATTTAAGTATGGTGTCAAAAAAATATTCGGTTTAAAAGTGGTTGGGACATCAGATTATACAATATAGTTCAATGGCTTGAAATAAAAAGTGTGCAGTGGCGTATCATGTAGTAATGAGTATAAGTATAGAAAAAAATTGGGATTCTGAAATGTGCGTTACTTGAGTTCACGTTTTGTCAAGTAACATTAGTCGATGGGAAGTTACGCATTGCCGTCGCCAATGTTTGGCGGGCTGCATCTATTTAATTATTATTTTTGCAAAAATTCAGCTTTTCAAATTTAAGACATAAGCCTAGATTCAGTGGTCGGAAAATCGCAGCTCTGAGTGCGGCTCGGACAGTCGGCCACAAATCGGTTTTGACTCCGAAAAAATATGGTTCTTGACAGGTTCTTGAAAAGAAATTTGGCTCTCAAAATTATTTTAATGGTCATACTGCTGATTTTTGGCTCTTTTGACTAATGAGTTTGCCGACCACTGGCCTAGGTTATTAAAAACTAAAATGTATTTTGTTTATTTATATATATATATACACTTGCAATGATTAGCGTATTATTGTAAATAGTCATTTCTTTTTGCTTGAAATTAGATGGTTCGTATTGGTTTTGGACGTTAGTCGGTTTTATCGGGGTTATGGGGGTATGAAAAAGAGAGTGTGGGGGGGGGGGGGGTTGTGTCAAGGTGTAAGGTGTTTATTTATTTTAGGCGCACAACTCTGCAGTAGCGTAATTTTCATCATCTGAATTAAGTGAACGCATTCCATATTCCTGCTGTTTATCATCCACTTGGCGTACAACTGTTGCATACACAACTGACAACATACTGATGAGCAAACAATTGGTTCGCCAATATTTCTTCATTTCTGTACTTTAAAAATATATTGTATATATATATTATTATATACAAAAAATCATTCAAATGTTTTAAAAATATGATTAACAATGAAAAAATGATCATGACATTTTTCAGGAAATAAAAACAAAGAACACAGTGGAAGTCAAATATTAAAGTTAAATGTTTTACATGCATTACGCGGGGAAACAAATGCCCCACTTTGTGGCTGTCCCTCAAGCTGACTCTTAGAAGCTTTCACCCCTGGCGCTTCAAAATGTCTCTCATCCCGTTTACATTTGTATTCCCGTCTGTCAGTGTCAGTGCCGGATTTACGTACACGCTAAATAAGCTAATTTTTTCTTTGACCACCTCATGTAATTTCAAACGGTAGGGGGCATCTGGGCTTTGTATAGCTTAGGGCCTCAGCAAGTCTAAATTCGACCCTGCCGTCAGTAGGGTAGCTAGGGCTAGTGGGCCAGGATTTTTCCCTCACAAAAAATATGCTATAGTCCAGAAATGCCGCCCCTCTATAAAAAGAAGAAAAAAGCACAGTCAGAGTCGGAACTCTTCCTCCGCCGATTCCGGGGGCTCCTCGATTATTAAAAAAAAAAAAATGCACACGAAAAACATAAAAAGTACGAAGTGGCTATTGGTACCCGGGTACCAGAATTGAGAGGTTGAGATTAAAAAACGATACAAAATTTTATTGTTGGGTTTGTAAGACCAAATGAGGTATCAAATGAAAGATACAGTGGAACCCCGCCATAACGCGAATTCGGATATAACGCGGTCGTAGCATGGCTCCCGAAATTTTGTATATTCATTCACATGGAGAAACAAAAATTGGAGAAACCGCGCATTAACGCAACCCCGCTTTTAACGCGATCCGATTTTATGGAACCTGATCATCGCGTTATATCGGGGTTCCACGGTAATTGAATGTACTATACGTTTGTAATCTTAATTCTTCAGAATTACTGAAATAAACTAATACAAATGACCTCCGAATAGCATTGAGTTTAATGGTACTCGGGTGCGAATGGCGGCGCTACGTGTCTGGGTCCATTTTGACTAATGCTATTCGGATGTCATTTGTAGTAGTTTATTTTAGTTAAAATGAAGAATTAAGTTTACCAAAGTATAGTCCATTCAATTATCTTTCATTTGATACCTCATTTGGTCTTACAAACCCAACAATAGTATTTTTAATCGTTTTTTAATCCCAACCTCTCAATTCTTGTAGCCGGGTGCCAATAGGTGTAGCCTAAAAAGTATACGCACCAAACCTTCTAAACTCTGCACATCCGATAGTGGCAAACTCTCGATACCGCGTGTTCGCCTTGAGACTTGCAGAAGGCGCACGTTCGCATTTGCTGGCCCAACAATTTGGAACACCCTTCCTGTGGCTCTCAGAAACAGCCAGTCGCTGGAGTCCTTCAAACCCGATTTGAAAACACATCTATTATGCCTCTAAGTTGGTCACCACTTGTCAAGAGTAAAGCCTTTAGTCTGCAGATACTGCGCTGTGTAAGATTAACTGCCTCAAGTAGATCAGCCCAAAGTTAAAGGTAGCAGATAAACGTGAAATCACAGACAGCATGTAAAAGACCTTGTGCTGTATGGCAATCGTGCTTAGATGTGTGTATGTGTGTGTGTGCGTGCGTGCGTATGATCGTGTGTGTTTGTGGGTAGGGTGCTAGTGAAGAATCGGCGAAAATATTAATTTTTGAATATTTCTGGCTTCAAAATATATTTGGTTTCAAAACCCTTTTTTAAAAAAATAATAAATTTAAATACTTTTAAATTATTTACTATCAATGTAAAGTTCTATTTCCCAGAATTTAGATATATATAGGTTTCTGTCACTTTCGAAAGTTACCGAACTCTTCAATCGGCCTTGCATCATTGTCAAAACGGTATTTTCTGACCTAATTAAAGGGTCACCTCACTTCTGACGCATCAACCTTGAACTTTTAATAAATCATGCAATTGGATTGGTTACGTGTGTGGAAAATTTACGTGTGATTGGTTATCCTTTTATGAAATTCGGTTAGACCGAGCGGTGTGTGCTGTGTAAATATGCAATTTTTCCAATTGGTGTCACCCCCTATGATGGTGTCACCCGGTGCGGTCCGCATCCCTTATCTACGACACTGCATAATAATGCAATGCCTTTGTTTTCTTTTGATTCCTTTCTATGTATGATGTGTCAGTGAAATGAGAGGCAAGAATGAAATGACCATTTTTTTGGATGAGAGCTTACTACCATTTATTGTTATTCATCCTCTAATAACTAATATTCGTGTTTATTGGCTTCATGCATAACAATGTAAATAATGTTAATAAATTCTAGAATTAAATGTGATTATAATATGTATGCATAATAAAAATAACACACACACGCATGCATAACTGAGTAATAATAAATCATATTATTTAATGTGTGAATGATAATTAAATAATGTGTATATATAATATAAACAGGAAACACATATAATTTATTCCCAAACGATAATCAAAACACAATCAGAATAAGCTACTCCTATTTCTATTTAATGTTTTTTCAGTAAATAAAAATATATATGGACTTACAAAAATAATTTCATAAACAGTTAGACTTAAGACTTAGGAGTTTATATGAAACATATTTTGTGACTTTTTTCCAACAGTCGTTTGTTTAGTAAAGACGCCGTGGTACAACAACTAAGTGCGTTCGAAAGGTGAATAAGGAAACCAAAAGAAACTAGATTTTTTAAAGCTATTATGGTCATAAAAATGTCCATGGCCCCACCAACGGGACCTATTTCGGTGAAATAGATAGGTGAGCATAGCATACTGCCATGAAAGTCTTCGGGTCAGAGTAATCGAGATGGGAGCTGGGGTACTGAATGTGTCACAATAGAATGACTATGTTGGGAGGAGTAAACATTTTATGGCACCATGTTATTTAAACAGCTAGTCAAGCCAGGTACGAGAGAGTGTGACTCCATCCTGTATTGTTGTGAAGTTGGGGGCAAGTACTTGGTATTCACAGATCAGAGTATGAGTAAAAAGTATGATACTCGCAGTGTTTTTTTGTTTTTTTTTAGTTAATGCAATTCACTCAGGGAAGAATTATTGTGAGAATTAGAAACATTCTGGAACGTATTATAATTTTTTTTTTAAATGATAAGAAAATGTATCCAAATAAACTCTCGTTGACGTCATGTTTCTTCTGATGACGTTTCCATAACTATGGAAATACTATAACAAAATGTTAAAAATGTGTTTTGTAAGCACCCTAAATCAGTGAAGATGGATTATCCGTAAGCTACAAATAAAAACGCAATACTTTGACTGGTGAATATTTAAAAATCCAATGAGGGCAAGTGCTACTGATAACTACCTCAAATTATGAAAATTGCAAATATAGTTCAAATTAGACAAATTTGCAAGTACAATTCAATTCAATAATTATATATCAATTAGAAAGGGGTAGAGTTTTTATTCACTTTATTTATATTCTTTATGAGCCGATAATGCTATTGGACATATGTTAATCTTTGTACATAAGGTAAGAAGTATTCATAATATGCATAATTTTCTTTTGATTTGAGATGTCATATGCAACCCTAGGTTGGCCGGAAAAATTATTTTGGCCCACGTAGTAAAAAAGCTTGGACATCACTGCTGTAGAGGGACTATCCATAAATTATGTCAACAATATTTTGAGCAATTTTTAACCCTTTCCCTCCCACTTGTAGGCAATCATCAAACTTACAAGGCCCTTACTATTATTTTTTTCAAAAAATTGTTCATATTTATAAATACGGATCTTTTTTAATGAATGGGCGGGAGACAACAAATTAATTGCATTAAAAAATAATTTATTACAAAATTGATACGGTCTAAATATTATTTTTAGCATATCATTTTTTTTCTGTTCTTGTTGTCGTCTTCACTTTGATATGTCAAATGTCCTCTTTTGCAATTGCGCATAGTAACGATTAATTTATTATAGCAATATTAATATTATTATGTAACCTGCCGACATCATCCTTGTCTAGTCCAACCATTTAGCGCTTAAAATATAAGCATTTTCGCATTGTGCAATAATTGCCATCACCTCGATTTGTCTTTTGACAACCACTCGAATTGGCCGCAGTTTTTTTAAGGAGCAGATTGCTAATTTCTTACTCATCTTCGGTGTTATTAACTGTTATTCAGATCATTCCAACGTATTACCAAAACTTTATATTAATTAACTATTGCATTTATCCCATTCTTAATGCCAGGTATACTTTTAAAAAATATCCATTTTATTAGATTGTAATAAACACGGGGTCAAAGGGCATCTCTCCAATGGGATTTCACGAGTGGGGCTACGTCTCAGCTGTATAAGTATAGTGTTTAAGTGTTTAGCAGTTACTGAGAACTTTTGAATTTGATGCAGTATATATAATAGTGCATATCAAACCTTAAATTGCATAAATAATTAAACTTGAACGCGTATAAGAGTATGATATGAAAAAGAGTAGAAAACACCAGGTAAGTCAGAAGAGGTGAAAATTAACTTACAAATCAATTATTAAATTAGTCAGTAGGCGTAGGCTACCTACTTTTGACAGAAATTTTCAATATTGTCCTATTGCCATAAATGATACATCATTTTTAAAGGGCTAGCTATACGCTTTGCAAAAATACCGAATTTCATCTTTCTAGCTTTTATAGAAATGAAGTTATGATTTTTTTGGTGAATTTTTTAAACCCCCTTCTTTATCTTTGTATTTAACTGTAAAAACTTGTGACCGACTTTCCAAATTTCTGCCTTAAAATTTGCCAACAACTTTTTTATTTTAAAAGATATTGCAACCAAATTTTCAGAAGACATTCTCAATGCAATATACAACTCAATGAACAACAAAACTTTTACATAACATCAAGAATTTGCATTTTGGATAATTTTATTTGCGGGTATGTTACGAAAAAAGTGAATAGAAAAATTGGAACAATCATTATTTATGAAGAAAAAAAAAATCAATTAAAATCAATTATCATATTTATAAAAAGGTAAGTATTCTTTTTTTATATCAAAAATTGATGGATATATTTATAAATAAAAATTACTAAAAAAAAATAAAATCATCCATAAGTTATAAGACAAATGGTAAGGACACACAGTAAGTAGGGTAAGTATTACTCATTAGAATGTTACATTAACTTAATCAACAATTATTTAAAATGTATATTTTAATACCTTATTAAATTAAAAAGATACTAACTTTAATTAGGCATGTAAGTAAGTAAGTGTGGTTGTAGTAATAGTTTAATTTAGTATAGTATAATGTAGTAAATATATTCTTTAATGTCCCTAGCCCTAGTGAAGGGATAAAATTATTATCATTCCTATTATTGGTTCAGTAAAGAAGAACAGATAAAATGTTTAGACATTAACTAAGTAAACTTTCACAGATTTGAACGTAAATTGATGCTATATTATGTATAAATTTAATATTATGGTATGGCATCTTTCCGTCTACGAGAGACGATAGATTATCTTGTCTGGTTGCAGCTCTTCGTGTGGCTAATGAGACCGATCCTTGAATGGCAGTCTCTTGTGCATGTCCCGCACACGAATGCGGTGGAGTAGTGTTTTCTTCCCTTTCTCCGCGCTCTCTTCACAGCTGCTTCCGCCCTGTAGACCTCCTCGGCACGTAGTGATCCTTCCTTCACGATGCCCCGCCATGTGGATCGATCCTCCGCCAAGTCCTCCCAATTTGAGATGTTGATGTTAGCCGCCTTCATATCTCTTTTGCAAATGTCTATGTATCTGAGACGAGGCCGTCCAACTGACCTTTTCCCTATCGCCAGCTCGCTGTACAGCACGTCCTTAGGTATGCGACCAGGTTGCATTCGCTTGACGTGCCCAAGCCAGCGGAGGCATCTTTGGATTAAAAGGGCTGGGACGCTGCACATATTTGTTTGAGACAGGACATCCGTGTTGGGGACTTTTTCCTGCCATTTGATGTCAAGGATGCGGCGCAGGCATCTGAGGTGGAAGCCATTGAGCCTTTTTTCGTGCCTGTTGTATGTGGTCCAAGACTCACATCCATAGAGGAGTGTGCTCAGTACGCAGGCCTGGTATACCTGCAGCTTAGTTCTTGTTGTGAGCTTGGCATTGGACCAGACTCTTTTCTTCAATCTCGTCATGACAGTTGCGGCCCTCCCTATCCTACCACTTATCTCATCCTCCATTGAGAGAGTGCTCGAAATGTTCGACCCTAGATATGTGAATCTGTCAACAGCATCCAAGTCGCAGTCGTCGATGGAGATAGTGGGGGGAGTGTCAGCGTCCTGAGCCATAATGTTGGTTTTCTTTAAGCTGATGATCATGCCAAACTCTTTGCAGGCAGCGGATAAACTGGATACAAGGCTCTGCAGGCCGTCTGCTGAGTGAGATACTAAAGCGGCGTCATCTGCAAATAAGAGCTCACGTAGCATGACCTTTCTTATTTTGGTCTTAACTCTAAGGCGCGCAATGTTGAACAATCTCCCGTCTGCTCTAGTGTGGATGTATATCCCCTCGCTGTTGTTCTGGAAGGCATACTGGAGTAAGATGGAGAAGAAGATTGCAAATAAAGTAGGAGCTAGCACGCAGCCTTGCTTTACTCCACTACTTACTGGAAAAGCTTCTGAGGTGGCACCGTCATAGCATACTGTGCCCTGCATGTTATAGTGGAACTGCTCGATGATGTTAAGCAGACGTGCAGGGCAGCCTATTTTTTTTAGGATCTGGAAGAGGCCGCTTCTGCTGACAAGATCAAAAGCTTTAGTGAGGTCGACAAACGCTATGTACAGAGGCATATGTTGTTCCCTGCATTTCTCCTGCAACTGGCGCAGAGAGAAGATCATGTCTATGGTTGACCTACCGGCTCGAAAGCCACATTGCGATTCTGGGAGTACACGCGCTGCTAGGGTCTGCAAGCGTGTTAATGCAACTCGGGCGAAGGCCTTTCCAACTATGCTAAGAAGGAAGATTCCACGATAGCTGTTGCAGTCACATTTGTCTCCTTTGTTCTTGTACAATGTAACAATGTTTGCATCTTTCAACTCTTGTGGTAGCTGTCCCTGTTCCCAGCACATAGTAAGGAGATCGTGCAAGGGCCGTAATAGAACTTCCTTTCCACATTTGAGAACCTCTGGTGGAATTCCATCATTGGCAGGGGCTTTCCCACAGGCGAGACAATATCAATGTATAGGTACTTCGCCGAAGCAAGGGACACATTAGAAAATTTGTATCGGAAGTGGGCGTCGGCGCAATGGAATCCGAGTTTTTTAATTTTTTATGTGCGTGTAATTTTAATAATACAGGAGTCCTTTTGGCCCATAATTAAGATCTCACTCCGCCCATTCACATTAGGAGAAATGTTGATCTACATTCCCATTGAGTTTTTGTTGTTCTTTATATCAAATTTAAGTGGGGAAAATCATATGTCAATATATGGCATCTTTCCCTACAAATTTCTGTATGAAATTCAATGATAAGGACTTTCATATTAAAACGGAGAAAGCATTGTATATTGATGTATGTGTTTGTCAATTCTCCTTGATATAGGTCGTGTCCGACGTTGGCTAAGCTTGTCCTAGTAACCTGCATTACCATAAGGTTGCTCAGCCTAATATCGATATATATGGAATATTTATATCAATACTATCAATATAATATAATTGTAAATAAACCCCCTTTAATTAGAAAATTTTAACCATGAAATAATTGGAACTCATATTTAACCTTAAGCATCTGAATGCATGCTTACTATATCATTTATTATTAAAGTATTTAAAATGCTCTTATAAATTTTCTCTTTCCAGATTCCTGTAATACATTTTTAAGCATTGTCAGAAGAGGTGCAGTTATGAAAGACTCAGATCTTGCTACAGTTATTATTGAAAGATTATCTTCTTTTGATATTAGAAAATTTGGACCATATCCAGAAACTACAAATGATTTTAAAAGAGCAGCAGTATTGTTGCCACTAACCGTAAAAAATGGAGAAATTTTTATTTTACTCACAAAGCGTTCCAACAACTTAAGGACTCATCCATCAGCTGTTTCGTTTCCTGGGGGTGTTAGAGACAACACAGATAAAACAGATGTGGAAACTGCCCTTAGGGAGGCCAAAGAAGAGATTGGTTTACCTTCTGAATGTGTGCAAATTTTAGCAGTTTTAACCAGGGGTGTAACTCTACCAAATACTGTGGTGTACCCTGTTGTTGGATTGATTCAAAACAATTTTAAACCTGTACCAAATCCATCAGAGGTAGAATTTGCATTTTATATGCCACTTAAGGACTTTTTAAATGAAGAGAAAATCTCCTATTCGACATTTAATGTTAGGGGGCGTAAATTTTTATCACGTTCTGTTAAATATAGTGATGGTGAAAAATCAGCTATTGTATGGGGTTTTACAGCTAATTATTGCATATTTTTAGCTAAAATTGTTTATGGACTTCCAGACTTTTTACCTGTGTTTGATGATTCTAAAGATTCAAAAGACAATACCTTGCAGGCTGGTCTAGTTGAGTATTTTAATTTTGTAACATCAATGACAAAAAGCAAGCTTTAAAAAAACATTAATGTACCGGTATATATATAATTATACATTTTGAAAATGTCCATAGCATTTGGATTGATTTAATGATATTGATATGGAATTTATCATGGATGAGTTTAATTTAGTTACTAATTTGTAATTTATGCTTTGAGTTTTGAATTTTTGTTTTAATTTTTTCTTATCTTCTAAGATAGAAAATTGTGGTATTGGTAATCACTTGATTTTTAAATCTTTACTTTTACTTTTAATGATCTTCCATAATTTTTAAAGAAAAGTTACTGTAACTTTTGTTTATGCAAAATCCTTTAGGATATTGCAATACCCAGTCGAGCAAAACAAAGCTGGCACTTGGAATGGATGGAACTTATTAACTTCTGATGGTACCTCATCTTGGAGAAGGAAACTATGATTGCAAACTACTTGTGACTACAAATCCATGGTTAAAGGCTAAGGGTAACAACCCCAACACCAAAATCAGGAGCATACCATAGGCTTGTATTTGAATGGATGGCATTTATTCAATGAAAATTACTGCAACTTCTTTGATCATGGTGTCAAGCTGTCTCATCCACTTGATGTTTCCTTGAGATTATTAGATGGATGGAGAGGGGAGGGAGGGGTCTGCTGACAGGAAACCAGCTTATCTACTTAAAAGTAAAAGATCCCAGTGCTTGTGTATTCATCCTGAAAAAAACGCACCAAAAACAATTTTTTAATTATTTGCATAGAATTTTAAATACCGTACCAGTACCTCATATGTATGCAACTATTCTTCATAAGTTTTGTTGTTGCAGCCACTGAATCCCAATTTTAAATATATTTTATTTTAATTTAAATATAATATATTACCTGTATATAGTATTAGATGGCTGAGCTGTCTAAAATGTGCCAAGTCCAAATTTGAGGATTCCAGTTCATTTCAAACCCTAGCAAAACCCAGAAAAGCAACAAAAAATAATAAAAAAATAAAATAATACAGCACTCCTGGTGGATGGCACTCATTAACCTTGGATGGCAACTCATTTAAGAAAAGGAAAACTCTGTATTCAAATCCAGATATGGAGTCTTGTAGTCTGGTTGACATTAACTCAATGAACAATTCAGGCAATGCTACTTGTGTTAAGCTGTACTGTATCATCCACACATGATGTTCCCTTGGATCTACCAGATTCGCGGAGAGAGGTGATTTGCTAAGGAACCTATTTGTGATGGACGGATGCCGAAAATTAGAATTTAAAAAAAATAGAGAGAAGTTAGCTGAATAACTGATTTTTTAAAAGAATATTTTAAAGGCTTAAATTAATGTAGATCAGACAATCATGTTCATAAAATTAATTATATCAATGTGCCGTTGTTCAGTGTTTTCATTGAAATAAATTTAATGTACCGTATTAAAAACTGCATATTTTCAAGTAATTCCAAATAAGGAGTTTCTTTCTTTTTTTGTCACTGTCGGACCATAATTCAGTCTCTATCTAATGCTGTCAAAGGGGTTAACTATTGAGATCGTCCTCAAACGAATCACGTTTGTTTATAATAAATTATAGAAAACTGAACTGTTAAAGTTGAATGACACAAGAAAATACTGAAATTAATATACATAAGTTTTGGACTTCTAATTTGTCTTCATAGCCAAATAAACTAGAGTTGGATGAAACAATGAGCATCGCCAGGAAAATTACCTTACTTGTTGCTACTCAGGATGATCCTTTGATATTTAATCCAATATTATGCCTTGATCTCATTTCTCTGTATTCACCATTCTCTTTCTGGTATCATTCACTCTCAGGATTATTTGAAACATCTTTCAATTGTGTCCTCTTTAGCCTCTTTTTAAAACTATGTAGCTAACAACTACGTATTAGTACAAATAAATTTTAAAAATTATATAAATATATATATATAATATATATCATAATATATTTAAAAGATGCTAACTATCAGTAAGTTTGATGTGGCAAGGTGCGACTTTTTAGAAGTACTGTAACTCGCTCTGAGTTTCACTATTGCGGGTGGACACCAGTATTACAAACCCACCGAAATTAAAATTAGTACAGTGCTGTGAACTGGGCACTAACCTCTTGTCCCATGACCAAAACGTGACACTGATGTCCTCTATGTGTCCTATATCAGACAGGTCCGATGTGACCCGCTCATAGAGATGACTTGTAAAAAGCAACATTAGATTTTATAGCATGTTTTAAAAGAACTGGTGCCTTTAACTTTAACCAATTACAATTACTAGAACCTATGAAATATTGTTACGCTAAAAATATTTGAGGATTTATGGCTAATCTTGTTACAGGATTACACTATTCGATTATAAATATCGTTCTGTTCCGAAAATTGGCCGCTCCTGAATATAAACCGAAGTTTAATTCCCATTCTTGGCATACGTCTGTACTTTCAATTTATTTATTTAGTGCAAGTTCACAATTTTAATGACTGTAACAACACAGTCTTAAACTAACTTTACAGCAATATAAATTATAACGGTCTATAAATTTTAATATAGTTCTTGCTAAGTTTCAAACATGTGCAATCTATTGTCAAATTATATGTCATCATAAAAAATGACTTTTATTTAAAGTAGGGAAGGGTTTTTAATTATAAATTGTATGGTGGAATCATGCTTTAAAACATGTAGTTATATTACTTTTAAATGTACTCGATTCGTGTATGTTGAGCTAGATAAAACGAAAAGTGCAAACTCTGCAGTTGTCAGAAAATGCTGCCCCACCATAATGAAGAACACCTGTATGTAACACCCGCCCCCTCTCTACGCCACTGGAAGACGTGTAGCTCTAATGATGGGCTTCAGTTGACAGGATTCATTTTTACCCCCCCCCCCCCAAACCTTTTCCCAAACTGAAACCCATCAAAGCACATTTTGGCGCTCCCGCTAGTCTGTCACCGTCGCCCTGTTCCTCCCTCAGCTATTTTTCTGGCTACTGCCCACCCGAAATACGAAATGTCCAACAAAGAAAATTGTCTGAAAGAAACCCTTTTGACACTGGATTTATACATTTATTGATTTTTTTTGGAGGGGGGGACGACGACATATAAAGAGGTGCACATCTTTAATTAATTTTCAATGTTTGTTCTCCAAAATTAAAACCAATTAGGAACACAATTATTATTTTTTAAAGCTTAATAATTTAAAAATAAAACTTGCGAGAAGTGTTTTAGCAAAACAATCTTAAAAGGGGGCAAATATTATTTAATACATCTTTTTTTAAGTTTATTTAAAGTCACCTGAATATTTATTTTAAGGTAATAAGTATTCGTCTAATTAATTATATTTTGATTTTGTATATTATGTGCCCATATTTATGAAATATCTTTGCCTTGATGTTATGGATATTTTGTTTAGTGGGGTTTTTCCGACCAGCTTATTAGTACCACAAAAAAATTGTAAAAATATAAGCGCAATGATGAGAACAATTTATTGAGAATATACGTATAATAATAATAATATATCCCCGCCCGTTCATGAAATTGTTGAATCGACTGCATTCTTATAGTAATGGAACCTACAGAATCTGTTACTTTAATTCCCAATCACCTGTTGAGATTTAAAGCCGATGATCATATAAAAGCTTACTACAGGTAAGATTTTTTATAGGCAATTTTAATTTTAAATAGACTAAATATTAATAATAAAAGACTAAGTTTCTACCTAATATTTATATATGACTAAACTATAAAGGTACAAATTTTCTATCATTATCAATGATAATTATTATTATTAATTAATATTATATCATAGTTATAAACACAATTACTAGTCATAGTTTATTAAATAATGAATATTAATAATTATTAACCCTCTTAAGATGGAGTACTTTCGAGGTGTATGTGCCAAAAAGGCGGAGCACTTAGTTTTTATGAACGCAGCACTTGCATTGCAAAAATATGTATAAAAAATACATTATTTCCTTAATATATGTAATTTAAAATTAAAACTATATATTCTTGTAGGAAATTGAATGAACTAATACAATCTTTATGTATCAAACTGAAATATCAACATTTTTGCAAATGAGCTACCCTGATTTGCATAATTTATGCATGCATCAATTGTGTGAATTCTTTGATGGATGAAGCCTGAATAAGTCCTAACACTTATGTTTTTGGGAAACAAGGCCCATGGAGGCCCTTCAGACACCTCTGGCACATGGTTCTACTTCTTTTCCAGGCGATGGTTTGGACTTTTGTCTTTCTCGCTAGTCCACCTTGGGTTAATAGATCGGCCCTTACCTCCCAAGAGGGTTAATAAACAATATTAATAAGTACTTCAGTGTCTTAATTGCTTAGATTTTTTGGGGGAAAAGTTCAAAATCAAAAGATTGTGTAAAACAAAATATTATGTATATAGAAGTTGAATCATTAGAGGTGCACTAATAACCCCAATGCCAATACACAAATAAAGTTCCAAACTTCAATGCACAAACTATAGAGGAGTTTCCCTATTAAAGGCTACATACAAAGTACTGAGAAAACTAATTGCCAAAATACTATTAACATACACTGAAAAAATACTAGGTGACTAGCAAAGTGAATACAGACAAAACAGATCAACAACTGATCTGATTTTCACCATCGGATGCCTATTAGTATTAAAGAAATGTTAAGAATATGATATCCCAGGCCAGAACATCAACTCTATGTGGACTATAAAAGTTTGGCATACCCAAATGAACTGACAAGACTGATACATGTAACATTAAACAGCTCAAAAAGTAAAATCAAGTTTCAGTTAGAATATTCAAGGGAATTTCAGATTAGACGAGGCCTATGACTAGGAGACTCTCTGTCATGTATGCTATTTAACGTAACATTGGAGGGAGGTATAAGAAATATACATATAAATACCCAAGGAACTATAGCAGGATACTTTCTGAGGGAGACCCAAGACCCACAACCAGTAGGCACTCTTACAACCAACCCCTTCAGTATTTTGCTCATGCTGATGACATAGCACTGTTAGGGAAAAGTAGTCAAGAAATATCAAAAGCCTTGATTGAACAAAAAGATAATAAGGCAACACGTTGAAGTAAAAAAATACTAACTCATATTTTTCACATGACTAATTAATTAAAGCTTTCCCTGACCAATGGTTTAATAATGTTTGCAGACTGCAGTCTCTTATGAATGAAACTTTAAGAATATATAGTATAGTCATATGCAAGTAACTGAATGGTTTCCCATAACAACAGCCCTGCACTGTAAATTATTATACTTTATTATATCTACTGTACCATTATTTTACATCTCAAATTCAAATAAAATATTGCATAAATGCTTTCTAAGTTCATATAAAAAACAAGTTATCAAATATTTCAATGTAAATAATGGTAAAAATAGAATATTTCCTAGTATTGGCATCTTCCGCCTTTGTCATATCCAAGCCAAGTGTGGCAGAGCAAACTACATAATTATCTGCTCAAATGTAGTACCATAGCATCTCTCCTAAAACACATAGCATTATGAAAATTTGCACACATGTGGATCAAAATATACCTGAGGGCTATAATAAAAATGAAAAGGGTATATATTTAACTTCAACTTAATCTGAATGATGAAAGATGCGTTATATTAACCAAGGATTTTCTCAAAGTTGACTGATTGTAAAGGAAAAAGAAATTGATTGAAATTAGGCCAATATTTCCTCAAAATATAAGGACAGAAACAGAACAGAATTATGGGACAAAATAATTGTTTCATGAATGAAATGGTGCTATCATCAAAAAATAAAAACTTGAATTTTCCTGAGCCGATGCCCATTTCCCATACAATTGTTTTATTTGTCCCCCTTGCTTTACCAAAGTGCCTACTTAAGTCATTTTTTGAGGTACACATTTTCAAATAAAAGTGTCAGTTCTTGGGTCCTCTTTTTAAAAACTCTCTCTAGTTCTGCGATGGAAATATAAAACATAGAGAAGGGGGAAAACCTCAAAAAAATTTAAAAAATAAAACAACATTGCTTTGTTTTTTTCTTCATCAGGTGTTTGTTATATTTCCTATTTCTCAGCCTCATATTACTTGTTCCTCAATGTACTTATTTTATCTTGTGACCCAATTTAGTTTTTTTCCTCATTTACTTAACCTTGTTATTTTTATAATATTAACTTTTGACAAAACAACAAATTCTATTTTCAGGCTTTTTCTGGAAACTAATCATTCGAAAGACATAAGTAGTGAGTATAATGTAGTCACAAGATAAATACTAATAGTATTGTATTATCTAACAGCTTAAACAATAATTAATTGATATAAAAGGTACTTTTCTCCCTGAACTGACAGCAGCCTTCTACTTATAGTTATTCCTTTAGATAGCAATAGTGAACTCAGAATGAGATGTTTTATTTTTGAGAAGGAGCATACACTAATGTTTATTTTTTACAATGGAAAAATAAGTGTGTTTTAAAAAATAACCCATGGGAGCAAAGAGGAAATAATATTTTAGGATGAAGGGAGAGGATTAATTGTTTGGTGTGAAAGAGAAGATAAAAATAATAAAACAGAGGCAGAATATAAATATAAAATTTAATCAGCACATAACCATTGTTCTTTACTTTTTAAAATATTTTAAAAAGCTTAATTATATATTTTTGTATGAATGCCCCTAACTCTTGGTGAAACAGGCTCATCAGCCTAGTAAGGCAGCTATTCTTAAGGAGGAGATAAACTCAATGTAAAGAATCAAAACAGTCAAATTCAGACAACAGCGGCCAACTTTGCAAGGGATTAAAAATCACTTGTCTTATTGAAAATAGTGTTAGTCTAACAAGTGAAACTACCCTACTCATTCCAGAATGTAAACAGTCCAAAAAATATTTTTTCTGCGCAGCGCAAGATATTTCTAGATTGTTGTTTGACATGTTTTTATTTAATTATTCCCAGGGCAGTCAAGGAATCATCATTGTCAGAATTGTTTTGCGGCCTTGACCATAAATGATCAACCAAGAATTAAGTCTGGTCAGAAGATGACAAAACGCATCAGTGGTCTGTTAAAGAAATCAGGATTTTCCATGAAGAAAAAAGATCAACATTTGATTAAAAAATATTTAAGGAGTTCAAGCCAGATGGTAATGTTTCAGCTGTATAAGTAATAATAGAAATCTCTAACAACAATATTGTACTAATTTGTATCAAATGAATGAGATGAACACTCTGGTTCTCTAATTTGTTGAAAATTCCAATAACAGTTTTATTGCGTTTTGAAATAAAATGACACTGTAGTGCCTATGTTAAGAAAAAAGCATGCAGAGCCTCTATCTTCTTATTGTCCCGCTGTATCTGCCCCCCCCCCCTTGAGTTCACACAATTACACCCCATAAAGCTGTGGGCCTTGCAGAGGCTGAGCCAACTAAGTAAATCACTGGGAGCCCTGCCCACTAGGGTGGAAGTTTGATACAGTTACTTTGAAATTTGTTTTTTTTAAAAAAGGATTTTCTTAAGGCCCAAAAATCTTCTACAAAGGCCATTGGCCTTGGAATAGCAGCACATAAAGCTAACTCAAAGCATTTGCAGTAGTTTGCACCCATATAAACTCTCTCAGCTAGGCATTAAAATGCTTATGCTACATGAACTTCTTAATGAGGTCCCAACTCTGGGCTCAGATAGTCCCCCTTTTTTTGGCTGACATCAGCATCAATGTACTGTAAGCAGGGACACAATGGCTCCATGGACAAAACTTACTTCAAACTGTACATAATTTGTACCTCTTGGAAGTATCCTCTTACAACAGACTCATATTCACTTATAGCAGACTGCAATCATGGCAGATAACTTAATCTGGAGAATTACTTACTTTTGAATAAAATTTAAGAGATAATAAACCTTCATTAACTGGCAGCAATAAAAAGATTACAGTATGTTTAGGGATTTCTGCATTGACTTGAAAGCATTACATTTTTGTTTCTTATGAATGCAATGCTTCCATATCCATAGCTTATAGTTATAAATTATTGCATTCAATAGTGCTTGTCACATCTATAAATACACCAAGTTTATGAATGTAAAAACATATTTTAATTTAATAGCCTTTTTACATTTTTTGTTTTAATTTGTTATTACCAAGATCTCTTAAATGAAATTTTGTCTAGATCTTAAAGAAATTGTGTTACATGAAATTAATTGTACATCTTTTTGATAAGATTTTGAAGTGCCGGGCATGTGACAGAACAACCAGAATTCCTATTATGACCAATGAAGCAAAGAGAGACTACAAGGAAAAGCTCCTCATGTGTAAGATTATTAATCCATTGTGTTGAATAATTTTATATTTTTCATTGGGCTGGCAGCATTACGTAAGTTATCCGCTTTTTGCTGTCCTTAAATCAGTTTACATATATATTTGTCATATTGCAATAAATTATTAGAAACACTGTTAATATTGATCAGATTTTTCCCCAGCTAAATATGTGGTTACAAATGCACCTATGATGGATATTAAAAAGAAGAAAAAGAAGAAAAGAGGAAAGAAGCAGAAATTAAAAGATGTGGATATTAATTGGTAAGAAAGTTAATTCTGATCCAAATCTTTTTTTTTTTTTAATGTATGAGGAACATTGAGAGAAAGAAATATCTTAAAACCGTTATAAGGCTTTAGAAGCTGATAATGTAAAGAGATTGCAACAAATTTTAAAAAAATTTTTTTAGAAATTGATATTTATATGAAAGGTGGGAAATTACAATTTTGCTTCAGATTTGAAATTTCCCTGAATATTTTTTCTCCATTGGGTGAACCCAGAAGTCATCTAAATTTGATACGGTAGCTGAAAGCCCCTTTACACTAAGCTGTGTACCTGTCAGATATATCAGGATTAGAATATTATTTACAAAATAACAGAGTATATATTATATATATGTATATATAATATATACCAACACACCACCCATATGAATTTCATAGAAAGTTTGTACAAAGGCTTTACTTGATTGGGTCTGTGGATAAAGGTTAAATAGAATAACGTTCATGGACTTAAATATAAAATTTCCTATTCTTCCTTCAAAATAACAGAATTTTATAGCCATTGAGTGATTCATCATTATGCTTTTAACCAAAATTGGAAACCATATGTTAATAATATTTTTACGGTATGTTTTTGCTACAGCCTTTTGTTAATTGACAAGAATCCTTTAATTTTTTCCCTTGTTTTATTTGCAGTGGTCTTCTCATTCCATCACAAAAGGAAGCAACAAATATAACTTCAGCCACCTCATTACCCGTATCACCAGCACAATACACCTCTGATGTAAATCCCTCGTCAAACACCATTGACTCCAAGGGTCGTCCAGGTAAACTCAATGTCAGTTCAAAGCAGCAGCGAAACGTTTTGGACCCAAAAACTAAGAAAAGGGAACTCATTTTCCAATCTTCAGTGAACGCTATGAAAAAAAAACAGAGAAACACACAGCTGAAGCAATTTCTTCTGCAAGAGACTCAAGAAAAACCAAGAGCTTCACTTTCAGATTTTTTGTCATCGTTATGATGGGTAATCCAGTGACTATAATTGTAGGAATCAAATGGGTTGAGAAAATGTAACACAAAATGAGAGTTGATGGGTCAGTAAATTTTCAGCTATCAATGGATTAAAAAAGCTCAAAAATATAAGTTTGAAGAATATTGTAAATTTCTTCTTTGTTCATAATTTCATTTATTGGGGAAATTCAAATCACGGACACCATTTCCAGTGTGGGGGGCAGTGTGGGGGGGATTCAAAACTGGGCCGGCTTGCTGAGTAGTTTATTTCATCTGCATAGCCAGTCTTGCAAGATGAGGGCATATAATATATTGTCAGCGACAATTAGTCACTGAATAGAGCAGAAATATTTTAAAATTAGGTTTTGATGTATTTATTTATATTTGCTACAGTGCAACTGGCAAGCAGTGGTGAAAATCTATGCAAAATCTAGTTTTGTCAATATAGCATTCTTACTAAACGTATTACAACTATTTGTTTTATAAAAAGGATTTCGTCTTTGTTTCAAATGACAAAAATCATAAATAATTTAGTCACTGTTATCATTTTTTGTATCTTCTTGGAGGCAGGCAATTACCAGCAGATTAATGAGTCGTGTGTCTCCAAATCTATTTCTGAGATATGTATTACTCTTCTCTAGCAACTAAAAAAAACTTTCCTTTGCAACTGGTGTCACCGGCAATGTCAGGACAAGGTCGATTACCCTCAAGACCTCACTAAAACCATGTCGAAGACGACTCAAGCAAGTTGATGAATGGTCAACGTTTCATTTTTTTATAACGATTTGATAAAAGACTTTGCAGAAGACTCTTGTGTGGGAATCATCTCTGTTTCAATCCCGCTAGTAGGATATAATAAGATCATTCACTGTAGCCAGGCATGAAAGATTTGATGAACTTGGGTTAAATGCCAACACACATTACAGTTGACTGTAAATCGGGCATCGAGTTCAGAGTTGAACTTGTCTTCATATGCAAATAGGATTCAGGCACGCATTGAATCCTCGTTAGTTTGAGTTGTTTCCGAAAATCATTTGACCAGTTGATGACAGCACAAAATATTCTGATAATTTTTTTAACATCGCCTGAGCTCTTTGTGGCCTTGTACCATGTCGTAGTAGTTGTCATTCAGTGGAATTCCAGTTGCATCGGCTTCTTTCACAATACCATCCCAAGAGTCATTCTTCCACAATACCATCCCAAGTGTCATTCTTTCACAATACCATCCCAAGTGTCATTCTTTCACAATACCATCCCAAGTGTCATTCTTTCACAATACCATCCCAAGTGTCATTGTTTCAAAATAACTGAAGATCTTCTTTGGTATAATCGACTGATGAGTTTTGAAATTCTTGCAATAATGAATTGGCTGCCCCCCCCCCCCTCCCCCCTCCCCCCTCCCTCCCCCCCCCCCCCCCCAATAACCTTTCAGCCGCAAACAAACAACACAGAGATGATATTGAATGAATTCTTTTGTTGACCCCCATAAGCTTCTTCCTTTACTAACCTGTCTGCATTCTGTAATCCACTGGCTTCCAACACATGAACAATGATTCAAAGTCTGAGCTTAAAGTGGTGAACAGACAGATACCAATAATACCACAGAGTTTCAAAAGTTCCAAGACTTCTATATGATCCTCAATTTGTGCTTGCACAAATAGATCATGTGGAGGGTCACTAACAGACACGAACACAAATACCGATTGTATGATTGGAAAAAAAATGTCAATGATCTCGGCTGTATTTCTAACCAAGTTGACCAAGACTTAATGCGGATGATGGGCATGTCAATGTATGGGGATGACCTGTGGAGCTATTTCTTTAATCCTGGCCTGTACACCTCGAAGGCTGCCACTCATTACTGAAGCACCGGCACAGCAGTAGGCAATACAGTTATCCCATGATAATTTGTTTTCCAGAACTGCATTGTTGATAGCAATGGCCAATGACTGCGCACCTACCTGTTCCATATGAAAAGTATCTGGAGGTGTACACAGCACTGATCCATTGGAGGTGTCCACAGCACTGATCCATTGGAGGTGTCCACAGCACTGATCCATTGGAGGTGTCCACAGCACTGATCCATTGGAGGTGTCCACAGCACTGATCCATTGGAGGTGTCCACAGCACTGATCCATTGGAGGTGTCCACAGCACTGATCCATTGGAGGTGTCCACAGCACTGATCCATTGGAGGTGTCCACAGCACTGATCCATCTTTGTGCTTGCTGATTGCTACTGGACTCATGTTGTGTCAACAATTCTTTCAAATCTTTCCATTTTCTGAATCCTTATTCCTTTTTCTTTTCCTTATTTATTTCTTGCTAAGTTTGATTTTCTGCTGCTAACCAAGATACAGATGCCTAGTAGAAAAACTTTTGCCCAAAAGTTCAGGGGGCACCCCCTCCCCTCCCCCATTTTGTTTCATGTAAATAGGCCTGGTGCAGATGTCAACTCAAAAGGTATCAGAGAGTTATGTCATTTATGGGTATATCATTGAATCAGGAAAGGAAGTTTTCCGGTGTCTATTTGGAATAAAATAAAATAAGAGACCTTGTTTTTTTCGTTTTTAAAAAATTAATATAGAGCTGACTTTTTGATCTATCGCCAACATTAAATTGTTACTAATAATAAACTTCATATTTGAAAATATGGAAGGCTGTTATTTTATTTACTTAAATCTAAATTTGTTTTGATCTCTCGTGAATTAACTTATACCATACTATGAATATGTAGTGTGCTGTTAACTCTTGTATCACACAGATTCATTGCTGGTACACATCAGTACTTAACAGATATGATCCATGTTAGTGATGATGGGCATTCTGATAATTCCGAAAAACTTGAAGACAGAGACGTCATTTGGGTAGGGCAGTTTGGGACATTTCTTCTCCCCCCCCCCCCCCCCCCGAATTTGCAGGTTTTATTTAACATTGCTATGTTCTGTGGCGCCTCCAGTAACAAACGACTTAACAAGACAAGTTTTGGTTGCCGTCCCCCCACCCCCCGAAAATACCTGAAATGACGCCCCTGCTTGAACTTACTTGAAGATACTGGTACTCATCTAAGATTTTTGTAGCTTCTCTTCTGTAACGTAACCTAGTGGTTTTCTGAATCAGATTTGACAACTATTTGGTGTCAAGCTGTTAAGTTATTTCAGAAAAGAACTGAAGTGATTACAATTACCATTGTGTTCAAAATATCCGTGTTTGTTTGTGGGCACAGGGCCAGTGACTCCTACAAAATGCACAGTTCGGAGAGTACTGTTTTCCTCCCAGCACACTATCAAAGATCCCACCCACCCCCCCAGTTGAGCAGGCATACACCATGCAATAAATGGCTCATTGTCTCATATTGGCATTCTTCTCAAGGGACGCTGGGCCCCAACTGAAATAAAATGTTGTCACTGTTACGACCTTATTTCATACGGCCTACTCTCGTTGTCCAGGATTCTCATCAGGTCCACACAATGAAACAATTACACTAAGTCCACAAATGTTACGACCTTTCCAACGTTACGGTTTCCAAATGTTACAGCCTGGTACACTTCACAATAACTTCACATTGTTTCATAAGTTAATTCTTTATTCCATTCTATACAAAATGTAATGCCACATGGTCAGGAGTCACTAATACATAAGGAGTTCCTCACTACACAGTTAATGAAACTAAACTTCGAATAACACACGTTCCTCAATAAATATCTCGGTCTCTCTCTCGACTAATCAACACACTGTCCTTATATACCCACTCACTCGTTTATTAATATTTCCCTCTCAACCAATGAGCATTCAGCCACAATAACTCACAATTCATAACACAACTCATGCACCAAAAAAGTGTTCACACTAATAACAATGGTTCTCACATTTAAACTCTCACCATGTATAAACAACTTTCATACCAAGACATCAGGCTAACTAACTCTAGTTCATAACAGTCACCAATAGCAAAAAATGGAAGAGTGATTTTTTTCCCCACGTGTGATGCTTTTAGAATAAATGGTAAAATCTGTGCACTGAAACTAAAAGTGTTCGTCTTTGTTATTGCCCGGGGGGGGGGGGGAGCCAGAAGGTGGCAGGGGGACAAGCCAGAAGGTGGCAGTGCAGTGTTTCTTTCAGGGGGACTTCAGATTTTCGGGGGGGGGGGGGGCAGTGCCAGTTGTCAGAGGCGTATCTAAAGGGTGGCAGATGGAAAATGCGTCCCTGTGTGCCAGACTAGCCGGGGGGGGGGGGAGAATGGGCTTAGATTGTATTAATTGGATGAAAATAATGGGTTTCAGAGCTGGAGGGGGGAGTCAAAATGAATTTTGTCCCCTGACGCCAAACTCTGTAGGTACGCCCCTGCTAGTGTCGTCGAAATAAGGCGGATGGGGTTGTCCACCCAGGTGTCACTTTTTCTTTATGTGCAGGTGTGGCATTTTCGGGCAGCTGAAGAGTTTGTATCGTGAAAGTGGGGACGGAAAATATTTGACCGCTAATAGTAGCTACGCTACAACGAGTGTTCCTATCGATACCAAAATCAGCAATCATTTTCATCGACAAGTAGGGTTGAAATCGTGGGCGCCGATAAATCTTGATCGATGAAGGGGTTTGATTATTTTAAAATCAAGAGGTGTATTTTTTAGTATACTTGAATTCGATTTTACTATTATACCTTTTGAACGGAAGAACATCTTTAAGGTTTTTTGGGAGGCATTATTTAGCCCAGTGCCATATATAAACTGAATTCACTCCATTTGTCACGTGCCCAGGGTAATCATTAGGCACAAGCTGATAATGAACCCCATACTGTACCATTGATCAGCGTGAGGAAAAGGGTGCATAATTTAGGACGCTAAAGACAGTCGTACAAACTCAAATTGCTGGGATGCATTATTTTGGCGCATACTTAGATTTGTTGTTTCTTTCAGACAACGTTGATGTGGCATTTCGAATATTCGGATGGAAAGTACATCAATTATCCATAATACGGACCAAAGACATCTTAAATTCCGCACCAGCAGGACGTAAATTATATTCATTCTAGTTGTGTCACCCTTGAGGGTACGCTTCTGCCCTAGATTACTCTCGCCCCTTATATCATTATAGTCCCTAGAATTTTTTTTTATTAATTCAAAATACAAGAATGCATTTTATCACATATCTGAAATTAGTAGTGCAAAATTCTACACTTCATTGGAGAGCAACGGAAGAGATCCTAGTTTAAAAATGTACGTGTCACTTAACTTTAAAGTCATCGTGTGCGCCCATCAACCCCTACGCTGCAGAGTGCCTCGAATATTTTAGGGGCTTAAAGATGTTATGAGGATATTTTATTAATTATCATATTGGCAAAACGGAAATTGCTTGACCTGCTTGTGTTTTGCCAAAATATAATAATTTAAAAAAATAATTATATAACTAAAAATAGTTATATGGCTTTAATTTTTTATTTACATTTTTATTAGAGATAGCTACTCAATAAATAAATCAATTTTAAAAAACAAATTTCAATTAAAAGGGATTCCAGCACTAAAAAGCACTGCAAACATTATTTTATATGGAAAAAACAATCTTACTTATAATTATAATAGCTTAGGCTAACTTATCTAAATATTTCCTAATTTTACCAGTCAAAAAGAAAACAAAACAGGTTTATTAGAAAGGTCTATACATTTATATGGGTTTTGAAAACTGGTCATTTTTATAAATTTCAGATGAACGGCATAACTCTTTTAAGAAGAAATAATCTGTTTACAGAAGACATTATATTTACTAATGTGTGATTTTATTTTAGAGAAATTTGTATGCAAATAAAGTATACATTTCCCAATATTCAGTAGATTGAAATTGTTATTTGGAATTTCAAACTACTAAAACTTTCTTAAATTGCCACTTCGCCATGCTAAAAAAATAGTTGTATCTAAATCCAAAGAATCTATTTTAAATTGACGAATAGCAATAAGAATTTTTTTAAACTCGTACCAATATGGAATTGGCGTGATAATCAAAATGCTAGGTCACAAATAAAAAATTATTAGCTTTCTACTGGATTCTCATAAAAAAATAAAATAAATAATATTTAAAAAAATGAGTGCAATGCCAATTGATGGGCCACTTTGTTTGTTATTCTGACATTAAAAATAGAAGAGCAGTTCTCAGTTGGGAAGTTAATAAAATAAATATAGGCTTAGTATTCAAACAAACAAAAATCTGTTATTCAGGAAGCTTTGTAACAAAAGTAGCACATTTAAAGAAAACAAAAACGCTTTCGATTTAATAATTGATGAAACGTGCACTATTTGTTTGCGCCCTTTCAATTTTATAATTAGAAAAAGAAGCTTAATGCCATCATACAATTTATAATTAACGCATATCTTTATTTTTAATCATGCTTTTACGATGAGCTATAATTTGAAAACAGATTGCACATGTTTATTACGTGACTAACTATTATAAATTTTGTAGACCCTTATAGGTATGTAAACGTATTTAAATCCATTGTCATTACAGTCTTTCAACTGTCAGTTGCAAAACATAATTAAATAAATAAAAATAGCGATATATGCGAACAACAGGAAGTAAGCTTGGAACGGTTAGTGCATTTATATAACCAAATAATATAACTTGATTAGCCTTAAATATACAGATCATCAAATATATCGAGCCTACCGATATTTTATAGATTCCACTAATTGTAATCGGTTTAAGGCACCCGTTACTATGCTCTTTAAAACTGTTTTATAATGACAATTTTGTCATTTTTATTGAAAAAAATTATATTTGTGATATTGTTTTACACATTGTGCTCCTGCTTGGGGGGAGGGGGGGCAGTGCCCTCCCGGAGAGATAGCTGAAAGAAACATTGTTGCTAATAATAACTATATTTTTTTTAAGCAAGTGGCCATCATTCAATTTTTAATTAACATCATTCCCTGCAGTAAAAGTCATGATTATATTATAAAATATAATTTGCAAACATAAAAAGATTTCTCACGTTTGATACTAGTTGAGAACTCTATTAAAATTATAGACCATAAAATTGAAGCCACTGTAGTTTAATACATTGTTATTAAAGTTTTTAAACTTGCGAATTTCAAAAAATAATTAAACAAAAATACAGATGGATGTAACACTTCGGCTCATAATCGGGCCAGGCAAATTTTCCAAACATTGCGATATTTATAATCGAACAATGTAAGCTTCTAAGAAGATTTGCCTTAAATATACGGATCATCAAATATATCAAGCTTAGCGATATTTCATAGATTCCACTAAGTGTAATCGGTTAAAGGCGCCAGATTGCATTCTTTTTAAACTGTTTAAAATGGCAATTTATTCATTTTTAATTAAAATATATATAATCGTTCTATTGTTTTTACCCATTTTGCTCCGGGGGTGGGCTCTTGACTTTCCCCGGGGGGACTGCCCCCCTCCCGGAGAGATGCCTGAAAGAAACCCTGGTTGTATCAAGTATGAAATTAGACAGACGCACCAAAATATGATCTTGACTTTTTTCTTCCGACTTATGCCGATCGTTCTATGTCATTTCGAAAACTGGCCGTCCAATTTCCGAAATCAATATAGGACATTGGCCGGTCAATTAACAAAGACATTGGTCATATCCAGAATTGGCCGGATGCTTCCCAACAGGCGTTTTCCGGGATTGCATTCTGAAAAAACAACTTCTGCAGCCTTTTAATTAACATTGTAATTAAGCGCCATGAAAACAAAACAAAAAACACAGCTATAGTAAAAAATTATAAAATAATTAATTTGTCTCCTATAAAAACACATGTATGATAATTTTGTAAACCTTGTGTTTCCCGATGGGATCCTATTGGAACCCGTTTTCCGATGGCATTCAGTTTCCCGGAGGGATCCTAATGGAATCCCGATCCTGTTTAGATCCCGCTCCCGGTTGGATCCCGATCCTTGTGGTGAACATGGTCCCAACGACGAACAGGCTCCTAAAGGGGAACGAGATCCAACAGTAAACTGGAACCCATCGGGTAACGGGATCAAACTGGGATCGGGATCCTATCCGAAAACGGGATCCCATCGGAGAAGAGGAGCTCACCGTGAAACGGGATCCCACTGTTTTTAATCCGATCGTTTTAGAAAGGAATAGCAGTCACTTAGTATTGGATATTGTTTCATGGATGCGCACGTTGTGAGTGCGTGGCTCTTTGTAACTGTTCCCATTCTTATCTAATGCTTGACATAGAAACCAGGCCTACACATAAAAATACTTATCAGTCGACCCACAATTGAAATCTTGGCATGCACCGATAGAAACGGTCTGTTTTTTCCCCCCGCTCACTATAACAAATATTTGTATTTTCTGAGCTCTCAGGTAAGGTAAGGATTTTATTTTGTACGTAAGCACACGGGACACGTCTACGCTACGGCAACCGGTGTAACTGCACAAATGACCCACTCCGGGGGTTGGGGATGGGGTGGGGGGTTGATGGGACCATACTTGAGAGGCCTACTTCCAGTGGTCATTGTCGACCCATTGAGAGGGCTCCTTCCAGTGGTCATTGTCGACCCATGGAGAGGCCTACTTCCAGTGGTCATTGTCGACCCATTGAGAGGCCTACTTCCAGTGGTCATTGTCGACCCATTGAGAGGCCTACTTCCAGTGGTCATTGTCGACCCATTGAGAGGCCTACTTCCAGTGGTCATTGTCGACCCATCGAGAGGCCTACTTCCAGTGGTCATTGTCGACCCATTGAGAGGCCTACTTCCAGTGGTCATTGTCGACCCATCGAGAGGCCTACTTCCAGTGGTCACTGTCGACCCATCGAGAGGCCTACTTCCAGTGGTCATTGTCGACCCATCGAGAGGCCTACTTCCAGTGGTCATTGTTGACCCATCAAACCCAGTGGCAAGGAGTTTGTAAAAAAACAACATCATCCAAAGAAAGGAATGTCAATGCCCCATTAGAGTTGACGCAGTTGTGCTACACCGTGTTCTTCTTGACTCTATCACCCTACCCAAAGAAAAACATATATATATATATATATACACATAGGTCACTTGGCAACGCAAATGGGGAAGACAGCAGTGGAGTAGCGAGGGGGGGCAAGGGGGCATCATGCCCCGGCGCTACTCACAAAGGGGCGCCAAATGGTATATTTTACATATAATATTGTATTGTTTTCGAATAGGGGGGGGGCACTAAAAAGGTATTGTGCCCCGGGCACGAGTTAAGCTCGCTACTCCACTGGAAGACAGATATGTTTTTAGTAAGAGTGATCTCATTCTCCTGCAACTTCAAAGATTGATTTAATTTATCAAATAGTTCTGATAAAGAAGCAATCTCTTGTGTTTATATTTGTGTGTGTGTGTGTGTGTGTGTGAAACACTTATGTCTTCAAAAACGTACACAATCTTGTCAAATCACGTGTTTAAATTGATACTGATACCAACAAGCTTTTAAGCATTTTATGAATAATTAATCAGTGGCAGGGTGTATGGGCTTAAACGTAGCATAAATCATTGGCAGCGTGTATTATTATAGTCTGGTATATAGCGCGGTACCACGCTGTACATAAAATATTAGCAAAAGAGACATAATCGTGACAATTAAATAAAATACATTTGTGTAATAAAGAAAAGCAGTATAGAAACAAAACAAAAACAAATGCATATTCACCCCCACCCACCTCAGAACTTGTACATGTCAAGCCATGGACGGCAGCCAGCAGCATCGCTTATCGGTCAGAGGTAGGGGAATCAGTCGGGGTATTAGAGTTTAAAGAGATGTGTTTTGAATGCAGTTTTGAAGGCCTGGGTGGTTGGTATATTGCGGATGTGTTGTGGCAGAGAATTCCATTGTCTGGGGGCGCAGAAAGAGGAAGATCGTTCACCATATGTTTTAGTACGTGTCTTAGAAACGGACAGAATACGCGTGTCTGCGGAGGAGCGAAGCTGTCGAAGGGGCGAATAGACAGAAAGAAGTTCGGTTAGGTAGGAAGGGCAGGAATCTGATAAAAAGTTGTGACAGAGAACAGACAGCTTGTAATCAATGCGTGCATGTATAGGGAGCCAATGAAGTGAGTGGAGTAGTGGAGTGACATGATCACGTTTTTTTGCCTTTAGAACTATAGCCTAGCAGCTGAATTTTGAACCTTTTGTAGTTTTCCTATGAAGTGTTTTGGTGAACCTGACAGAAGAGAGTTGCAATAGTCAGACGAGAAAGAACAAGAACACATACTAGTGTTTTTGTTGCGCTAACTGTGAGGTAGTGGCGGATGGAGCTGATTTGACGGATAGCGGTGTATGCAGAACGACAAATGTGAGAGATATATTTATCGAGAGACATGTTAGAAAGAATATAACCAAGATTCCTAGCAGAGGATGTAAACTGTATGTCGGAGAGACCGCCTGCGTTCTATCGGAGAGGTACTACCTAAACCAAGCCATCAGCTTGTAAAGAAGATCCCACTAGACACTTCGATATAGTAAAGAAGGTCCCACAAGACACTTCGATATAGTAAAGAAGGGCCCACGAGACACTTCGATACAGTCTTAACATCATTGGGTTGGGGGTTGGGTGTAAAGTAATACACCGAGGTCTCCTATTCCTCTCCAGTCAATTCAAGAAATTGTATGAAAAGCATTTGGGGATGAGGTTGGCCCAGGCGTTATGATCAGCGTCTGGCTACACAAATGATGTCCAAACCCTCCATACATAAAAATAATTACAGTCTGGTTGTGGCACCCCATCAATCAATTTACTTCATCAAACATGCCAATTACGTCATCAAACATGTCAATCTCTTTATCAAACATGTTAATCTCTTCTCTTCATCTAACATGTCAATCATTTCACTCAATCAAACATGTCAATCCCTTCACCAAACATGTCAATCACTTCACCTCATCAAACATGTCAATTACTTCATCAAACATGTCAATCTCTTTATCAAACATGTCAATCTCTTCTCTTCATCTAACATGTCAATCATTTCACTCAATCAAACATGTCAATCCCTTCACCAAACATGTCAATCACTTCACCTCATCAAACATGTCAATTACTTCATCAAACCTGTCAATCCCTTCATCAAGCATGTCATTTGGAACACCCTTCCTGACGCTCTCAGACACAGCCAGACGCTGGAGTCCTTCAAGACAAATTTAAAAACTCATCTATTTCGCAAACACCTTCTGGGGTGAAGTTTTCTACCATCTTTTCCAGCTAGTTATTATCTCCCAGCTTTGTTTTTGTACCGCGCTTCGAGCCTTTGGGGATGAAGCGTGATAGTTCAAATGAACTTTATTATTATTATTAATCACTTCACTTCGTCAAACATGTCAATCACTTCATCTGATTCATCAAATCAACAATCTTCACTTTGACACTTTTAATCGCAAGAACAGAAAGCCTGGACTAGTCTATAGTCTATAGTAGATCCAGGGTCGTGACCGAGGCAACCGACTAAATCACCCGGAGCCATGCACGCAATACCCCAAGGGCGGATTTTTTTTATTAAGTAAACACGTCTTGTTGGGAATGGTCATTTTTAATGTTTGAAATATTAAACATTTTTCAACAAGTGTCAGAAAAAGTTATGAAATCTCTGTCTCTGACTAATGTCTTTTTCAAGGCTGATAATATAATCATAGAAATAGTATTAGTAGTAATAATGGGATTTCATCTTATTTTTCCTTCAAATTGTATTTAAGTAATTCACCACCTCTCCATTGTGTAGTCCAAACGACCCCCTTAATCTATTGGTAACTTTAGCACCCCCACCCCAGACATTCCACACTTTGAGAGCCACTAATCCCCTCCTTTTCTTGAAACCTTGACCTTTGCAAACCCGGAAGCAAAATCGGTAAAAATATTGTACACTTTCCCTTTTCTTCAAAGTGTAACAAAACAATATACAGGGATTTCTACGCATCAGTGAAGCCGTGGCTAGGTATGAAAATTTGGTGCTTGGTTACAGGTGAAATTATGTAAGGACTTAGTTCATGGTTTCTTCCGGTAACAACATTATTCAATGGTGGTTAACTTGATCTCTAGATTACTAGAATTAGATTCGTATACTACACTACTATACTCTATACACGTAACAAGTACAATTAGCAACCAAAACCCAAGAAGTGAAGTATCCAAATCCATTTAAAAACCAATGAACATATAACACCAACTTATCGGAAAACACTTTTTTAAAAACTAGTTCTATTAACTTTTGAAGTGTTTTAAAATAGTTTCATCATCTGGTAAATCAAATAGTAATATAGTCAGTGCCAGCCATTGGGATATTGAGATTCTATTTAAAAACGTTTAATTTTAATAATTTGCTAAAAACTCAAATCTAAAGAGATTTCATTACTTAAACTTGTGACTTACAACTTAACTTTCAAGTTATTACTAACTGAATATTAATGGTATTAATTATATACTGATACTGTTTTATGTTTTGTGATAAAACATTGGCGAATGTGAGTGCATTGAATCATTGAATTTGAAAATTATTGAAACAAAAAAACTAAAGTTATTTCATTTCAAATACATAATTAAGTTAAGTACAGACAATTATTATTATTTAAATCCTCTGGTAACATATTCAGATATTGTCATTATTGTAGACTAACAGTGGTAACACCTCTGTGATCTGTAATAACGATTTCATTATAATCATTATTCAAAAGTAGGTACTTATTATAATTGTTATTGTAATAATACAAAACTGGCACATGGGTCTCCTCTCTACCCAAGTTACCAAATGTTTTCAATTTGTCATTGTTTATTAACATCATTCATAATTAATTAAGGCACAACAAAACTTTGTAAATTTTGATGGCATCTCCCAAATGTTGATACATAAGTATATCATGTTGAATATTTCTTCAGTCAGTCTCATTTTTTAAACTTCTAATGTACCAAAGGTTGGTGGGAATGGGAGCAGTGGTCATTTTTAAAAATTAAAGCACTAATGGTGACTAATACCAGCCACTTATTCAAATTACCTTTCAGATAAAAAAAAATGGTTGCAGAATCTGGTGACTGGGCAAATCTACCTGATCCAATCATCACACATATACTGACATATCTGTCGGTGACAGAGAGGTTTAGAGCAGGGTCTACCTGCCAACACTGGCTGCAGTGTTTGGAGACACCATTGCTTTGGAGGACATTCAGCTGTGGATTTTTCTTCCCTAAACATGGTGAGATCTTGAAGTGTTTTGATCAGTTTTCCCATTTTATCACAAATCTGACCATAACGTTGAACCAGGGAGATGTGCAAAATCGCAAGAATGCAGTTTCAGTTATCGAGCAGCTCACTGAGTTAGATGACCTGAGGCTGACACACTTGACCATACAGTTCAAGGGAGACAACCCATTATTTTATGCAGGGCTTGAGTTTTTGACCGCCTTGAATAAACTCTTCACGAAGATGGGTGCTGTTGGTAAAAAGGGAGCTTCTTCTTTGAAATACTTAAACCTAAGTGGCCTGCAAGCGAATTTTGACAA